>JAQQTO010000026.1:12582500-12965109 GCA_029884595.1 Ormosia semicastrata
GCATTCTAGTTGTGATTATCTATTATTGGCATGTTTGAATCATTTTAATGTTGATTTTGATATTGATTCAGTCATTAGGGATATAAATTCTTTATTAGATTATGTTCCTCTGATGAATGTGGCTATGTGGCAACCCATAGTCCAGCCAATTACCTTGTCTTCATCCCCACCTTTGCCATCTATTATAGAACCACCTAAGTTAGAGATGAAGCCCTTGCTGAACACCTTCAAGTATGTGTTTTTAGGCACTAATGAGATATTACCTGTCATTGTAGCTTTTGATTTAGATGAGTCTCAAAAACAACAGTTAGTGGATGTATTGAAAGAGAATAAGGAAGGTATAGGATGGTCAGTTACAAATATTAAGGGTATTAGTCCTTCAGTAGTGATGTATAAGATTCATTTAGAGGAGGGTACTAAAGCTACTCATAAGGCCCAAAGGCGTTTGAACCTAATCATGCATGAAGTAGTTAGAAAAAAGATGTTGAAAGATGTAGGGATTATCTATCCTATCTTTGATAGTAAATGAGTTAGTCATGTGCAAGTTATGCCTAAGAAGTCTATAATAAATGTGATTGAAAATAAGGTCAATGAGTTAGTTTCAACTAAGGTGCAAACGGGGTGGAAAGTGTGTATTAATTATAGAAAAAATTGAATATTGTAATTAGAAAAGATCATTTTCCTCTTTCTTTTATTGATCAAATGTTGGAAAGACTTGTTGGTTGTGAATATTATTATTTTCTAGATATATATTTAGGGTATAATTAGATTCTCATTGCACCTGATGATCAAGAAAAAACTACTTTTATATGTCTATTTGGTACTTTTGCATATCGTCGCATGCCTTTTGAGTTATGTAATGCACCTACTATTTTCTAGAGATGCATGATTAGTATTTTTCTGATATGGTTAGTGAATTTTTGGAAGTTGTCATAGATGACTTTTATGTTTTTGGATCTACTTTTGATGATTGTTTGTCGTCACTCATCTTTGTTTTTGGCTAAGTGTAAAGAAAAGAATCTTGTGCTTAATTGGGAAAATGTCATTTCATGATTAAAAGGGGTATTGTGCTTGGTCACGTCATATCTAAAGATGACATTGAGGTTGATAAGGCTAAAATTAACTTGATTTCTAACATTCCTTCTCCTAAATCTGTGAAAGAAATTAGACATTTTCTAAGGTATACAGGTTTCTACAAGAGGTTCATCAATGATTTTAGTAAGGTAGCAAGGCCATTATGCAACCTTCTTGGTAAGGATGTTCCATTTGTTTTTTATGATACATGCTTGTATTATTTTAATAAACCGAAACTTGAATTGACTTATGCTCCAATTATTAAGCCACCTGATTGGAGCTTACCTTTTGAGATTATGTGTGCTGCTTCTGATTATGCTATTGGTGTTGATTTTTATTGGCCTTCTATTTTTCGTGACTCTCGTGCTTATTGTTTTACTTGTGAAAAATGCCAAAAGTTGGGGAGCATTAGTAAGAAAAATATGATGCTCTTGAATCCTGTTTTGATTGTTGATATATTTGATGTTTGGGATATTGATTTTATGAGACTATTCCCTAGCTATTTTGGTTATCTATATATTCTTGTTGGTGTTGATTATATTTCCAAATGGGTTGAGGCAAAAGCATGTAGAAGCAATGACCACAAGGTGGTTGTCCAATTTTTGAAAGAAAATAATTTTGCATATTTTGGGACATCAAGGGCTATCATTAATTATGGGGGAAAACATTTTTACAATAGGTCATTTGAGCATTTAATGAAAAAGTATGACATTATTCATAACGTAGCTACCCCTTATCACCTACAAATTAGTGGTCAAGTTGAGGCATCTAATAGGGAGATTAAAATAATTTTAGAGAAAATTGTAAACCCTTCTAGGAAAGACTGGTTTTTACATCTAAATGATGCACTGTGGGCATATTGCATGACATTTAAGACTCCTATTGAGATGTCTCCATATAGACTTATTTATGGTAAGACTTATCATCTCTTTGTTGAGTTGGAACATAGAACATATTGGGCTATCAAATATCATAATTTTGAATTGTATAAGGCTAGTAATCAAAGGAAACTTCATCTTAATGAACTGGAAGAAATTCGTAATAATGCTTATGAGTGTGTAAAGTCTTATAAGGATAGGATGAAGAGAGTGCATGATAGTCACATCTTTAGGAAGTCTTTTTAACTTGGTCAAAAAGCCATTTGGTACAACTATCGCTTGCATTTATTTCTAGGTAAATTGAGATCCAAGTGGTCTAGCCCATATGTTGTGAGCATTGTCTACCTTCATGATGCTGTTGAGATAGAGAATATCAAGGATGATAATATTTCTAAAGTAAATGGTCAACGATTGAAGTCGTATTTTAAGTTGAAGGATTCAGATGTAGAAGAGACTTTGGTAGATGATCCTGTCCACCAAAACTGAATTAAGTTTTTAGTTTAAATTTTGTTTTTATTGAATCAGCTTAAGTGTCTCCCAAATTTCGAAGCTTTTGTATGTAGATGTGAATAGTGTTGACCAACAAAAATATTTTAAAAATTCAAAAGTTAAAAAAAATATTTAGTTTTCACGCTTGTTTATTTCATTTTTCTTTATTTTGTTTTTGTTATTTTTGTCATTGCTAACTATTGTCAGGGTGTAGTTATCCTCTTCTTGTCTTTTCTTTTTAATTGTTAAGCATTTCAGGTATGCGACTCCTTCCTATTACTCTATTTATTTTTGTCCCAATAATTTTTTTAATGTATATTGGTGATTATTTCTTAAGTTTGGATTTCACTTGACACATTGAGGACAATGTTTGGTTTTGATTGGAAGTAAGAGTTACTTGAATTTCTGTCATGTTATCATCATGTCACTTTTATGAGGAAATTTTTTTTATCATCTTACTCAACTTGTTTCACATTATTCATAGCCGTTTCTACACGTCTCTTTTGTTGAAAATTGAAATAATTAGAAAGCTTGATGAAAGCTTGATGAAAGCATGTGGATATCATACTTTTGTCGAGTGAGTTTTGCGTTATTTATTTCTATTGTGAGAGTATTTTCTTGACCTTCTAATATTTCTTGTTAGTGTGAAAATAAACTTGTCTCAAATGGTTTAATATGTTAAGTTTTGATGATGACAAATACAAGACAAAAAGAATGATACTTATGCTTGATAGATGTGCTTTATAGATAACAAATGCATCACAAAAGAATATTGGTCGTGTTACATAGATATGCTTAATGAGATATATTGTATCATGCACGATTGTGTACTTTATCTAATTATTTTTCACTTAATAATCATGCGATGAGATATATGTAACATTCATCATATAATATATCCAATAATGCTTTATATGAATTATAAATGAATTAATATTAGATTTGACTTTATTTAAATGAAAATGTGCAATGTGTTCTTTGTTGTTATTGTGCATATCCATTAGTAATTGATAAATATTTTATTTGGATGTGTCTATGAAAGTCTAATATACATATTATCAAAATATAAAACATAATAGTTTAACATAGTCATGCATATATTTTTAGTCAACAAGGACATGAAAGAAAAATATGTAAGATAAGTAAAACAATCTTTCCCTTTTTTATGATGACAAATTACCAAAGAAAAATATGTTGAATAATGTAGAATAATAGATATTCATGCAAGCATATCACATAATTAAGTACAAGAACATATTTTTCTTTTCAATTTTATCTCCCCCTATTTGACATCAACAAAAAGACTTAGGAAGGAAAGATAATATTTTCACTCCCTTTAGAGATAAAAATCATGTTGTCAAAAAGAGTAGGATTATCAAAACTCAGAAATTTCTTTAAGTTATTCAAAGCATAAATATCTCCTCCTATTTGATTTTACATATGATCCCAGAAAAGAGAGATGAAACAAGCATACTTTCAAGATATAAAAGATTATTCATGCAAAGCTTGTCATATTTTGGTACATCAACATTTAGCATATGATAACAATAAGCTCAAGAAATTATGTTTAGCATATAATATCTTGTATACCACATGATAAATAAGTACCATTTGATACCACTTGTTAGGAGATACAAAATATTCGTGTAAGATCATGGAATTAAAGTTTTCAAAAGAAAGATCATATAACTTGTCACATATCAAACATTTCTCAATAAAAGAAAAAAAAGATATGAAGTGTAAGAATGTTTACCTTCTTTCATTGATAGAGAAAAACAGAATAAGATATGATATTTATTGTCATGTTGATAGTATTAATAAAACATTTCATGTCAAATAAGAATGTAAGTCAAGAGATATGAGCAACAATTTGAGAGCTAAGCTTCCCTCAAAATATGCATATTATCAAAATATAAAACATAATAGTTTAACATAGTCATGCATATATTTTTAGTCAACAAGAACATGGAATAAAAATATGTAAGATAAGTAAGATAAGCTCTCCCTTATTAAAACACAAGATAGATAAAGGAAAATATGCATGCCAAGACCATGTAAGTACATTACCATAAAGAAAAGTAAGGTAAAGATACATATTCTTAATCTATCAGTAAGAAAAAAATTTAAAACTTCTCCCATTTTCAAAAAGAATTTTATAAGAACACATTATATTTTCAAAAGAACTTTAGAAGGATAGAGAGATTTTATATTAAAATTACATATTCATTGAGAGTGATCAAACCCAAGTCAAAAGAGCATATGAAAGTACATCTCCTCTCTTTCTCATTGAACAAGAGCCTTGAGAAAATAAAACACTTTGAAGAATAAGGCTTATCTTTTGAAGTATCAAGAGGAGCTCCATAGAATATTTCAAAAGATTTATTTAAAAACTTTCTTAAGCATTCTCTTAAGATTTAATAAGACTTTTCAAAGCAAATGAAGAGAATACTAATTTATAATACATATCCAAAGATTTCCAAATTTTCAAGACAGATATGAGATGAAAATCCTTTTAAGTTCTTAAGACAAGTTCAAATGATTCTCAATGATATGAAATTTGAAAAGTTTCTTTCAAATATGATAAGAGATTTTGCTTTAAAGATTTTTAATCAAACGAAAATTTTTTTTTTTTTTAAAAGAACATGATTCTCATAAGAGTTATATCACTAAGAAATCATAGATCAAGAAAATCATAAATATCAAGCATTCATCATGATGAAATATGCCATAAGGATCAAAGCATGTATAAAACTAATATCATCCACCCTATATGCAATGACAAAAATTAGCAATTTAATATCTAATTAGGCACTTTGTCAAATATAAGCATACTTCTCATGTAAGAAAAGCATCTAATCATTTAAGATCAATTTATCAATAAGTATCATATAATTCATAGCATATAAAACACCACAATAACTTAGGGATAGAGATACTTATTTGAAGAGTGATGCTTCTTTAGAATGTTCTTCATTTATTGGTCCTTTGAGTTTGAGCTTTCTTCCATTTAGTAATCCATTCCTTTGCACTTGAAGAAACTCTCCTCATGTCCCTTTTCATTCAACTATTGTCATTTATCCACATATGCTTGACCCTTTGATATTTGATGGCCATACTTGAAACACATAGAGACACTTACAAAGCTAATTTTAAAAGTTCTCTAAAACATAAGTTAGCATCAAATATCATATTTAAGCTCATTTATAAGCATAATTTAGGTTGATATATACTGTAAAGCATGTATCACGTTATCAACCATGCAATGTTGGCTTTAACAAGAATGCATGAAGCACATATGCACTTGAATCCACAAATATGATTTAAGCATTTTAAGGCATGATTCAAGTTTATCAAGAAACACATGATCATCGTCAAAACATAAATAAGCATTTTGGGGCAAACAATGATCATGTAAGGTATATAATATCAAGTAAAGAAGACTAGTATGCACATATGCTAAACAAGAACAAAAAGTCCCTTATTGTAATAAAAGAATTGAAAAATCATGGAATTGTAAATTTTAAAAACATTTATGATTCATTTCAAGATATACTTCAATGTAAGAATAATTAAAATTCAAAGGCAAGTTCAAGGCACAAATAGTGTTGAGTGAGTGGTGTGAGTGGGTGCTTGAAAAAATTCTAAAACACTCATATCTGATTACCAAGTTTCCCTAATCAGTTAAGCACTTCTTTAAAACACAAAACTTGCTTCTATTTTCATGTATAACCGATTACCAAATTAGCCTAATCGATTACCCAAACTCTCTAATTAGTTAGGAACACTTTTAAAGTCAATCCAAATGCTTCTGTTTTAGTGAATAACAGATTAGGGCCATATCCTAATCGATTAGGCTTTGTTTTCAAATGAGTACGAATGTCTCTGTAAAGGCAAATAACCGATTAGACCAAGTTTCTAATTAGTTAGGCATTAAAACATAAAGAGGCAATGCCTCTGTTATGAGGAAATAACCGATTAGGGGGATATGATAACCAGTTATTGATTTAGAAAGAGCAAATGTGAAAATAAGCTTGCCCCAAATGGTTTAATATGTTAAGTTTTGATGATGACAAATACAAGATAAAAAGAATGATGCTTATGCTTGATAGATGTGCTTTATAGATGATAAATGCATCACAAAAGAATATTGATTATGTTACATAGATATGCTTAATGAGATATATTGTATCATGCATGATTGTGTACTTTATCTAATTATATTTCACTTAATAATCATGCAATGGATATATGTAACATTTATCATATAATATATCTAATAATGCTTTATATGAGTTATAAATGAATTAATATTAGATTTGACTTTGTTTAAATGAAAATGTACAATGTGTTCTTTGTTGCTATTGTGCATATCTATTATTAATTGATAAATATTTTATTTAGATGTGTCTATGAAAGTCTTATATGCATGTTAGACTAACTAGAGTTATACATTTATGAATTTTGCATATGAAGATATTAAATTATGAATTTGGACTAACTATGTTTGTTTAAGTGAGCAATACTTTGTAGGATAGTCCAAGCACCAAGAGTGAGCATTGTAATAAGAAAGTAAAAGATCACAACTATGCTCAACTCAAGAAAAATGAAAATAATAAAGGTGTTCCAAGCATTTACAAGATTTGAAGAGAAGAAATTTTTGGAAACTTGGATTACATCAAGAATTGATGATGACAAAAGATCAAGTCCCAAGGTTCTTCAAGAATAGCTTATAGGACTTAGATCTTATATAAAAGTAAATAAGAATCACACTAAACTCAAAATATGTTTTAAACATTTTTAAAAGTGTTTCTTACATTCTAAAATGCCCAATAAATCATTTTTAGAAAGTTAGTTTTGATGGTAATTTAAATTTATGAAAAATAGTCAAGTTTGTGTTTTGTAAAACTGACAGTTGGTTATTCTTTTGATCATATCTTTCAAAATACTTTGAGTTTTATTTTGAAACTTATCTCATTTGAAAATAGACTCAAGATCTTTCCAATGAGTGGTCATTTGTTTAAAATGGATAAGAAACGAAGAAGTTATGATCATTTAAAGTCAATTTTCAAAATCAGGGGCTCCTAACCGATTAGGGATTTTCCCTAACCGATTATTCACCCTGTCAGGAGCCATTTTCACGTTCTGAAATGTCCTAACCGATTAGGCAATTGGCCTAACCGGTTAGTATGATAAAAGGAGCATATTTCAAGTTTCTAAAGCTCCTAATCGATTAGAAAAATCACCTAATCAGTTAGTATGATAAATAGGAGCGTTTTTCACATTTTCTCAAGCTCCTAACCGATTAGGAAAAGTTCCTAACCGGTTATTTCATCTCTCAGTGGCCAAATATGCAATGTCCTAACTGATTAGGAAATTTTCCTGACCGGTTAGTAGTGTTTTCAAAACACACGTAAAAATGATTTTAAAGAGGCCTAACTGATTAGGCAGCTTGCCTAACCAGTTATTCTATTTTACAGGAGCCAAAATAGAAAGCTCCTAACCGATTAGGACAATGTCCTAACCGATTATGTGCAAACCAGAAACACACTGTAACGGTCACAAACGACTATATTTCATAATAAATCATTTCCAAACTTTACCCAACGACTCTAAACATTATTGGACTATAAATATAAGTGTTTGGGCATTAAAGAAATTAAGGAGAACAATATGAAAATCACTCTTGAGCATTAAATTCATTTTTCACTATCTATTTCTCTAAAACTCTATTTTGAGCTTAAAAGTGTGAAACCTTGATACCCATAGTGCTTCAATTTGTATTATCTACTCTTTGAGAGAGTTTCTATCTTCTACATCTTTGTATAATTTGTAAAGAGAGGGTGAGGTATCCCTCTAGAGATAAGGGTGAGGTATCCATTGAGGGTAAGACATCCATCAAAAGTTGTAAAGGGTGAGGTATCCTTATTTAAGGTTCAAGCACAAGGGTGAAGTATCCCAACGTGTGTTGAGTGCTCTCAATTGTAAATGTTTTCAAGCACCCGTTCAAGCTTGAATGTTTAGTGAAAAATCTCGGGTGGTTCACTTAAGGACTGAACGTAGGCCACAAGTGGTTGGTGGCTGAATCAGGATAAATCTTAGTGTTTGCTATTCTCAACTCTATCTCATTTATATTTGTGCTTTAATTATATAAGCTTGAGTTGAATTTGATATTTAACTTATTTGCTTGATTTATCCTATAGCCCAAGTGGTATTTGTGAAATCTCTGATAATTGCACATTTATTAGACTTATTCTGCTGCATGTGTTGATTGAAAATATCAAAATGCATAATTTGTCAAAATTGCATTAAAATTTATAATTATCTAATTCACCCCTCTTTTGGGTAATGGTTGTCATGGCTAATAGTTAGTACTCTTTAATTTTTTTGTCACTAGATCGTTTCATTATTGTTATTCTTGGTTAAAAAGAAGTTTTATATCACATTTGTATTTAATTTGATATCATGGAAGTTGGCAGACTTATGTGTTTCATTGAGAGATGATATTAGGTTATGTTTCTTATTTTAAACTTTGGAATAATGTTTTTGTTCTTTCACATATTACTGCTAGTCACTCATTTGAACCTATTTATTGAGTCTTTATTTCTTAACATTTTTTCCAAAGTGTTTAAGGAAAAAAAGTAATATTATTGTAATATGGGAATGTGTAAAGGAAGGAAAAAAATGAAAAAAAGAAAGAAAGCAAAGTGAAAGTGCAAGAAAAAAATACAAAAAAAGGAAGAAATTTTTTTGAAAAGCTACGAAGTTAGAAAAAAAAACTGAGAAAAGAAGTGAAAAAAAAGTCTGGCTTGAGAGTTTAAAAAAATGATTTACAGAAGGATAAGAAAATTGTATGAAAAGTGTAGAAATTAAGCTTTTAAATATTCTTGAAACACTTTTGATTTTCATTATTTTCCTTAGCCTTTATATTTTTTCTTTACTCACATTATAAGCTTAATAAAGTCTTATTTAATCTTAAAGGAATGCATGATTCTTCCAATATACATGACTAATCTTAAGGTGTGATGTAAAGTCTTTTCTTGATATTTTTTCATGAAATAATATTTATTCTATTTTTTAAACATTTTTTCTATTATTTTATATATGAGATTTTTGTTTTAATTTGTGCCAACTACTATACTCACATATATTTGCTATGAGTAACACCAGACTTCTAAGTGATTTTTATTGGTGAGTGCAACTTTTATGAAGATTATATATGGTTGAAAGATGTTTTTTGATAGAGACTCTAGTTGTGATATTTAGAGACAATGGATATATGTCGTAGTAGTTATATTATTCACACACTTTTAATTTGATAATGGTTGAGTTTTTGAGGTAATTGTGGTGTTTTGATACATGACTAATATTCTTGAGTTAAAATAAAATAGATTTAATTAAATTGGTTGAAGATATTATTCAATTTGAATTTTGTTTTAAGTCGCTTTCATTGGTAGGGACTAGTAATATGTTGATTAAGAATTGTGATAATAGCTTAATTTTTATATATTTTTCTTATAAAAAATAGATATTATTATATTTTATTATATTTGATTTTAGTAATTTTGTGATATTATTAATTAATTTATTTAAAAAATTATTAATTTAATTATTGTGATAAATTTTAGGACATAATAATTTTATTTGATTTATGTAATTAATTTTATTTAATAAAAAAAGACTTAATTATTGTAGTGTGATAATTTTTAGAACTAAATAATTTGTTTAGATAAAAAGTGATGAAGATTAAATTACAAATTCCAATCCACTTTGAATATTGAAAATAAGTGAATACATGAAGATATGTGACAACCACATGCCATGAAGCCAGTGGAACTGTGACTACATCTACAATTAAAGTAAGAAAATTTGAAAGAAGGAAGTGAGCATCTGTTCACGTGGAGGAGGAAAAAAATCTAAAGATAAAAATTGAAGATAGAAGTCAAATGTGGGTTCCATTGTTAAATAAAGCTTGGAATTATGGTCAACAAAAGAAGAGTAGGCTGCCACAAACAAGTTGAATGCAAATAAAAGCTAAAGTGGGCCTGAAATGAATTAAAGCCCAATTAAATCAACAGGACGGTGCAACACAAGTTATTATAAATAGACGAGATTGGGCAGTGTGAGAACAGAAGAATAGAAGCACAGTAACACAGTAGTGCCGCAGAGGAGGGAAAACGCAGAAGCGCCGCAGGAGAAGAGAGAAACGAAACACAGAGCGACGTGACAGCAGAGAAAAATATCAGAAAAGAAAAAGAGCATACCAAACGACGAATTTTAGTAAGATAATTTTGTTATGTTTTAATTTTTTATGTTTTGTTAAATTTTTTATATTAAGGAAATGATAAAATTTTAATTATTTTTATATTGTTATGTTAAATTATTTTATATAATTTTGTGATTTAATAAATAATAATTTTATTTATTTTATCAAATTATATGAATAAATTTTTAAATGAATTTAGTCATATTTTTCTTATATTTTATGATAATTGTTAGACATCAATTATGGTAATAATGAATTTATTTATGGTAATTGTTAGATATTAATTATAATTTTTTTTTAAGAATATATTTGATGATTTGATAATTTACTATTAATTAAAAAAATTTATCATACACTTGATTATTAACTTTAGTGCTTCATTAATAGATTTTTCATAAGCACATACTTTATCACTAGATATTCATGAGATAAAATATTTGAGTATAATAATTTGATGTAATTAATATTAAAATTAATCTTGGTAGATTTAAACCTTAGTCTTTTTTTATAGAAACTTCATTCATATACTTTCTTTTAATATGCTTTTTATTTTAGTTATTTATTTAATTTTTGCATATTTGACTCATTAATTTGTGTAACTAGATTAAAAAGAAATTTTTTATACTTAAATTAACTATAAGTCTTTGTGGGATCAACTTCGTACTTGCTCAACTATACTTTGTTCACACTTGCGAATATTTGATTCACTTCTCTCACCTTCTTAGAATAAACATTTTTTTCACTAGGTATGACTTGTATATATATATATATATATAGGATCTTACTGTGAATGATTGTGAAATGTGAGATGAATGAATCTTGACCATTAGATCTTTCATCTTCTTTTTAGTTAATAAATATTTTTTTTATTAGATATGACTTATATATATATATACATATATATATATATAAGATGAGTTTATATATATAAAGGTCATATTTAGTGAGAAAAATTTTTATCTTTGAATGATCAATAGAGATATGATTTTTTAAGTGATCACATGAAAAGTAACTTTTAATCTTGATCATTTATATGATTTTATAGTTAATATAATCATACTTAAATAATATATAGATTAAAAATTAGTTAAATATATAAAGGTCATATTTTGAGAAAAAAAAAAGTGAGAAATATTTATCATATAATCATACTTGAATTGTTAAGATTAAAATTTATATAAGATCACTAATAATATAAGATTCAATCAAGATTATCTTATTTCTTATAATAAATATTTGATACACTCTGTATATATTTTATTTGATACATATATATATATATTAAAGTTTTCATTGTTTCTAGGAAAGGGCGCCTGAATGAATTTTAATTAATATATTCAATATATTTGTTGTATCAATTATTACTAATCTATTACTACTAATAAAGAGGACATGCAGGTTTGGTTGCCAATTTTCAATTTACCAAAAATGCCATCACTATTCAATTAAACTCAGGTTAAGATCAAATATAAAATAGGATAAAACTGTAAATTTATCCATGTTACACTTACTAGCAGTTGAAACTGTATTGGAAGTTTGAAATCTCGTGACTTTACAGTTTACCCTGCCTCTTAATTAACCCACTCCAACCATAACTATTTCTCCTCTCCCGCAACCGACCACCACGTTCTCCAATCTCAAGTTGTAACCTTTGACTGCTCTATCTCCCTCTTTTGTTTCAGGTGTAGTTAGGGATAGTAATTTTATTTGACCCTGTAGATACCCGTGAATAATATTTGTGATTAGGATAAATAATATTCATCTAATTTTTTTGTAAATATAAATACTTATTTTGTATTATTTTTATTTAATAAATAGGGTAGAGTTGGATAAATAATATTCATCTAATTTTTTCTGTAAATATAAATACTTATTTTTATTATTTTTATTTAATAAATAGGGTAGAGTTGGGAGTGGTTCTCTCGTACTAGTAGGTATCCAAAATAAATTATAAAAATATTTTATATAAATTTATTAAAAAATTCATTATATAAGTTAAAATATAATAAAATTATATAAATTAAAAGTATTTTAAATATTTGATATTATTTTTAGATTAAGTTGTGTTAGATAAATTTTAAAATATTATGATATTATATTTTTTATTTTTTTCATTTCATATTTTTAATTTTATTATTTTTTTATAATTTATTAAATATTCGCAGATATCTATGAATACCCATTTATCTGTGAAAAAATAATAAATAGATACCTACATAAATATGAAAGCAGAAGAAGAGACGAATATTATCCACAAAAACAAAAAACAGGAGGCTATTATCCGTGTCTGCCCTACTCCATTGTTATCCCTAGGTGTAGTGCCTTGGTGGTGCACAATCTGTGGCTTTTGGATTTGGGGTGAGGTACACGTGAGTTTCACGGGTTGTACACTAAAAAATTAAAAATTAAAAATTAAAAATACAACAAAAAAATTAAAAAATTTAAATTTTTTTATTAATACAATAAAAAAATACGGATTATTAAACACTAACCACTAGTATTGTACAATAACACTAATAATAATATTCACTGCTGCTGACCAGGGACCAGTATATAGCTGCTTGGCATGCTTTCAAAGAGTACGAGATCGTTATAGAATTGTATTTCTCATCCAGGGAGATGACTTGTCACCCATTTTTTGGTTGTATTTGATTACTTAACAGAAAATTATTGAATTTTAAATAGAAATCACACAGCACATGACTTCAACTAATGTATGTCTTTTGTTTTTTACACAACATTTAGATGATAGATAAAGAGAAAAAAAAATTATCTTATTTAAGAGTTTTAAAATATACAAAAAGAGAATGTAATATATGAAGAATTATTTTCTTTTCTTTTCTTCAAATACCAAACTTTTATTTCCTTTAAAATTGAGATAGAATAAGGAGAACATATGGATAATGAAATTCCATTTCGTTTTATTATTAATCTTCTAAACAAAGAATATGGTAATTATATTTCATTTTTTCTCTTTCTTTTTCGATTCATCTCATCTATTTCGTCCTGTTCAATTAATGAAAAAACATTCAAACACATGATTACTCATTTGCCTCCAAAGAACTATAAACCTTTGTATTCACGTGTCTTTTGTCACTGTGAATAAAAAAAATGAAGAGTAAAAGAATCCGTTAGGAGTGTCCAACAGATTGGATCAACTCATAACCCTATGAGTTTTGACTCAACCCAAAATGTGGGTTGAGTTGAGTCTGTGTGTTCGGTCGGATTGGAAAACATTCTAACTTATAAGGTACATGTTAGGTGGTGGGTTTGAAAAGTGTCTATCCACGCAAACTCAACCCACCTAAGTAATTTTTTTTTTGTAAAAGTCATTTAGCCATAGTGGCAATTTATATTATTTTTCTCATGATTTTTCTATACAGTCAATTGCGTTTAGGTTTAAGCATTATAGTCACATGAAGAATGTGACCCAAAAAATAGTGATTAAAACTCATACAGCGTCTGACAGACCAATGCGATAAAAATTTAATTGATCGCTTAGATGACAAAGAATATCATAAGAAAATTGAGAAATGAGTAAATGATTATATCAATTCATATTCTATGTATGATGACATTGATTTCAATTCATATTCTATGTATGATGACATTGATTTCAATTAATTAATGTGATTTGTTATTTATAACTTTTAGGACATATTAGCTTGTTTTAGTTTATTTTAGATTTATATTAGTTTAGTAAGACTTATTCAGTTTATTTATTACAATGACTCGTGTTCTGGAGAACAAACTCTCAAGAATGATTAAAAGAATACAATAAACATAGAATCAGAATTATGAATTACATATATTTTATATTTATAAACCAATTAAAGAGAATAAATAACTCAAACAAAATAATATGCTTGTTTTACTAACATTTCATAACTGGATGAAGAATCTTAAAAAAGGCTCACTACTTACTAGGAAATTAAAATTTACATGATAATAAACCTATAATGCATTTCAAAAAAGCTAGAGAACAGAAGCACGATAGATGAAGTTTTCTTATAAGTATTTGAGTTATGAATAACTTTATTTAGTTTATTCCAAACTTAGTAAGACTTATTAGTTGTTAATTTGTTATTCACTTATTGACTTATGGTGTTTTATTTGAACTTGAAACATATTATTTTTTAGTAAGGTCGGTTGAGACTTATGATGTTAATTTACTAGATTGAGACTTATTATGTTTGAGATTGAGACTTATGATGTTAATTTGATAGATTAAGATCTATTATATTTGAGATTGATACTTATGGTATTAATTTATTAAATTTTATATTTTAACCTTTTTTTAGGATTTTTTAAACACCATAAATCTGAATTAAGACACTAGTCTCAAAATAGTCAAAATACTCTTGATTTTTCTCCCCAAAAAATAGTCTTGATCTGTGAAATTATGCTAAGTGGCATCTTTTGATTGTGTCGACAATATAATTTGAATTTAAATTTTATTATTATCTTATTAAAACAAAATCATCAATCAATATAATATCAATCATTAATATAATATGTATATATTAATATAATATAATATAAAAAGAGAATCTTATTTTGTACAATAATGCTAAGTGACAGTTTTAAGTTGTGTCATCGATATTATTTGAATTTTATTATTATCCTATTAAAAAGAATTAAAAGAAAAAGCAAAATTTTTTTTGCTAATTGTTATTTTTAGATTGTACCACCAATGTAATTTGAATTTAAATCTTAATATTATATTTTAAAATAAAAATTAAAAAGAATATAAATTATTGTATGTAAGGTTCTTTCTTATGAGTATCATTTCTAGATTGTGTTACCATTGATTCATTATAAATTTGAATTTGAATTTGAATTTTATTATCTTATTAATATAATAATATATTTATTAAAACATTTTTTGAGATATTTCTTTATAAAATAAAAATATTTTTGTTATGATGTCAAATCATACTATAATATACAAAGCTAAAGCCAAGAGAGTTTGTAGTGGTTGTAGACCCTAAAGTTCAAAATACTTTTTCAATAAATTTTAAAATATTATCTAAATGTTATATATAAACTTGATATTTCACGCCCTAAAAAAATAAAATAAATATTTGAGCCACAATAAGAAATTTTTATATCACCCATGATCATTTATGAAAATTATAAATATATTTTCTTATAATAATAAAATAATTATTATATATTATTTTTAAATATTTTATTTTTTATAATCTCGTGCATTGCACATGTGCTATTTTAGTTAAAGGAAAATGTAAATTATGGGTTTGTAAAATTTTTACATGTGTCATTTTTAGATTGTCCTTAATGTAATTTGAATTCAAATTTTATTATTATTTTATTAAAGAAAAATCAAAGAAAAAATATAAATTATGGATTTGTGAAATACTAATATATGTCATATCCAAGTTATGCCACTATTGTAATTTCAATTTGAATTTAAATTTTATTTTTATCTTTTAAAAAAAATCAATACCAATCATCACTCAACATAATATATAAAAAGATACTTATACAATAATTTAAAAAAATTGAAAGATTATTCACAACATTGGTATTTTTTTAAGCTCAACACACTCTTTCATTAATGTTTGGATTTTTTCAAACATTTTAAAAACTTTATATTTAAACTTGATACTTGAAGATTTCAAAAGGATAAAATTAATATTTGAACTCCACTATAAAGTTTATGACTCTGTCCTTGATAATTTATTAAAATAGTATAAATATATATTTTATAGTAATAAATAATCATGATATTACTTTTAAATATTTTATTTTAATTTTTGTAATAATCATGGGTGCTATTATAGTAAATATAAAAGAAGAGTCCTGATTTGTACATTCTATAAAGTGACAGTTCTAAGTTGTGTCACTAATGTTATTTGAATATGAATTCTATTATTATCATATTAAAAAGAATGAAAGGAAAATATAATTTTTTTTATCAATTGTTATTTATAGGTTGTAATTTTAATTTTAATTTTATTGTCTTATATATATATATATATATATATGAAAACTTTTTGAGATATTAAAAATATTTTTGTTATGATTTCAAACCATACTATAATATATAGAGATAAAGTCAAGTGAGTTAGAAGTATCCTAAAGTTTAAAATACTTTTTCAATAATTTTTAAAATTTTTAAAATATTCTCAAAATGTTATATATAAAATTGATATTTGATGCCTCAAAAAATTAAAATAAATATTTGAACATTAACGTTAAACTTCTATATCACTCATGATCATTTATAAAAATTATAAATGTATTTTATTATAGTAATAAAATAATTATCATATATTATATTTATTTTATTTTATAATCTTGTGCATCAAACGAGTTCTATTCTTTTTTTTTTTTTTGTTTCTCAAAATATCCACACCCAATAGGTGAGAGTCTAATATCCCGATATATGGTCAGATGTTTAAATGAAGACCCCTACTAACGATATTATTTCTACATACATAAATCTTGATATGAAATCTAAAATAACATATTTAAGATACTTAAACCCCTTTCACTCGGACCAATACATGTTGATACACAAGTGCTATTATAGTATTATATAAAGAGAGAGTCCACTTAGGAACACTTGAAAGATATGTTGTCATGTGGCAAACTCAAATGATAACATGGGTAAGTTCTTAATAATATATTTGAATATTGAGTGAGAATAAATTTCACCCTTAAAAATCAAATAGATTTCACCTTAATTTATTGTAAAATAAGTAATGTGATTAAAAATAATTTAAAAAGTAAACTTTATAATTTTCCAATCAATAACAAAAATTCAAATTTAAATTACTTAAAGATTCTCCAAGTAAAGATTATATTAAACATACTAACAAGTATCTCATGTATAATTAATCTATTCAGATAGAATCTAAAAAATATAAATTAAAAGAGAAAAAATATTTAAAATTATTTAGGAGATATATATATGTATAATTAATTAAAAAGATAATTTAAAATTGAAATTTAAAACCAAAAAAAGTTAAGAATAACAAGTATCACTCTTAAAGAGAGTATAGTAAGAAATTATATCACTCTAAAAACAACGTACTCTAATTTATTATATAGAGGTGAATTTTAAATCAAATTTATGAGCTATAATAAAAATAAGCTAAAATTAGTTCATATATTATTATATTTTTTAAAAGAATAAAAAGTAATATATGTCCATCAATATATGCCAAAGAAATAATTTTAAATTTTAAAATTTCGGAAAACATATGTAAAATATTAAATTATAATTTTGGCCAATATTTTTAAAATATCAAAATATTATATTTAATGGTTATGATAATAATTTTTTTCTATAAACATAAAAACCAAAGTTTTAAAATATTTATTAATTTATATCTTCACAACATTTAAATTTTAGAAAATAATTTTAAAATATAAATTTAATTATATAGTTTACAAATTTTTTAAATGCTATAATATTATATTTGAAGACAATGAAATTGTCTTTAAAATATCAAATAAATAAAACTTTAAACTTTTTTTGTAAATCAATAATAATAATAATAATAATAATAATAATAATAATAATGATGATGATGATGATGATTTTACTCATCATTTCAATAAGAAAACTTAAGAGAAAAGAAAAAAGATATAAATTGAATAATTGTCAAATTAAAATAATATAAATTTTTTTATAATTTTTTATTTAATATTTATTTTATTCATTATATGATTTTTGATATGATCATCTCCATCACACGCAGTTAACGGGTAATAGTCTAGTTTTTATTTCTAAGAGAATCTCCCGGAATAAAAAGACATAAGAATCATTTTTGCCCCCCATAAAGTGTGAAAACAAAGTTACATTTGCTGAACGAAGTACAGCCCATGTTATCAGCACCTCCAAAATACCAGTTGAAGAAATATGATGGCATCCTCCATCTTCAAACTTTTTATATCATCATTCATCCTTTGCACTCTCTTGTAGGAAACCCACCCATGCCCTTAGAAAGGCAAGCATGATTTGCTTCTTTCTCATCTGAACTTTCCATTTAACTATTCAAGTATCTGATACAGTTGCCCCTGTCTTCTCCAACTCTGAGATTTTACATTTTGCTGTTGGGTATACAACATTTCACCAATTGTTTGCTTTTGATTCTCTGGTGCAGTCCTACATATATTGTGTGCTTGGAAGGGCATTCTCTTGGTCCAGACCCTTCACCTAGTGATTTGAAACAGCCACAAATTCCCATTATGATTTGCTGGGTTCAGTCTTGGGAAGGTATAGAAACTATATATGAACTTCTGTTAAATATTCTGGGACGTCAAAAACTGATTACTTAAATACATATGTTCTTTAACAGTCTTGAGAAAGCCAAGGAAGCATCAGAGATAGCAAGCGAACAGATGATTACTATTACTATGGGTTTCTAGTCACTTTGAAGCCACAAATTGATACCATATATGTTTCTATTGGTGCAGAAAACGCAAATGTAGTTTCTGTTTTCTTGAGCAAAGAGCATAAATTGCACACTACCAGGTCATGGGACTTTCTTGGACGGGAGAAATATGGAAGAATTCCTGCAAACTCCGCTTGGAGGAAGGCAGGATTTGGTGAATATACAATAATAGCTAATATTGATACAGGTATGCCTCATGTATACTCTCAATCAAATAATCATCAATATTTACTGTATAGATTATACAATTTCTTCCTAAATTTATACTCCAGGCAAAATTTCATTGAATTATGTTGGTTGCATATAGAAGCCATATCATGTAACTCACATAAAATCATTCAATCATTCATCGTCATTTTTGTTTTTGTTTTTTTCATTTTTATTCTCTTTGGCTCACATTTCCCTATATAAGGACACCATGTACAAGAATCATTTCGTTTTTTCATTTTGTACAGAAACAAGAATCATTGGTGAGGTACAAGAATCATTGTGGACATTGGACACTGACTATTTGTTTCTTGTACAGGAGTTTGGCCCGAACACAGGAGTTTTAACGACAAAGGATATGGCCCCGTCCCATCAAAGTGGCGCGGGAAAGGGGTCTATGAGATTGGCCATTACAGTGGTTCAAGGAAAGATTTCTGTAACAGGTCATTTTTCTTTGGAGTAAATAGATATGTATATAAATTTTTTTTCACATATATAATTAAATACCTGATTTAATCATTTAATTATTTACAATTTGTTCCCTGTTTCAGCCTGACACAACTGCTCTTGGCGTGAACATATTAGCTGGTTACACAATAGCCGCAGGTTTCGTCTAATCTAACGTGAGATGCATGTCGGATTATTTTCTATGTAAAAAAGAGAAGTGTTATGTCTTGTCCTCATGTTGCTAGCATCGTCAGTCTTCTCAAAACACTTTCATCCTAATTGGAGTCCAGCAGCTATCAAATCAGCCTTGTTGACTACTGGTACGTGGGCAAATGAATGCCCCGCATATCCATATATGAAAAAGAAAACAACTTTGTTATTCTTCCCGCATCTGTTAATATTAGAAAAATTTTAACCTTACTTTACTCCTGAGTTCTAATTTTCAGATATTATTTTTATTCTATTTTTTAATAATAAAATAAAAAAATAAAAGCTTAAGTAAAATATTTTTTAATAAAAATACATGTATATACATTTTTTTATAACTCATTAATGAAAACTTTGAAAATAATAATTAAGTAACTAAAAAATAAAATACATGTCATGTTTTTATTAGAGACAAGCACCACAAGCACATAAGTAACTTTACTTAAGTTTTCTCCTATTTTTTAATATACATTCTCTTTTTCTTTTTATTAAATTAAATAAAATGTAAACTAGTGTAAAGAAAAATAGTGTTTGATGAATATTTGCTCTTCCCTCTCTTTAATCTCTTTCTTTCAAAAAAAAATAATAAGTGTAGGGAAATGTGTAAAAATTTAGATGTCGAAATAACATTTAAAAAAAAAATTAGACTACATTTTTTCTCATCAAACTCAGACCAATAAATAAAAACCTCAGTTAAAAGTAAAATCAAGAAAATATGCATAATATAGAGGCATTCAACATATGCATAATAAAACAAAATATATTACCTTTCTTTTCTTCGGAAAATGCTTTATCCTATATATTATATAAAATGTTCATAGTGCCACATATTTTAGAAAAGCTTTCCTTATTAAAAATTATGCTCTTCATACAGCAACCACACTAGATAACACCAATTGACTCATGCGGGGTGCATTTGATTAGCTAGCAACTCCGTTCGAATATGGCTCTGGACATATTCAGCCTAACCTTGCAATGGATCCTGAATTTGTTTATGATATAAGTAGAATTGATTACTTGAACTTCTTATGTGTTTTTGGTTACAACCAAGGTTTACTCAAGTTCTTTTATCACTGCTCTTACGCTTGTCCAAAGTTTTACAACATTGAAGATTTCAACTATCCTTCAATCACAGTAAGTCATCGCGGGACACACCCAATACATATTACTCATGAAACGTTGGGCCTTCAAGCACGTATGTGTTGTGAAAACTCACATCCTTGAAGGATTTAAGGTTCTTGTTCAACCAAGTTCATTGACTTTCAAGAAAATGGGAGAAAAGAAGACCTTTCAAGTTATTCTACAGGCAAGGGGTGTGCCACGTCATGATTTTTCAATATTTGGGAACTTGTCTTGGACAAATGATAAGCATAGAGTAACTAGTCTTATTGTAGTCCTATCACCTCAGAAATTAATCTGAGGAATATCTTCGTTACCATTTGAGTATGTGTTTAATTCTTGGAATGTCGTTGTATTGAACTTAGCTTTATTAAAAATAAGAGATATATAACAGTGGCGTGAAATTGCGCAAGCAATTATTTATTAAAAAAAGATATATTTGTAGTAGAAGATATTTGGAATGTCGGATGTATTGACCTTTACTTTGGAGCTATGTTTGCAATAATTACACCCACCATCATGTATGGAACTCATTCAAGATCCTTATAATTCCAACATATGGTTGAGCCCGATCCCATGAAACATTTTATTTTCCTTAACAATTAATAATATTAATTTGGGAAAAAAGAAGACATATTTAGGTTAGGTTAAATTCATATTTGCGTTTCTCAAATTTGACAAAACTTTCAATTTGGGATCTATGTTAGGTAAAAAATGGCCACATGAAATTTATGTTAGCCCTCCTCATTAACAATTTGGACATTGTCAAGCAAAATGATCACATTGAAACAAAAAAAAAATAACATTTAGAACATAAATATGACAAAAAGTAGGGTTTTAGCTTTTTATTTATTTATTTAATTATAGTCAAGATTACTCCTTTTGCAAATACAAAATCTCTAAGAGAGAGAAAGGAGGGAAATTAGAGGTGATTTGTACTGGATCGAGCACAAGTAAACCGAAGAAATTTATCACATGATTCTCATTGATTGATGCAGGGATGTTATCAAGAAAGATGGTTTTATTGCCTGTGATAGTAGTAAGGAATTATTTGCAATTCATCCCATTGATGTTCCATGTTCCTTTGGTGGATATGAATTTCACATTCTGAATATACTCGTGAAATGGCCACAATGAGTAGTGCTTAGTGAATAATTAAATTTAACAAACAAACACATTTCTTTATCTAATATTGGATTACTTCTAATGTCATGTCATTGTCATATCAAAAAAAAATTTAACCCCTATGGTTATGTCTAGAATGAATAAAAATAAAAAATAATTTAATTTAATTTAATTTAATTTAAAAATTAAATTTTGTATTTGAAATTTTAAAAAAATATAAAATTTGCATTGATTTAAAAATCAAATTTTATATTTGAAATTCATTAAAACGAAAATTAATTTAATTTAATTTTATTATTTTACATTTTTTATAAGAAGTAATTAGAGGTAATTCTAAAGATAAATTAGTTTTTTTATTTCAATTCAAATTATCCTAACAAATCCTATCAAATTTGATGTTTCAAAACAAAGGGAATAAAATTGAGATTTTAAAAATCAAATCATTTCTTATTTTTTAACATTTCAAACACAAAATTTAATTAGATTTAATTTATAAATCAAATCATTTCCTATTTTTTTAAAAAAGTACACTCTTGACATTTCTAAGCAATTCTTATATTAGAGCAAGACAACATTATAGGGTACTATACTCAAGGATCAAAACATTAAGTTGAGATTCCAGATTTCATACAAGTTCACGTAACTGACAACTCCTGAAGAGCATGTCAGATTTTTAAAACAAGGTCTGCAATGAAGATGTCTATCACAATTCCCATACTGCAAATCCATAGGTTACATCCACCAAAGTAACTACACTATCTTATGTATCAAATTTTTCACACGAACCAGCAGAAAAAGATCAAGTTAACAGGGCTCCCCCAGTTTGGTGCAACATTGCATCGATCTCATCTCCATCCTCCATTTCTAGCTGAAGCAATATCCATAAAACAAGTAGGGTTATGATACATGGTTACATATATTTCCCAGCATAAAGAAACAGTCAGGGTAAGAGGGACAAACCTCCTCAGGAGTCTGTTCTGCCCGGAGGCGGCGACCATCAAATAAGAAGGCAATTGAATTCAAGTCCACAGATTGTCGATCACAATATGCATTCATCAGCTTCTTCAGTTGGGTGTTTCTTTTGATCCTGAAGAATACTTCATTTCCATCCTACAATCAAATAAAATTCAGTCTTCGACCATGCGCTCATTGTGATATTTAAAAATACAAATGATCTAGTCCATAACGAAATATAACCTTGAATGGATCATATGTAATTCATTTAACTTACACTACTGCACGAGTATAACACCCCAAACACTAAGGTAATAAACACCAATATCATCAAAATGAAATCCTGTTTACAATTCACAGCATTGAATTTATAAGGTTGAGGGACATCAAGCTTTGCTTGAAAGGTCAATATTGCCAACAAAAATATTAGCAAGAAGGGTGCTAAAAGGAACTCGTAACTCTGAGAATCTTGCAAATTGCAATGTTCTCTCATGACTTTATGCATACATATTGACAGGGAAAGTAACTTGAATGATGAGAAACTAAAAGGTAGTAAGTGATGTGCAACAGCAAAAGTCAACAAAAAACACTTGTTTTTTTTGGGGGGGGGGGAGGGGTGAGGGGGGAGGGGGGCAGGGGAAAGAAATAACCAACTATATTTATTGTTAAACATTAAGCTGAAGCAGGAACAGTCCAACGAATTAAAAAGGAAAATAGACTTGCAAATATAAAAACTCCAGAATAAAATTGAGGAGAAAGTCTCCATCAAAATATGGTTCTTCGAATCAAAACTGCCATAGTCAAACATACATCTCATAGATCATTCAATCATATCTAAAACATGAAAAAGCACTAAAACATGCGGTTTAGAGGCATAATAGCCCTACAAATATAAGTGGCAGCACTTTCTCTTGTAAAGGTAAGAGCCTTGGGTCAGGAAGAGATGCACTGGAAAAAGCCAGTGCAACCAAGTAGATTATCCAAGGGACAAAACTTGGCTCCAACCCAAGTTGGAGGCAAGTCATCCAACCCCTTCTAATTTTATAACATGTGTCTATTTTATTAAGTTAATGGAGCTGTAAATTAGAAGGGGTTGGAAAGGATTGAAAGAATAAACACATGTCATAAAATTAGAAGGGGTCGGAGGACTTGCCTCCAACTTGGGTTAGAACCAAGTTTTGTCCTTATCCAAGACCCCAACCAAGAAGTAATTTCAATGTTTGGTTCCATATAAATGTCTGGGATTTAAACCAACACATGCTTATTTATAATTTATAATAAATATAATAAATTTAGAAACCAATATTCCAAGGTATCTCGAATTCCAATATTTTTAGGAAAATAAAATAAAATAACGAAATAAAAAATAAGATGCCTAACCAGCATCTCACATTCTCGTATTTGAATATGATACCAGAGTTAACATTGGACACGGGAATTTAGCACTGCTGTGTTACATGTATTCGGAAACAGCAACAAAAGGAACAACGGGTCATCAATGCAACAATAAAATATGAAAGTTATGGCAATAATGGGATGCAGCCATTCACAAGGGATTAAACCCATTAATCTTTTTTTTTTCTTTTGGTAACAAACAAAAACAGAGAATTGAAAAGTGACAAGAATTCCAACTAATGAGCAATTGCAAAGCATAAAGGGCATGAATTGTGGACATTAAAAACGCATACATCAATAAACGAGAAGCATATATCAAACACTCCCTGATGCAACCGTTTCTCACTCCTTCGTTTTCTAAGATGACCAAATTATACTAAGACCCAAAAATAAAAAAATAAAAAAATAAAAAACAAATTAAAAATAATGAAAAAAAAAACTCAAAATAAAATCAGAACGCAGAAGGGGTATATCAACTTAAGCACACATAAAATAAAATAAAAGCTTTCTAAGAATGAAGGAATACCTACAAACCTATAATTCACAAAAGAATAGAAAATCCTTTCCAAAATGAATTTTTTTTGTTAAAAAAAAATATCGAGTAGGAAATTCACCGAGAAAATTGCCAAAAACAAACAAACAAACCTGGCCTTTGACCTTCAAATTGATGTGTGCGGATTGATCATTGGGTTTCTTGTCTTCCTCAGCCTGCGTATTGGGAGTAGCACCAGACATCGTTCTTCGTCTCTCTGTTTCTCTGAAAATTAGGGTTTTATTTTGATTTTTTCTTTTCTCAGAGTTACTTTTGTATTTTGATTGAGCTGTACTAACGAGCTATAATTGGGAACTGGGCCGAAAAAATTGGCCCAACTAATAATGGGCTGTCTCATCTGGCCCACACGTTTGGTTCCTAAAAATATTTGTTGTTGGTCCAAATAAGATTTAACTAAATTTTTATTTTTATTTTTATTTTTGACCAAATATTCTCACATGTATTGTAGTGAGATTAACCTTTTGGTGTTGTAATTTTTTTTTAACTGAAGATCTTTATAAAATGAGTAAATAAGTTCACATTAATTATTAATAATTGATGTGGACTGGTCTATTAATAATTAATGTAAATTTTTATATTCATTTTACAAGAACACTCATTTTATATGATGTTTATTCGTTGTTAATGTAACTAAGAAATCCTACCAACAATTGTCTTTTTTAAAGTTTGAACTTAGGTTTACCAGAATTTACTTGTGATACAATTATTTTCTTTTTTATTTAAATAAACTTAAATTTGTTAATTCTATGTTGTGAAACATCTGCAAATTCGCAATGAGCCATCTCACGAATTGGTAATAGTTACTAATACCTAGTGTTGGGTCATTGTTCCATCCACCACTTACATAATTGCTATCAAGTCTCGTCCTGTTTTTATACTTAGTGTTATTTCACACAAAAATTACTTTTATAAAGACTACAAATAATGTGGCAATGTTGTTTTTAGCACCAATTCTTTTTATGAGACCTATAACAATCAACTTCAACATCTCTTATAGGACCCACTCAATCGACTTATCTCTCATTAAATTATCCCATGTAATTTGGAGCCGTTTTCATAAAAATGATCCTATGTTTAGGTTCTTATATTACGAATTGGATTCAAATAGAGCGAAGCTCATGCTATAATTAAAAACAACCATATTAGGAAAATGATGTTATTTTTACCACATTTTCTTAAATACATCATTTTTTTATCATATTTTTAATTGTTATGATTAAGTGAGAGAAAATAACAATGAAAAAGTAATATAATCAATAGTATAGAGAATAGTATAAAAAGTAATGTGAGAGAAAAGTATAGTAAAAATATAATTATTTTTTATTTAACTACTTCTTTTTGAAAAGTAAGGAATATTTTTTTATAAAAAATATTATAATAATAATAATAATCAATCAATCAATCAATCAATATAATATAATAAAGAAGATACATAACTCAATTTCTTATCACACATTTTTTAAATCAATTAGTAAATATATTAAGCTTTTGACATGTAACAAATATATTACTTAATTTGTTATCATGTGTCATCTTAACTTAAAAAATATTAACACGTATAAAAAAATTATCACATATACATCACTATAATCAATCAATCAATTAACATAATCAATTAATCAATATAATTAATAAAAATTATAATTAATATATAAAAAAATACTAGCCTAAATTTTTGTCATACTTCATCCAAGTTAAATAGTAAATGCATTAAATTTTTGACATATGACAAAACATTATTTAATTTTTTATTATTTATCATTTGATGTAACAACTTAAAATAAATATTAACATATATAAAAAAATTGACACATATACATAAAAAAAATAAAACAAAAAATTTCAAAGAGAAAGAAACAACAAAAATTACAAAGAAAATGAATTAAAAAAATCGAACTTAAGGAGTTAAATGTCAAATGATTGATTTAATTACTATGTTATTTTTATTTAGTTTCTACTAAAATTACATGAACTAAATGTATATATTAGAGAATGTTAAGAAATTATAATGCATTGAATATTATTTAACAATATTGTTATAGATTATTATAATTTTTTATAGATATATATTTTTTAAATTATTAGTGAAATATCTATCAACCTAATAATCTTTTTTATTTATAGAATTTGACATTAATGGTTAGTTTAATATAACTTTGATAACGGAAGTGAAAAATTAAGAATTTAATTTGTAATATAATTTTATATAAAAATATCATAGTGAACTTTTCTCTAGATATTTAATATTTAATAGTATTCAATAATAATTATAAAAAGAAGATAATTTTTTTGCATTAAGACTTAGTTTGGTATAGTTTTTTAAAAATAAGGGTGAAAAGCAAAAGAAAGAACTTTAATATAATTTTATTTATATTCCATCTATAAATCTTTTACATTATGAATCATTTTGATATAACTTTAATGAAGAGAATTTATAACGAAAAAAAATCAAATGAGTAAAAAATATAAGTATTGATACATTGACAATATGAACTAGAATCAAAACGAGTTATGAAAAGAAAATCAAAATGAGTAAAAATATAATAAATGACATAAAAAATATAAAAAAAACTATAAAGGCCAAAATTAAATTTAACTGAAATTATATAAATAAGTTATTTATTTTATATTTTTCTCTAATTATCATGTATGTTACACGAGTACATAATAATAATAATAATAATAATAATAATAATAATAATAATAATAATAATAATAATAATAATAATAATAATAATAATAATATAAAGAGAATTACGACTTTCATTATGACATGTATCATTCGACGTGTAAAACAATATATTTAAAAATTTGTAATATGACAAGTACATGATCTTAATAATTATCATGTGACATGTTGCAATTTTAAAAGAAATGTGTATATGTGTCATTAAGTCTAAATTAAATTTAGTTTTCACTCATATTAATATAAAAATTTATAATCACATATTAATTCACATATATATTCATATTTAAGAAAATTTAAAAAATTCTCATTTATCTTTAGTTGAATTACGTTATTAATTATTTTCATTAATGATTGATATTAAAATTCTAAAATATTCTTAGGTGTCGATTGGTGATTGATATTAAAATCTTAATTTTTTTTTTAGGTGTCCGATATAATATATGCTATATATGTACTATCACCATAAATTAATTAATTATTTTATAAATACTTTTCATTAAAATAATTAACATTTTATAAATTAAATAGACATATTTACCACTAGAAATAATAATAATAATAATAATAATAATAATAATAATAATAATATAATGAGAAGGTACATTCTTTTATATTTTGATATTTGTCATTTTAACATAGAACAATATGTTTAAAAATATATCATGTGACAAATATATATGATTCCAATAACTATTATGTGACATCATATCTTATAATTTAAAAGAAATGTGTATATATGTTGCTAGATTTAAATTAAATTTATTATCTATACATACAAATATAGAAATTTATAATCATATATTAATTACTTTAACATATATACTTTTGCATATGAATTCATATTAATATTAAAAAATTCAAAAAAATTCACATATCTTTAATTGACCATGTTATTAATTGTTTTCAATTAGTGATTGATCTTAAAATCTCAAAATTTTTGTAGGTATCTAATACCATGTCTGCTATATATATATCTTGTTATCCTAAATTAATTAATTATGTTTTCAAATTAGTGTATTTATTCATATATTTATTATATATATATATATATATGTATATGTATTTTATATTATTTAGAAAACTTCAATATATACATCATATGAGAGTGTGAATTTTGCATGAAAATATAGTAAAATTAATTAAATGTAATTTATTACAAGGAAACTAATAAACTATTAAGTGTTTTTCTAAATTTTTTGTTCATATATATAATATATAATATTTAAAAATTTTATATTTATATTTCTCAACATTGAAAACTTTAAAGAAATATATTAATATTTATATATATGAAATAAAAAATTTACAAGAAGACATGAGAAAATCAATTAAAAAAATCAGATTTATAATAAAGTTTGTTTAATAAGTTCATTTAAATATAATTGAAAACTCTGTATCATATAACATTAAAATTTTATTGATGTTTTAAATAAAATTATTTGTAAGAGTTGAGATAGTTTTTGTGAACAAATAACGAAATAAATTAATCTCAATGAAAACATTGATGAAATATATGTAATGGGCAAACTATAGTTTACGTGTCATTTTGAAATAAATTAGATTTGTGAAAGAGAATAAGATTAACTAACTTAAGAATACATATGTGAATTAATTAATTTAACAATGTATTATTTTATTTAATCTACTTAAATTGTGTAAACTAAATGTATAAGTTATAAAATATTAAGATATATATTTAAATGTATTGAGTATCAATTGATTATATTTTTATTAACCATTTTAATTTTTAGCAAATTTTCTTTTTATTTGTCATTGTAATATATATTCATCTAAAATTTTTTTGTTAGTATAATTTGATATTAAAAGCTAACTTCTTATACTCTTAATAATAAGTTGATAAAATATCTAAATGAATAAATGCATAAAAATTAATATTAAAAAATCTATAAAATCAAAAATTAAAATTATATTAAATTATATAAACTAATTATTTATTGGGGTATTATATAAAACAATATTTATTAAAAGGAACTACATATTCTAGTTATTATAGTACAAAAAAGTAAATTAATGTAAATAAAAAAATTCATTTAAACCATCATGATATTATATCTTTAAACTAAATATATTTTTATTTATTTATTTTAATATTTTTTAAGTTATCACATGTATTGCATGGATATAAAGACACCAGTGTAAAGAATATTAGGTTACGTTTGGTGCATCGTATAAAGAAGATATGATAGTATAAGTTAATACTATCATGTCTTATTCAATATTTAGTACATTTAACTGATAGTATAATAAAATCAGGTCAAATCTTTTTATCCTATTCTAAGCTGATAACTCTATTCCCTCTCCTAGTCCATGATAAGACATGATAGAATTTTTATTCTAATCTTATCTTCAATTTTATTTTTATCACCCCTCTCACTTGCGCCACCACCACTACCACCGCCACCATCATCGCTGCATCGCATCGCCGCCATCATCGCCGTGGCTGCCACCACCACTACCGCCACCACTACCATCATTTGCCGCTACCCTCCACCACCACCACTACCACTATCATACTACTACCACCGCCTCGCCGCCACCCCTACCACTACTCTTGTCGTCGTCGCCGCCACCACCATTATCATAAAGTTTTTTATTATTATTATTTAATTATTTTAACTTTTATGCTAAATGATATTTTGATCTTAAAAAAATGTTATATAATTAATTAATTTTTTTTTTGTTATTAAATAAAAAATAAAATTATGTCTTATCTTATTAATTATATTATTATATTTTATATTATCTTATCATTTTATTTTATATTATATATCATGTGTACCAAATAAAACGTTAGAGTTAAGTTAAATACCAAGGAGTCCGATATGTGCTAAATAGATCTAAAAGGCAAACTTTCACCTTCATCATCTAGAAAATAAAAAGCAGGCTTGAAGGCTACAAAAATAACCTCCTCTCGAAAGCAGGTAAGATAACTCTAATTAAATCAGTGCTCTCAGCTCTCCCAATATTTAGAGACTGGTTAATAAGTTCTACTGGTGTAATTCATCAAATACAAACGGCATTTCATGGGTAAGTGGAAGGAAGTTGTGTAAACCTAAAGAGTATGGAGCCATGGAGGCCTGGGTTTCAAGGACATTAGAACTATGAATTTGGCCCTCCTTGCTAACCAGGGATGGAGGCTTGTGGTGAATCACTAGTCCATTTTTGTATAAAATAAAATATATACAAAGGTAGATATATCCCTTAGTCTTCCTTCGTTAAGGCGCAGCGCGGTAGCAATCCATCATGGGCATGGCAAAGTGTATTGTATGGGAGGCAAGTTGTTAGTCATGGAGTTAGATGGGAAGTGGGTTATAGACTATAGAGCCTCATTTTGCTATCCAAGGTCCTATTTCCCCTCATCATGGTCCCCAATTATAGTTCGAGATCTAATGGATCCTCAGCTTTGCATGTGGAAACCAGATGAGGTGTACAAGCACTTTGACTGAGAAATTGCCGCAGCCATCATGCGCTACCCTATCTGTGTTGGTGAAGACCACATGAGATGGCACTATCATACCCCTCGAAAATATACTGTGCAATCAGGTTACCATACAACTTTGGAGTTGCTTTTGTCTGATGGACAACAAGCGGATACTAATGGCATGCATGAGTTATGTTTGAATACTTAATAATTGATAGATGAAAAATGAAAAAAGAGAATAATGGAATAAAAATATTATTTTATTATTTAATATATTTTAAGATAAAATAAAATAAAAATATTATTTTATTATTTAAGAAGTAAATAAGAATGATAAGAGTTATATTTTTATTTTTTTAAATTATCCTTATTACACACATTAATTTTATGATATGAGATTAATATAATAAAATTTAATTATAATTATAATAAAAAAATAATTCTATCTTATATTCCCAAATTGAGGAAAAAGAAAATTGGAGGTTTTTGATCTCATCCCATCCCACTTCCATTCCATTTTATTATTTTTTAACATAATCAAATAATGAAATTTATCTCTATCTCATCTCATTCTATTTCATTCCACTTAATCCCATCAATTCAAACATATCAAAAATTTGGAATTTTAAAATAACTCCTACGATTAAATACTTCATACGGAGTTTGGCTCACGGTGTTTTGGAGTTGAAAACAAATTTCTGTGTTGTGAGAGTTTTCTTTCTTGAATTTGGCTAGAGAGCCGTCTTTTCGACGTGGATCACTCGTTTTTTTGTTTCTTTCTCTGTTTTTTTATTTAAATTTTACAAAATATTTTAAATTTAATTATATGTATTTATTTTTTTACTTCATAAAATTTAAATGAGATGATAAAAAATGAGATAAAAAATAGAGACAGATCATCTTCATCTCTTTTGTACTGTAAAACCTTAATTTCCTCTCATTACTCATTAATAATAAACTACCTTTGCAAAAAAAAAAATCATCTCTTAAAAACTTGCAAAACTAATCTAATAAATGTGTTGTCAATGGACTGTTAATTATAGTTTAATTTTTATTGTAATTTTGAAGTGGTTGAAGTTTATAGGTGTTCATACTCATAAATAATAATAATAACTCTTGTACTTATTTATGTTAGGTTGGATATTTAAGCTTCGTTGGTATTTTTGGATTGATATAAATTTTCTCCATTGAGGTCCTTACTTCATACTTCACAAGGAAAATAATTGAAGTTTAATCCCTGGTCCACGAGGACAATGTGCTCTTTATTTGACCCTCCTACTCACAGTCACAGAGACCTGAATCGATTAAAGGAGGATAGGTGGAAAGGGGGAGGATACTCACCATCTGTAAGACACAGTTGTTTTTTTTTTTTATGGTGCAATATGTGACACACCGTTGAGAGAAGGGAAAAATCCAAAACCCGTATAGAGAAGAGCCGGCTAGACAAAGATGTAAAATTGGATTTTATGACCTGGTCAAAAAAGTAAATCAAATCAATATGACTTTGTTTTTATTTTCGTTTGATGATAGCAGCTCCAAAACATTACCGTATGAGGTTCTGAACTTTAATACAGTAATGAACAAAATTAAAAAAAGAAGAACATGCTCTCTATTTTGATTCTTATTATTGTCTTGGCTGTTTCCTTATTAAAAAAACGTTATATGAAAAAAAATTAATAAAAGAATAGAAATATTAGATAATAATTCATGGACAAAATTAGGCTTTTGAATAAAATAATGTTAATATAGAAATTAATTTTAGTTTGAAGTATTTTTAAAACAAATTTTTAGTGTCAAATTAAAAAAAAAAGTAATTACAAATTACTTTCTTTTAAATATTATTACATTGAGAGCTTTTTAAAAAAAATTATTACGCGTCAAATCTTAAAATAAAAATAACTACAAATTATTTTGTTATGTCTCATCACGTTTTTTAGAGAAATGTCAGTTACATTTTTTACATGTATAAGATCTGTCACTTTAATTGTCATGACAAAAATTTATATAAATAAGAAATCTCTTGCCATTTGACAAAAAAGAATTTAAATTAGTAAATAGTTTAAAAAGTATTTTGATAAATAATTTATAAAAATACACTAAATTAATAAAAAAAACCCACAAAACTATCTAATTGAGTAAAATTATTTTTAAAAAAAGTAATTTAATAATAAAAGCAGGCAAATTCATATCAGTCTTGGTTCTGTTTGGTGGGACCAACCGAACCAAACAACATGGATCCCTCCTTCAGTTCTTCATCTCCATTCTATCATTTATAGCTAAGCAGCGTAAGGCAGGCCAACTTGGTGGGCATAGGAAGGTGATGGTGGTCCTATAATTACTCGTCCTTTTGTTACTGTCACAACTCACAACCACAAAGTGGGTCCCAACTACTTCTCTCTTACTCTCTTGCCCGTTACCCTTAACCCCACCTCGTTTCCCTCAAAGCCTCCTTCATATGCATAGATAACAGAGACCACACTGCAACACTCTCTCACATACCCACTTGCTCCGCAAACACACACTGCTCTACTCCACCCACATTCCCAGAAACATCGACAACCCCGCAATCAAACAAACAAAACAAAACATCTCTTTCCTCTTCCCCCACCTCACACGCTCATCTGTTTCTTCCCACAGAAGCAGAGCATGCAGCGCTTCACCATCTTCACCGTCTTCCTCTTCGTCACCCTTCTCACTCTCGCAGGCAATGCTCACCCCTTTTACTTTATTCTGTCTCTTTTGTACTGTTGTTTTTGAACAATGCTAACCCTGTTTTATCTTTTCTGTTTCAGATGGTGGTTCCATTGGAGTGAACTATGGTCGCATAGCCAATAACCTCCCCTCCGCGGTGAAGGTGGTTCAGCTCCTCAAATCCCAGGGCCTAAACCGTGTCAAGGTCTACGACACCGACCCGGCAGTGCTCCGGGCCTTATCCGGATCCGGAATCAAGGTCACCGTCGACCTACCCAACCAGCAACTCTTCGCAGCAGCCAAAGCACCCTCCTTCGCCCACTCATGGGTCGAGCGAAACGTCGCCGCTTACCACCCCAGCACCCAAATCGAAGCCATTGCTGTCGGAAACGAAGTCTTCGTCGACCCACACAACACCACCAAGTTCCTCGTACCCGCCATGAAAAACATCTACCAAGCTCTACTCAAGCACAACCTCCACAATGACATCAAGGTCTCTTCTCCCATCGCCCTCACCGCACTCGCAAACTCATACCCTTCCTCGGCCGGGTCGTTCCGACACGAACTTGTAGAACCCGTTTTTAAACCCATGCTGGACTTCCTCCGCCAAACCGGGTCGTATCTCATGGTGAACGTGTACCCTTTCTTCGCTTACGAGTCCAACGCTGATGTCATCCCCTTGGACTACGCTTTGTTCCGGGATAACCCGGGCATGGTGGATCCGGGTAACGGGTTAAGGTACTTCAACCTCTTTGACGCCCAAATCGACGCCGTTTTTGCCGCGCTAGACGCTTTAAAATACGACGACGTTAGGATCGTGGTGACGGAGACGGGGTGGCCTTCGAAGGGGGATAATAATGAGGTGGGTGCGAGCGTAGAGAACGCCGCTGCGTACAACGGCAATCTCGTCCGCAAGATCTTGACGAATGGTGGGACCCCCCTGAAGCCCAAAGCAGATCTGACCGTTTATCTGTTCGCGCTTTTCAACGAGAATCAGAAAGTGGGGGCCACCTCGGAGAGGAACTTCGGGCTGTTTTACCCGGATGAGAAGAAGGTTTACGACATTCCATTTACGGCGGAGGGGCTTAAGTATTATCGGAACCGTCCTTCGCCAGTCAGCGGCGGTCAACGGCAGGACGCGCCCGCCCCCGTCGCTCCCGGCGTCGGCAGCGGAGGGGTTTCGAAGAGTACCACTGGGAACACGTGGTGCGTTGCGAATCCGGATGCGGACAAACATAGGCTGCAGGCTGCTCTAGATTATGCTTGTGGGGAGGGAGGTGCTGATTGCCGTCCGATCCAGCCAGGTGCCACGTGTTACGATCCTAACACGCTGGTGGCACACGCTTCGTTCGCGTTCAACAGTTATTATCAGAAGAAATCACGCGCGGGTGGGAGTTGCTTTTTCGGGGGTGCGTCCTACGTGGTCACACAGCAGCCTAGTGAGTATCCTAAAATAACCCTTTTTTGTTTTTTATTCTTGCTTTATCTTGGATTCTGATGGGGCGTAGTTTAGAATAGTGTAACACTGGGTTGCTAACATGAGCGGGTGAGAATGGTGCACGAAGCCTGGCGGGTTAGTGGGACGTGAAAGAGGCACGTGATAGGGTTGACAGGAGGAGGGAATCTTTTCTGATAATGACGTGGCATGACTTTATTGGGCAGTGTGTTCTATGTTTGGGGGGCTATTATTATTAGGCTATTTACCTTGGTAGCTGGGAATGCCTCTTACTACCACTTTGGTGAACCCAACGGCTAATTTTAACACTAAAAATAAGTAGCTGAAAATTGGTACATATATAAAGACGGGCAATTAGTCAAAAGATTGAGTTGTCTGATCACATTGGATTCTCCCGCCTTTGAAAACTCTCAACTTAGGGGTGCCTTTTTTATACTGTTTTTGTAACAGTTCTTCATCTATTTGTTTTTATTGATTTAATTTTAATTCAAAATTTACATTTATGAGTGAATCATTTACCAAAGGAGAGTTATTTTTGTGCAGGCTATGGTAACTGTGAATTTCCTACTGGATACTGAAAGCTGAAGAGGATATGCATACACGCAAGAGGATGCATTTGGTTGATTTTCCTTTTAAAGTATGAAATGGGGGTGGAGGGGCTGGAAGAGCAAGGCTAGTTAAGAGTGGCTGAGTTATTTATTGAAGTTGTTGATGATCAGTTTGAAGAGTTTTTTTGGGGGTTCTGGATTGTATTAGTTAAATAATATTGACTTGTCATCTAGTTGGTGGGGTGTGGGGTAGCTAAATTAACTTTGGAGACTAAATTGTATGTACGTTAAGTTTCACTTTGCAGTAGTAGACTTTATTTTTGTGACACCAGTAGTGGACTAGTGGTCATTGTTCTTCAGGTTTTGTTATATTTGAAGTTTAAGGCAAATAGCTTTTTCTTTCTCTGCGTTGCCAAAACTTTTAAAAATGTGGTGGAAATTTTGTTTTAAAGATTTATATGAAAAATTTACTTCAACTTTTTACCTTGAAGGGTATGTGAAACTCACGACTGTTATAAAGAAGAAAATTTAATAGAAGTAAAATTATAATATGGCTAAGAACAGAAGAATAAAATGAGTATATCCTATTCTCTGCCATATGGCGAATAAATTGAGTATCCTCTAATTGCAGGTGAACTTAAGTACGATGCAACTCCTGCTCATTAAAGAGTGGCTTATCTTGCTGAGAACAACAAAATGAGTGGCTTAGGGCACTCAATTTGGGTGTTTCAAGTTCATAAAATCTAAGTTTATGCTAGAATTATGGTTGACTTAGTAAATTGAGTGTTTTATGTGAGCAGAAACTTCGGTGATTTTAAAAAAAATAAAAAAGTAGTGTATCCATACGATGATCTGGTGATCACATCCATTGTAGTTGAAATTTAGAAATGAAAGATGATTTCTACGTGGGACTTTGTGCTCTTTCTATAAGATTGTATCCCATATCGATTCTTTTTTTTTTTTTTGGGTGTGTTTTTTATTGTGAAGAGCCAAAAACTAGGATGGGACTAATCTCTTTGTTGGCAAATAAATTAAGTATCCTCTAATAGCATGTGAACCTAAATATAGGTTGCTGAATTGAATGCATGGCTGAGTTGGTAAATTAATTGAGGTTGATGTGGGAAGAATTTTCCTATCAAAACAAGCTAAATTTATAAAGCAAGGGTTAGCTGTTTTTCTATCTAAACACTGTTTGAGACTTTTGAGCTCTTCCTATAGATTGCAGGCCATATCAGTTCTTTTATTTGGGGGTGTTTCTGATTCTGAAGAGCCAAAAACTAAATGAATTGCATAATCTCATTGCAATAAAAAAACAGGGAGGGGAAAACTATCAATGGGAACGGCCGAACGGGAAGCTCTCAAACTGACCTATCGACCGTTGAAAAGAAAAAGCCAACTCTCCTCAGTAGATAAGGTAACAGTGAATAGTAATAACTAATAGTTCCTGCTTGCAATTTTAATGATTGCATAGAGTTCCTTTTCAACAAATGCTGCTGAAAATTCTATGGATCTCTATTGAATTAATTTCCTTTATCCGTTTATACAATGAACATGGAATATCCCAAACGCAATTCAATCCACCAAATGCAGCGTGTATTTGGTTTCAAGTTTGCCTCACCCAAAGTCACGTACAACCTGCTCCAACGTGATTTTGCATTTTTTTTTAACATGGTTGGTTATTTGTTTGAAACCAATACTCAACTCAGTTTTTTCTCTAACTCATGTTTGTTCAAAAACGAGATTTTCTTACTTTTGGGTTATAATTTTGTGTGTTTGAAGTTTTTATCTCTAATATTTATTTTATCAAATTTATTTTTGAGATAAAAATTTTTAAACGTAAATCATGTTTTTATAAACTTATTTTCAACTAAATATAAATTTATAAAATTAAGTTTACTCAAACTTAACTTTACTAATTCTAATTCAAACACACACAATTGTTAGTAGTTCTATTATTTCTTAAAGTGCAAAGATAGTTTATTTTCTTCTAAAAAAAATAATAAAAAGGAATGTTTGTTCATACTTTTTATTCATATATTTACACATATTTTCTTATATTTATATAATTTTTAGTGTATAATTATAATTTTTTTCCTACGTAACTACATTATGATTATCTACGTACTCAAATGATAAGAAGTGATGTCTCTCACAAAAATGTGCTAAGTATCATTTTTGAAACTGGAATTCGCACCTGCTGCCTGCAGCCTGCTGCAGTAGCAAATGGCAACAATTTTCAAAGACAAAGACGTCCAAAAGTTGCCCATAAATTATTAAATTATACATTACATTCTCCGCATCATACTGGCAATTTTGACAACCTAAAAGTGCACCTTCTTCACATAATAAAGTTTACCCTTTCTATCCCCGGCCGGGCCCGGGAAGTTGAACCCATGTGACTAAAGGTTCAAACAGTCACCCTATGACATTATGTATCATTTATGAACGCAACTATGCTAGTTTGTGTTGGGAAACTGGTTAACTTTTAATACAATTTCTCATGTAATGGGAACTGTGTTGCACAGTAGGTAGATCTTCACCTTCTGGTTTGTGGATAAATTCTTCATTGGATGATTATTTACATAAATATACTGACAAATTCTTACTAAATCATGAGCATCATAATTGAATATACTAAATTAATCAAGACTTAATATTTTTATTAATTTTTATAAAATTAATTATGTAACATAATTATTTATAAAAATATTAAATCATGATTGAACTAATGCACCTAATTAAATACCTATAATTTAAGCAAAAATTTCTCAAATATACAAGTCTTCAACATGATGACCTAATCCTTTTGACATAGTAAACTACATAATAAACCTTTTTTTTTTTAGTTCTCAAATCCTTAGATCATTTAAGAACATAATGCAACTCTGCCAATTAAACAAGGAGGACTTTTATCATGTTCTCCTTGATTCCTTGTTTATTTGTTGTGTTAGATTTGTACTTAGAAACAAAAGAAAAGGACTTTTATCATCTGCATTCTACTTCAGCAATGTTATCAATAATAATAATATGATTCAATTAGAAAATACAGGTTATAAGAGGATAACAAAAAGAGAAGAAGCCACGTTTCATAGAAAGCGTACAAAAAGAGTAGGTGGTGCACCACCTGGTGTGTCGGGCTATCTTGAAGCTTCAAGCACGAGCTCTGTTGCAGAAGTCATATTCTCCCTGGCCCTGCAACCCCAAATTATCATTTACCACTAAGTCACATGCTCTGCTGTTCCTCACAGTAGTTCCAAACATTTATTTATAGGCATTGTCTCATGCCATGCCACAGTTGCTGCGGATGACTCATGGAGAGTACGTATTATTGTATAAGATGATATATATTGGGCATTTTACACTGATATCCAGGCTTGCATTTCCTTTACGACAGCAAACATTCAGATCTTAGATCTCAACTTGTGGTTTGACTGGTTTCAGAATCTGTCAGAGTAAGAGATATTGTGGCCATGTAATTAAATATGCATGTTTTTGGGTACTATGTATTTCTCAGTAAAATAGTGAAGCCTTTGGGCACATACTGAGTTGGACGAATTTGCGTTTTAGAGGTGAAGTCCATTATGACTATCAACTGATCAACCAAAACAGTCAAAATTGTGTTTGGATTTAATTGTATCCATTTCCTACTTCAACGGTCTTTGAGTCAGAGTGAGACTTTTATAACCCAAAAAAAAAAAAGTCAGCTTGGGATTCTAACAATCAATTATAAATTTTGGGTTAAATTACTTTCTAAGTTTTCTATTAAATTTTTAATTAAATTCCTATAATTTTAATTTTTTAAAAGAAGTTCTTATATTTATAAAAAAAAATTAAATGGATTCTTATGGCCAGGTGGTCGTTAAACTCTTTTAATGAATATTTTTTGTTAGTAAATCATTCTATGTAAGTTTTAATGATTTAATTACAAAATTTTATAATTAGTAGGATCTAATTAAAAACTTATTTAAAACATAAAGAATTATTTAAAAATTTTTAAAAGTATAAAAATTTCTTTAAAAAAATTAAATTATAGGGACTAATTTAAAAATTGAGTAATACTATAAGAACTAAAGGAATATTTTAACCAATATTGACAAAAAAAAGAAGAAAAGAAAACCAACTATAAATGGTTTGATTTGCCAAAACTACAAAATCACTCGAAACCATCCAAATTGAACACCCCTATTGGCTTTATATTTTCCAAATTTTGTCATGTATACGTGATGAGATACAAATTGAAAAGTATTAAGAAGAAACCAATAATTGACATTATCTGGAAAAACTGAAAATTTAATTTATGTTAAAGTAAAATATAGTTAACGTAGTGAATTTAACTAGGACCCGCCCCGCCCCCAATCACAGATCCCTAGCCCACATAAACTAGGCAATTTTTTTTTTTTTGGTATTTAGAGTTGGATCTTTAACATATACGTAATATATATGTTAAAAATGAAGATAATCAGTTTCACTATTTAACCCCGAAATATAAATCTAACAGTTGGAACTATACTGTATAACTCTGGCTACCTATTTATGGCCAAAGGAAAAGGTTACAAGAGGCAACGAAACAACTCATGCCACTCAAATGATAACTGCCAGACATAACATTCGAGGAAAACAGAGGAGGATCCTCCGGCTAAACAACAACAGAGAAGTTAAGAAGCAGAGCTTGTTTTGCAAGGTTTTCTATGGCAGAATCAAACAAATCGAGCAAAATAAACTACAGAAACTGAGCGAAACTAAAGTAAAGCTGGCTGTGATACAAGGCCTGTGCCACCAGTCCACGTGGAGAAAGGTCCTAATCCAGTGAAGTAAGAGCAGCGGCAAATCTATGAGCATATACCCTTCTCTGGCTTCACAAAAGAACATCCAAACTCCTGCCATCATAAACATAAAGGATAGGTGATCGAATATGATTCAGATTTTTCATATTGGCACATTATACACAGCATGCAGAAAGTAACCAAGACTGAGAACTGAGCAGTTATGTGAACCACTTGAAAATATGAATTAGACACGATATTAAAAATATATTAAACCTAGAGCAAGCTTGCAACTCTAATTAAAATGGTATAAATATGTTGATATATGGACTGTATTTCATTGTCAACACGGTCAAAAGTCTAATTATGAGGGTAAATGTCTTAAGAATACTGCCTTCACTTTTAACATAACAATGTTTAACCAAGCTCATAAGATAAAGTGAGAAAAATAATATTTTTATCGTGTGAAATTATAATATTTTTATTCACAAAGTTAGTATTTACATGTGATATTATTTATTTTAGAACATGAAAAATTATACATAATTTTTTTGAACGGAAAAAAATTGTAACAAAACACAATATATTAGTTGTATATGAACAAATAATAATAATAAATACGAGTGTAGATGGTATAGTGAGATTGGTTACCAAGGGTAAATGTTTACTGCAGTTTTCTCCTTTGTAGAGGATGTGCATTTGAAGAAGTAGGCTCTTCTACCTCCAGTTCATCATGGCATCGCTCATCCTTGTTCATGTCTGTTAGTCTTGATATGTTGAGACCACTTGAGCCCTTGCGCCAATCTCCAATATCTTCCTTACATAACACACGGCATCCACACTTCCTTATTGTTATCTTCCATGGCTTAGAAAGATTTTCCACAAAAAATATCAGTTGAAGTTGGTTTTGCTCTCCTCTTAGATAGTGCTGAATATATATATGATCACCGGTCAAGAATATAATATGGATGTAAGGTTCACTGGATTCATAAACCAAGTGGCCAAATTTGGGTCCTATGGGGAAACCCAAGTCAGGTTCTCGATCAGGAGCTTTACAGGCCCAATAGTAAATGCTCATTTCCTCATCGCCCATGGAAGCTGGCCTTACATGAGACGCAGAAGACACCTCCATATTTAGAGGTTCTAATGCTAGGCATACTGCAATTCCCCAGTAGAGTTGGCAAAACGGGTTCAACTCGCCGGGTTAACTCGTCAACCCGTCACTTTTTTACGGGTTGAGTTCAAGAATTGAAATCATATTTTGTTTTCAATCCGCATAACTCGCGGATTAAGCGGAGCGGAGAAGCGGATTGGCCTGCTATTGATTTTTTTTTAAAATGATAACTAATATTATAAATAAAATTTTTTTTGAAGTTATATAATTTATATTTGAATACTTAATTAGATTATTTTAAAAATTATATTTTGAATATGTGATTTATAATTTTTTATCATTATTATTTATTATTTTTTATAATATTTATTGATTTTTTTATAATTTTTTTTTTATTTTTAGGCAGATTAAGTAGGATTGACCCGCATTAACTCATCTATTTTTTTTTATTTTATTTTTTATGCGGGCCAACCCGCCAACCCGCCTTAAAGCGGAGTGGATTAACTCTTCTAATTTATTTTTTAAAATAAGCCAACCCACCCCGCCCTGTATTTTAGCGGATTGAAGCGAGTCGAAACGGGTTGGCCTATTTTGCCACCTCTATTCCCCACCATTCACTCGATTGACAATAGTCAGGTACATCCACTATTATTGATGCAACTGAATCACAACCCAACTTGTTATATGGATGATGAGATGGATCAATTGAAAAGTAATTTTGATTGTCAAACCATGATAGAATTTCATTCGCTGATATGATGGACCAAAGATCCGGCCCATCTTCCATCTATTAATTAAAATGAAAACGTGTTAGTAAATAATTAGTTGATAGGAATAAAAGAGTACCTTTGGAGGGAGAGGGGGGAGAATGGGGTGTATAACAAACATACCTGATTCATATGTGACTCAAAGATCTTCCATAACATTTGTTCATCCAAATTTAAGGGTTTAATTTGAGTACTATTAGTTGTATATAAGGATTGTACATTTGATGGAAGCACAGGCAACATCTCAAGCCTTGGGCAATTAGTTAAGGACAAATTCTGCAGCATAGAAAGATTACTAATGCACTGAATAGGTAGGTTAATAAAATTGTTCCCACTTAGATCTAAGCTCTGCAACATCGATAAGGAACCAAGATCATTAGGTATTGATTCATCATTAAGGTTACAGTAACTTAAATCCAAGAGCATCAAGCCGAATAAATGGGAGAGAGGAGGCAAGATCAACTCCTTCGAAACTGGTTGCCTCTTAAATTTTGAGATCCATTGAATTAAGTTCCATGAGTTGGATGCTAGTACTATCTTTCCACCAAAGGAGAGCTCTTTAAGATTTCCTAAACAAACTTGCGATGAAGTAATCTCTCTTATTGCAGTGCCAGTCACATCAAGTTCCTCCGAAGACTCATTTTCATTCATATTGTCCGGCAACCTAGAAAATCTTGAGCAACCAGAAATATTGAGTCTTCTAAGAGATTTCAAATTGCAAATGGAATTTGGTAGGCAAAGAAGATTTTTGCAATTCTCCAAACTAAGCAGTGATAAACATTCCATATTCTTTCCAAACTCAGGGAGCTTTTTAACTTTTGAGCATCCAGAAAGAATCAACTTCTCCAAAGAATCCATTTCCAATTTTCTTGGAAGGGTTCGAAGATTTTCGCAATTTCTCAAGCTCAATAGAACAAGTTTCTTGTGCTGTCCAACTGATTGGTGAACCTCAACAAGGTTTATACAACGGTCAAGAAGCAAAGTTTGAAGACATGGAGCTCCAGAAACTATAGGAGTTTGAATTAGATCTTTGGAATCACACAAATCAATGAACTTGAGATTTTCAAAAAACTGACCAATCAGAACAAAAGGGACTAAAGAAAGTGTTGAAAGTATGTCTCCAACAGTTGCAAACGTGGGATGCTTTATCTATACTTTAGGAGTTTGTTATTTCTGTTTTTATTATTTGATATCTGATATATTGTTACTTCAGTTTTTTTTAAGATTAGGATGTTACTAGTCATGCCTAAAAATAAGGAGATATCTGATTTGTTTTTGTTAGACTCTAACTCTATTTAAAGAGTTATTCAATAAAATAAAATGTATTCTCCGTACAACACTTTCTTCTCTTTTTCTTCTCTATTTTTCTACTGCTTTCTGTTCTTAAAACAACAAATTGATATCAAAGAGCTACTATTCCGAGGGATCTGTGAGACTGAGTGAGCAAGCCCAACCACAATTCCTAAACACGAACACACACCAAATCTGCATAGAATGAATTCAGAAGGTTCATCCATTCCAATTGCGCTTCCAGTGTTTAATGGCCAAAATTATCACCTCTAGGCTGTTAGAATGGAAGCCTTTCTTGATGCAAGTGATCTGTGGGAAGCTGTTGAACAAGAGTATGAAGTTCCAACCCTGTCTGATGATCCTACTATGGCTCAAATCAGAAACCACAAAGAGAGGAAGCAGAGAAAATCAAAAGCAAGAGCAACCTTGTTTGCTGCCGTATCGTCCACTGTTCTCACCAGAATAATGACACTGAAAATAGCCCACGAGATTTGGGATTTTTTGAAGCAGGAGTACGACGGAAATGAGAAGGTTAAAGGGATGCAAGTGCTGAATCTGATTCGAGAATTTGAGATGCAAAGGATGAAGGAATCAGAAACAATTCAGGAATATTCCAACAGGCTTCTTGGCATAGTCAACAATGTAAGACTCCTTGGTATTGATTTTTCTGATTCTAGAATTGTTCAAAAAATTTTAGTTACAATTCCTGAAAAGTTTGAAGCCACAATTGCATCTCTGGAGAACTCAAAGGATATGTCAAGCCTTTCCTTGGCAGAATTGTTAAATGCTTTGCAGGCACAGGAACAGAGACAAAAGATGAGACAAGAGGAGGAGGTACAAGGTGCTTTTCATATAAAAGCACAAAATTCAGGAGGCAAAGATAAGAATAAAAAATGGAAGAGTGAGAAAGGTGAAGGCTCCAACAAGCAGGAATATGAGACTTTCCCACCTTGTCCACATTGCAAAAAAACAAACCACTCTCAAAGAAAATGTTGGTGGAGGCCTGATGTCCAGTGCAGAAAATGTGGCAATATGGGACATGTAGAGAGGATCTGCAAGTCTAAACCAGAAGAGGCAAAGGTGTCCACAGATGAGAATGATGAGCAGCTCTTTGTTGCAACATGCTTTGCTACAAGCAACAGTTCCAGCAATTCATGGTTAATAGATAGCGGCTGCACAAATCATATGACCAATGACGAAAAGCTCTTTATTAAGCTTGACAACACCATTGTTTCCAAAGTAAAAATTGGGAATGGTGATTTCATCTCAGTCAAGGGAAAAGGGACAGTTGCTATAGAAAGCTTAACAGGTTTGAAACATGTTTCTGATGTCTTATATGTGCCTGACATAGATCAAAATCTGCTTAGTGTTGCGCAGCTTGTTGAAAGAGGCTTTAAAGTCATATTTGAAGACAAATGGTGCTTGATCAAAGATACAAAAGGCAGAGATATATTTAAGGTGAAAATGAGAGCTAAAAGCTATGCTCTAAATATGATGGAGGAGGAGCAAATAGCTTTTTCAAATGCTGTCAGCAACACTAATTTATGGCACAAGAGGCTTGGACATTTCCATCTTGCTGGACTTCTATACATGCAGCAACATGCCTTGGTAAAATGTGTATCATTGCTTGAAGACAAGATGGATGATTGTGAGGCTTGTCAATATGGCAAGCAAGTCAGAAAATCATTTCCTCAAACAGCATGGAGAGCAACTCAAAAACTGCAGTTGGTACATACAGACGTTGGAGGACCTCAGAGAACAGCATCTTTAAATGGCAATAGATATTATATTATATTTATTGATGATTGTACCAGATTTTGTTAGATTTATTTCTTTTAGTCCAAATCTGAGGTTGCTAACTTATTTTGGAAATATAAAGCACTGGTGGAGAACCAAAGTAATTGCAGATTGAAGACAATAAGGTCAGATAATGGGAAAGAATATACAAACGATGTTTTTGACAAATTTTGTGAAGAGGCTGGTATTGAGCACCAACTTACAATACCTTATACCCCACAACAGAATGGTGTAAGTGAGAGAAAGAATAGAAGCATTATGGAGATGACAAGGTGCTTGCTACATGAAAAAGAGCTGCCAAAAAATTTATGGGCAGAGGCTGCAAACACTGCAGTCTTCTTGCTGAATAGACTCTCTACAAGAGTTTTGCAAAAAAAAACTCCATTTGAAGCCTGGTTTGGTTACAAACCAGATTTACAGAATTTAAAAATTTTTTGTTGTGTTTGTTTCTTTTATGTACCACAGGTTAAAAGAGACAAACTTGATAAAAAGGCTGAACCTGGAGTTTTCATTGGATACAGCAGTACTTCCAAAGCTTATAGAATTTTCCAACCACAAAATGGAAAAATTCTTGTCAGTAGAGATGTCAAATTCATAGAGGACAAGCAATGGAATTGGGAGGAGACAACAAAGGAGTTGCCAGAAATTCCAGAATACTTTGATGAAGATATAAATGACATTCCAGTAAGAGGTATAAGACCTTTATCTGAAATTTATGAAAAGAGTAATGTAGCTGTTCTAGAACCTGCTGATTTCAGAGAAGCTGAGAAGGATGACAAGTGGTTAGATGCTATGAAGGAAGAGCTAAAGATGATCGAGAAAAATGACACTTGGGAGTTGGTGGACAGACCTCAACACAAGCAGTCTATAGGTGTCAAATGGGTTTATAGAACCAAACTTAATGCAGGTGGTTCTATAAATAAATGCAAGGCTAGGTTGGTGGTGAAGGGATATGCTCAGGTGTTTGGAGTAGAGTTTTCGGAAACATTTGCTCCAGTTGCACGCCTTGATACAATTAGAATGTTGCTTGCCTTGACTGTGCATAAAGGATGGAAGGTTTACCATTTAGATGTGAAGTCTGCCTTCTTAAATGGTTATTTGCAGGAGGAGATATTTGTGGAGCAGCCAGAAGGATTTCTAGTCAAGGGGCAGGAGGAGAAGGTCTACAAGCTAAAAAAGGCTTTGTATGGTCTTAAACAAGCCCCTAGAGCCTGGTACAACAGACTAGATGATCATCTACAAAATCTTGGATTCATCAAAAGTCCAAATGAAGCAACATTATATGTGAAGTTGTCAGGCGCTAATTTAATTGCAGTTTCAATCTATGTTGATGATATGCTTGTAACAGGAAATGATGAAAAGCTAATTCAGGAGTTTACAGCTAAAATGCTCCAAGTGTTTGAAATGACAGACCTTGGCTTGATGACCTTTTTCTTGGGAATGGAGGTGAAACAAGATCATGATGGAGTCTTTATATGTCAAAAGAAGTATGTAAGGGAAATACTAAAAAAGTTTCATATGGAGGACTGCAAAAGCACTTCTACTCCAATGGACCAGAAGGAGAAATTTAGCAAGGATGATGGAGCTGATAAAGTTGATGAACATCATTATAGAAGTCTAATTGGTTGCTTAATGTACCTTACCGCAACCAGGCCTAACATTGTGTTTGCAGTAAGTATACTTTCAAGGTTCATGCATTGTGCTAGTGAAGTGCATTTTCAAGCTGCCAAAAGGATTGTAAGATATATTAAGGGCACTATAGACTATGGTGTTAAGTATTCTCACTTTCTAATTTTAAGCTTCTTAGATATTCTGATAGTGATTGGGAGGTTCAATTGATGACATGAGAAGCACAACTGGTTATTGTTTTAGTTTTGGATCAGGAGTTTTTACATGGTGTTCAAAGAAGCAAGATGTTGTGGCTCAAAGCACTGCAGAGGCAGAATATGTGGCAGCCACTGTGCGGTGAATCAAGCAATTTGGCTGAGAAATGTACTTGCAGATTTACATATGAAGCAAAATGAGCCAACTCAGATCCTTGTTGACAATCAAGCTGCTATTTCAATCTCAAATAATCATGTTTTTCATGGCAAGACTAAGCATTTTAAGATCAAGTTGTTTTTCTTAAGAGAAGTGCAGAAAGAAGGTGAAGTCAAACTATTTTATTGCAGAACTGAAGACTAAAGTGCAGATGTTTTAACAAAAGCTCTCCCAAAAGCCAGATTTGAAGCTTTGAGAATTAAACTAGGTGTTTGCAGCTATTAAGGCAAGGAGGAGATTTGTTGAAAGTATGCTTCCAACAGCTGCAAACGTGGGATGCTTTATCTACACTTTAGGAGTTTGTTATTTCTGTTTTTAGTATTTGATATCTGATATGTTGTTGCTTCAGTTTTTTTTAAGATTAGGATGTTATTAGTCATGCCTAAAAATAAGGAAATATCTGATTTGTTTTTGTTAGACTCTAACTTTATTTAAAGAGTTATTCAATAAAATAAAATGTATTATCCGTACAACACTTTCTTCTCTTTTTCTTCTCTATTTTTCTACTGCTTTCTGTTCTTAAAACAACAGAAAGTAAGAAAATTAATTAGCTTATGAAGACTTTGTGCTAGTATTAAATTAAACGTACAAGATCTTAACTGAGCTACTTACTTGAGTTTCATCCCAAATCTTTTTTATTTTGCTGTAATGAATTCTCAAGTCTACAAGTTCATCTAGCTGCACACCAAGGGGCAGTGCTTCCAAAGGATATTTCTGCCACTGAAGAACTTTCAATGAACTGCAAAGACACTTGAGGCCATGACGAAGATGTATAGGAAAATCAATGAAAAGTAATTTAAGATTAGACATATTTGAGAAGGCTTCGGGGTCCCAGATTGCTTCGTACGGCTCAGTGGATGGCTCCAAAACTATTCCTTGAATGGATTCATTTGCCTAGCAAAGAATAACGAAGATAATGTTATAGGCTAATAACAATGAGTTAAGATATAAATTCGTTGAACATTTGTTAAAAAATTCTTACCTTATTATATTTTAGTGCTTGATTAATTTCCTCTTGAGACCACAGCCTACTGCGTTTACCAGCATCTATTGGACATTCTTCAAAAACAATGTCCTTTCATGTTTCTTGAAGCAAATCATGCATCCCCAAACGTATTCCCTCGACATAAGTTGCCAATGATTTTTCAATTAGAAATTCAATTCCTTTTGGTGGATAACGGTCACAAATTTTTAGTATTTGTGTCACAACCTTTTTTACCCTCCCTTTGAAGAGACATGCGATATCAAGATATAAAGTCTTATAATGTACCGGTAACCCATTGTAGCTTATTCTAAGTGATTTCTTCACAATATCATTAGGTGGGACTTCTCTTATCATAGCCACAACTTCTTTCCATTGAGATTCACTTCTTCCACATAGAAATGAACCCAACAACTTGAGTGCCAACGGAAGGCCTCCAGCATATTGGACAACTTTTTTTGACAACTCCAAATAATGCTCTGGAAGTTGATCTCTTTTAAAGGCTTTCTGACACAGGAGTTGAAAGGATTCGTCCGAACTTAAGAAGTCAATTTTATAACTTTCAGCCATTCCATGTGATGTTAGTACTTGTTTGTCTCTTGTTGTTATTATAACTCTGCTCCCAGGGCCAAACCACTCTTGCTTCTCAGCCAAACTCTTTAATTGGCTTATGTCACCAACGTCATCAAGGACAAGGAGAACTTTCTTGTTGGACAAAAGGCTTCTTATTTTGTTCTTTCCTTCGTCCAAATCTTCAAATGCCAAACCTTTTATTTTCAGATGAGAAAGAAATTTTCTTTTTAAGTGAAGCTTACCATCACCATCGCTTTCTCCAGAAATCTGTCTAACATTGTCAAGGAAGCAACTAATATCAAACTGGTCACGGATTTTGTTAAAGACAACTGTTGCTAGAGTTGTCTTTCCGATCCCACACATGCCCCCTATTCCTATAAAGCGAACCTCGTCCAATTCTGTTCTTAAAAGTGAATTCATTTTTTTAACTCTTGAATCAATTCCAACTAGTCCATCGTCGTAAGATGACATTTTTGGACGTAGTTTTGTCCAAACCGATTCAACAATGTTTTCAATGAGCTCGGCTTCATCCCTATCCATGAGAAAACGTATAATCATGTCATAGTTTAAATATCAATAGAAATAAAATAAGAATAACAAAGAGCTTACCAGTTTTCATATGTTTATTTCACCAAAACCGATATAAATTCATTGGATATCTATTAAATTGAAGCATGAATTTCAATTTAAGGATTGTGCTACTCAGCCCAGAAACAATTATGCCGGAGGAGCCCATTTAGGTGAAAAAAAAGATTGTGGGTCTCACAAAGTGGGTGGGGTTCATTAAGCGGAACCCACTCCATTACGTGCATCTATATCCAGTACGTTTCCTGGACTGAATTTTCTAGGGACTATTAGTGTTTTTCTTAATTTAAATGAAACCTGATTTGGTCATAAGTATCTTACCTTGTTTCACACCAATAAATAACTAATCATTTAACATTAATGTAATTACCAAATAGTATACGATTTTAAAACCGGCCCCAATATTTTATATAGATTCATTTTTTAAGTTTGACAAATACTTCTTTAATCTGCTCTACACATCCTATTAAAATTAAAATTGGTATGACATCATGCTATCATTTCAATTACGAGGTTTTATAAATATCTTTGACCCATTTTGTACTGCTTTTCTTCAACTTACATATATTATGTAATTGACCCATGTTACAAGAGTTAGAGAAGCTCAAATGGGTTTCCTATATGGGTAAGCCGTTATGATTGAGATTATAATCACCATCACAGAGAGCAGCCTAAGGCTGTTTAAGGAAGATGATTTGCAATTTTTCTATGCAAAAATTGTTTAGAAAGAGGTTTTACAACTTTATCAATGAAAAAATTGTATTGTATTTGAGAATTGGGCAAAATTTTAGTTGATCATGCTAAAATTTTAGTATTATGAGAACCGTATGGTATTATGAGAGTTAGCTAAAGATGTAATGATAGAGAAGATAGTTGTGGGATAAAAAAAATTGATAGTGTCACAACTCATTATCCTATTCCTATCTTATTTTAATTGTGAATTTGCTCTCTTTTGACTTTTTTATTAAACTGTCACTGTTAGTAAAATTATTTATCAAATTGTTATTTTTTTTAATTATTTATCAAATTGTCATTTTTTTTAATTATTTACTAAAATGTCACCCTTTTGGCCTACGTGACATTTTTTAATATTTTTTCGGCCAACCGTGAGGATCGCCACGTAGTGGCGCATCCACGTAGGTTGCGCTAACACGCTTGGCGCAACCTACGTGGATGCGCAGCACCACGTGCATGCATCTGCTGTTGCCCTTGATATCGAAAGCGCCACTCTTGTTGGCGTAAAACGAGAATAAACCAATAAGGGTAAGCGTAACCCCTAGTATATATCCCCACACCCTCCTCCGTTCGTGACATTCTAACCATTTCCTAAATTCTCACTATTTTTCTACAAATTTCTTCTCTCTAAACACTCGAACTCTCTCAATTCTTAGAAGTAGTGTCGGGATCATTATTTGTGATCAACTTTAAATTGTATTCCTTTTTGTAAGTATCTCTTTCAATAGTTAAATAATTTATTTATTATTTGTTGATTACTTTTTTACTAGGTTAGTGTTAATTGTAATTTAATATTATTATACTTTAATATTTTTATTGACTAATGAATAATGAAGTTGTATGATATGTAGTCTAAATTATATGGATAATTATTTTATAGGTAATCGAGTAGGATATATATCTTTGACATGATTTACATTAATAAATGTAGCTTAATTCAAAATATTCGACTTTAGAAATTTTTTTTTTACATAAATAATCGTATTGAATATTATAGTTATAAATATTTATATCGTTATAAATATTTATACATTGTTATATATCCGATTAATATTGTAATTGATGTTTAATATATTAAATAAATGTGTTGAATTATTATTGTTCTAATTGGAGTTAACATGACAAAATTGCTAAATGTGCACATTTACTCCAATGAGACAATGTATGATGGTGAAGAGGGTGTCATGTATCGAGGTCCTCCTCCTAGGCCTATTGTGATCACAGCTGACATGACTTTGGATGAGTTGAAAACTAAGATCCATTCAAAGTTGAGGCTTCAAGCAAACCAACATGTGTCAAAAGTTGTCTATCGGTGTCCGTAATGCTTCAATCCGTGGAGATGGGTAGGGCTTCTAATAGAAGACGATGATGATGTAAAGTACATGATAGATTCTTTCTGTCAAACTCCGAACATGGCGTCTATGGAGTTGTATGTGGAGGTAGAAACAAGTGGGCAAGAAGAGTATCTTTGAAGCTCCCTGGTGAAATTGAAGGTCAAGTTGGTCCGTCTAATCAAGTTGAGTCATGCAATATGATCGTTATTGGTGGTGCAATGGTTGAACCTGATAACCTACTTATCAGAGATGCAGTATGGGAGTCAAGTGAAGACGAAGAACAAGTAGCCGAGGGCGACGATTCGAATCGACATAGAGGCGTAAAACTTTGATGCCGAAGAAAATTTCTGAGTTCCATTGGCGATTGCTCCTCAATCCATATTTATGCCTCGGGGACCTGAATCGTGTTTGTGCCACCATGCCCTCAGTTTTCTCAAATTAACTGGGATGCATTGAATAATCCTGATAACTTGCCTGAGTTAGACACTCGTGGGACTTGGAGCATGAGTGATGAATTCTATGTTAGCTTACAATTTTCATCAAAAGATTCAGTGAAGTTAGCTCTCAAACAATATTCCATTCACAGGCATCAAGAGTACAAGATTGAAGACTCTGATTCACGAAGACTGACTGCCAAATGCCCTAATTTTGATGAAGGTTGTAGTTGGAGACTTAGAGCCATACAAAGCAGGAGGTCGAATATGTGGCAGATTACAAAATATAATGGACCTCATAGTTGCGTAAACCCATCTATGTCATTAGATCACCAGAAGTTGGACTCTCGTTTGATCTGCTCTTGCATTTTAGAGTTAGTTAGAACAAAACCCGATGCATCCGTATCTTTAATTATTGAACGGATTCGAAGCCAATTTGGTTACCAAGTTTCATATCGAAAGGCTTGGAGGGCAAAACAAATGGCTATTGTGAATGTGTTTGGGGATTGGGACAAATCTTATGAGGTGTTGCCCAGATGGCTAGCAGCCATGAAGAGAGACATGGAAGGCACAGTGGTGGAGTTGCAAGACGAGGAATGTTTTGTGAATAACCGACTCGATCGTTCAAAAAGAGTCTTTTGTCGATTATTCTGGACATTTAGACCATGTGTGGCTGGCTTCCGATATTGTAAGCCCATCATTCAGATTGATGCCACTCATTTGTATGGCAAGTATCGTCATAAGTTGTTGATTGCAACAACTCAAGATGGAGACAGAAAACCTCTGCCTAGTGCATTTGCCATTGTGGAGGGGGAGACCAAGGATGCTTGGAGTTGGTTCTTAGCCCACCTGAGATTGCATGTAACCCAACAAGAGGGCTTGTGTTTGATCTCTGATCGACATTGAAGCATCTTACAATTAGTGGCAAATGAAAATCTTGGATGGCAGCCTCCGAATGCATATCATGTCTTCTGCATACGGCATATTGGTTCCAATTTTAACTCCAAATTTCAGAACAATGAGTTGAAAAGATTTTTGATTAACACAAGTACTTTACATTTTCTATTTGTATTCCAATTTTCTCGCTAATAATAGTTAGGTTGTAATACTAACCCAAGTTATTCGATGTATCAGGGTATGAACCAATCGCAATAAAGTTTGATGCTAGGCTAGAGAAGCTTAAAGTTACAACGAAGATAGCAAATTGGATTAATGAAATTCCAAAAGAAAAATGGAGTTTGGCGTATGATGGTGGTCGCAGATTCGGTCATATGACTACCAATTTGTCAGAGTACATTAACGGAGTGTTGAAGGGTAGCAGAAATCTACCTATAACTGCATTGGTTCAATTGACATATACGAAGTTAGTAGAATACTTCGTCAACCGAAAGGACGAGGCAAATTCAAAATTGATGACATTGAACCAGGTTTGATATTATTTTACAATATTAAGTACAACCACAAACAAATTGTTGTTCACATTAAATGCTTACAGATTTGCTTAGTACTATTCGTTAATTAAATGCACACGTGCATCTATTTATGGTTTGATATTGTTGTTCCCATTAATTTAACCAGATCTGGAGTGATGACTTATTGAAGCACTTGGAGAGTAAACTGGCAAAGGCGTTCACACCAAGTTGTCGGTACAATAGAGAGAACACAAGGTTCATGATTGAAGAGGCTTTTAATCCTGTAACACAACAGGTGGACTTTCTTATACTTTGAACCTGGAAGAAAAGCGATGTGATGACTGTGGGGTGTTTCAAGCATTGCATTATCCTTGCTCGCATGCGCTTGCTGCGTGTGCTTCAGTGGCAGTTGACCCATTCCAACTTGTTCATAGGGTTTACAGGATGGAAAGCATTTATAGGGCCTATGAGTTTGACTTTGAACCGGTCCGGGCTGAACCATGGTGGCCTGCAGCTCCCGACGCCACTTTGGTGCCACCACGTGCATTGCTTAGATCCAAAGGTCGACCAAAATCAACCCGACTCAGGAATGAGATGGATTGGCGCGAAGCAGGGCCAGGACAGACGTGTACAAGATGCCATCAACGTGGACATAATTCTCGTACTTGTCGTGTCGGTGGATCGAGTTCCTTGGGGGATGATGGAGCGGGGCCATCAACTGCGCCCATCTAGTTGATCCCGGACCTATTTTCATTTTTCAGAATCTTGTATTAGCAATGATGTGTATTTACGAGTTGTATTATTTTGTATCACTAATCTATGCAGTTGTATTCGAATACTATTCTCCTATATATGTTAGTTGATTCTCAGTGTTATCTTCATTTCTTCCATATTATATTTTTGTATAGTTATCATATGGTTATATCATATTTTATTATAATAATAATAGAATCATACTAATTGTTGTTATTGTTTGGCATACAGCTGACAGATGGCATTCCGGACCAGAGGACGACTCGATTTTGGAATTGCAGGAGTACCATGTTTCCCAGCATGTATGGCAGGGACATGAGGACCGACACCTGCGTGTTAGACGTGCTCAGAAGACGAAACATATGGACCCCCCTACTCCGATTATTCCTTATCTTCAGCAGGCTGGTTTCTTGGGAGTTGCCCACATGGGTTATTGCAGTATTGATCACTCCCTGATCTCTGCGTTGGTTGAGAGATGGCGCCCAGAGACGCATACATTTCACATGCCTACCGGGGAGTGCACCATTACGTTGGAGGATATCGGAATGATATCGAGTCTTCCCATTGATGGCGCTGCAGTCATTGGCGTTACGCATAGAGATGATTGGCTCAGTTTGTGTGCTCAGTTGTTAGGGATTGATGACACTCTCTCGCTCGTAGTTGGGGCACGCATTGACATGACATACCTGTGGCAGCCGAGTGTTACTGCAGTCCTTGAGGACGATGATGATGAGTACATGTAACAGCGTGCACGACATTACATACTTCGTTTGCTTGGGGGTTTCTTATGCCCCGATCATTCGGGTAAGCTCGTGCACTTGATGTTCCTCCCATTGTTGGAGGACTTTGCTGTTGTCGGAACATATAGCTGGGGGTCTGCAGTTTTGGCGTACTTGTATAGAGAGCTTTGTAAAGCTACGGACTATGACGCACGCGAGATCGAAGGTGCATGCATCTTATTGCAGTACTGAGCATGGTACGATTCCCCCGGCTTGCCCCTTCACTAGCTGACCATGATGAGCCTGATGTGTTTTACAATGCTGATCGTGGTCAATTACGTCCCTTAGGATGGGAGTAAGTTTCTATTTCATTTCATATTTTTACATTACTTCCATGACATACTTTGTTAATATTTTTACTTACGTTTGCAATACTTTCATTTACCAAATAGGTGGCGCAAACATAAAGTATTGAGTGATACTGTGATTGGCGTCCTTACATATTATCGTCAGTTCTTCGATCAGTTGAAAAACGATGAGGTATGTCTTCGTTTACATTCCTTTAAGATATTTACTTATGCATATGCTGTGTTAATGTTTTGTGCATATCTTTTTTTCAGTTTATATGGCAACCATACACGGATGAGCATGTGGCAACATTGCCACCTTTTTGTGTGGCTGGTAGGGACATTGCACTGGCAGTGGTCCCTCTCATATGTTTCCACATTATTGAGTGGCACCAGCCAGACCGCGTCATGCGCCAGTTTGGTCTTGACCAGCCCATTCCACGGAGACCGCTCCAGCCAGACAGATTGCACTCGGTTACATTGGCAGGTAGGCATGATGAGGATTGGCCAGCTACACATGCTGTTTATATAGCCACCTGGGATAGTTGTAGGGAGAAGCTTGTTAGGGAATCCCATTGGTCGCACCCCTCAGTTCGCGTTCTGAGTACATGCGTTAGTATAAAAGAATTACTAGGTATCTGGATTGCTCCCACAAGCGCATCTATTGGGAATGCGGTAAGCTCTTTACTAATTCGTTAGTGACTATATGTATTTTGTATTCAGTATAATGACATAAATTATATATGTTTATTAGGCGGACATTGCAGAGTATTTGCTCAGTTCAACTACCGACACTGTCGCTCGAGAGGCTGCTACACAAATCCTACACTCATTGCGGGAGCATGACCGCATTACGATGGAACAGCTGCGTCCAGCTCCACCAGCAGACGACATTTCAGGGCCGCCCGAGGAGTCGAGCCAACAGGGAACGCGGCGTAGACGGATGAGAGGATTAGTGAGCAGTCGGACACGACTTTGACATCCCGAGAACTCCAGCTCTACTAGCCAGCATACGACTCAGCCTCCTACCGCTGCTACATACCCCCCACTCAGCCTCCTACTACTGCTACGTACCCCCTACTCGGCCCACCATCCGCATATTACCCACCATACCCACCATATCCTTCCTCACCGTATCCATACCCGCCACCGAGTTACCCCTCATATCCTTACCCACCACAGGGTTACCCACCATACCCATCACAGCCAAGTCCCTCTTCCGAACCATCTCACAGGCCACCGCATTCTGATGCGGGCCTATCTCATTGACATTCAGTGATTATATTTAGTGATTTTGTGTAAAATACTATTGAGAATATCTTCTTGTGAGTTTGGTACCTTAATTAGATTACACTATATATGCTTTTCGCACTGTTTTAGATTTTATTAAAGATTGTGGTAACTGATTGCATTAAACAGGATCATTGGCTTTTGGGGAGATCCAACATTTAGGAAACTCTGTCGAAATTTTTACTAATTCAAATTACTAAAAATTTGGAGGGGATTATTGGGATCGGAATCCTACTCACTATCATCGAATCTTAGTCAAAAAAATTCATTTAAAAACTTTTTAGGACTAATAAGCTTTTTAGGAAGCATTTAATGCCCATATCATTAATACTAACTTTTCTTATGATTTGACTAATAATAAAAGGAAAGTCATCGAAGTTTGTTTTAAGGATTATATTAACCAAGTATAAGTATAACCTATAAGTGATCGTCTCTTCTACAGGATATACCATTTAATTTTTATGATATGTTGTTTAAAATATTTGTGTAAAAATAAATAAATATATTCAATAACTTCAATAATAAGATATACGTACATTTGATTAGATTATTTTTAAATTTATTAAAAATCATACATAAAGATAAAATTAAAAGCAAATAATTAATACCTCAATCATTTTTTAAATTGAACAATAAATTGAAACAATAAATTTTTAAAAAATAACAAAAAAGTAACATATGTGTTATGTAATTAATAAATATTCATAATAACTAAAATAATATTAAATATTACCAACATATTAAATTTGTCACTTTTTTAATTTTATATTATATATTTTATTTCCGTAATTAGTATGGATTCATTAATAAACGTTTACAAAATTTTATTAAGTAATTTAAATAATTTATAAATAAATATTTAAATTTAAAGGCCATGCCAACAAAGATGGCGCTTTCGGTGTCGAAGGCAACCAGGATGACGCATGCCACGTAAAGTGGCAAGCATATCCTGGTTGGCCAGAAAATATTAAAAAATACCACGTAGGCCAAAAGGGTGACATTTTGGTATATAGTTTTAAAAGAGTGGCATTTTGATAAATAGTTAAAAAATGATAATTTGGTAAATAGTTAAAAAAATGATAATTTAATAAATAGTTTTACTAACAAGATGCTTGATTTAGTAAAAAAGCCCGTTGTAATTTGTATTTAATAATCACATATTTAAAACATATTTAAATTAGCTTGTTTTGATTTTTAAAAAATTATAATCAAAATATTTTAACAAGATTTTTCATTTAAAAATAATTTTTAAATATAAAAAATATAAAATAAATTAATTCAAACATTCTTCTAAACTTATAAATTACAATTTTCTCAACTCACATCCTTCGTTTTACTTTCAGCCATCTACCTTTCTTCACATATTGCATTCCTTCCATTTATGCTCTAGTCACTTTGCATTTATATATATATATTAATTTTCTTTCAAATTCCTATTTTATTTGACATTTATACTTTCAGCACATTAAATTTCACATTACTTTATGCATTGTAATTCACATTATACCTACTTATCTATAAATCCAACCCTTTAAGTCACAAATTATTAACAACTTGAGAATTTCAAAAAAGAAGAAATTTTCTTCTTAAATTGACAATTTAAAATCAAGATTTATCAAATCATTTGACAAATTTTTTTTTTTTGTTGATGGTTTCTCAAAAAATCTATAAATACTATCGGAAGGACCTAAGCTTGGGACTTGAAAATCAACACTTCTCACACACATACAACAAGAAACAAGCCTCTCAAGTGATTTACTTTTAGCATTTTACTTTCCGGCTTTTGTTTGTTGATTTTTGTTTGCTCTGCTTTTGAAAGTTACATTTTATTACTTGATTAATTCCAATCATTAATTACTTGTTTTACGTTATTCTCTTTGCTCCTGGTTTGCAAGTGCCATGCATTATCGACACACACACTTGCTCAATACACACACGGACAATGCCTATATAGGAGCGTATATCAACAAATGAGTTTCTCCCAACACTTAATGCCCATTGCCCAAATGAGTGTGATAGTAGCACTAATGGAACTAAACATAGATACAGAAAATGAAAAATTGGAACATGGCATGATTAGGATTTTGGCTGTGCCGTCCGCCTCACCTAAATTAAGGCTCCATTACACTTATTTCTCTCTATATGACAAAGAAGAACCAATTTGATAACCCTTTAAAGTATTTAGGGACTAAATTGATAACAATTTTTTTTTAAAGATTAGAGTGATGACGCTTATCTTTGGAGGATTAAAATAGAGATTTACTCCAAAATCAATCACGAGTTTTCATCTAACAATTTAAATTTTTGAAAGAAATGTTAATGTCATCATAACTATAATTTTATAACATGCACCAAAGATCAATCTAGTCAAAGTGCCAGGTCACTAGATAATGGGGTCAAAGTGCAACTTGTAGGATAAAGTGAGGAAAACATAATTTTTTTTATTGTGAAGTTATGATATTTTAAATTCATAAAGTTGGTATTTACATGAGATATTATGCATTTTAGATCTAGTTAAATATCACACATAATTTTGTACCCAACAAAAAATTCACACATAATTTTCTATTGGTAGAAAAATACTTTACACAAATACAATATACTAGTTTATATATAAACAACTAATAGTAATAATAATAATATGAGTCTGTCTCATGTTAGTAGTTTAGTTGATAAGAATTAAGAATATACCGAGAGAGTAAGAGATTTGGTCCGCACAAATGCCTTTGATCTCAATTTTTTTTTCTCCTATCCTTGCATTTTCCTCCCGAGCCTCATTAAGGAGCCATTTATGGTCTCACTAAGATGTTCCTCTGCTAAGCCCACCAGGTGAGTCCTATATAAGCTTCATAAAAAATAAATTTAATATATGGCGAGATTGGTTACCAGGTATTTAATTACTGCAGTTTTCTCGTTTGTAGAGGATGTGCATGTGGAGAAGTAAGCTCTTTCGCCTCCAATTCATCATGGCATCGCTTATCTTCGTTCATTTCTGTTAGTTTTGATATGTCTAGACTGGTTGAGTTCTTGCGCCAATCTTCAACATGTTCCTTACATATCACACGACACTCACACTTCCTTATTGTTGGCTTCAATAGCTTAGAAAGATTCTCAACATAAAAAATCAGTTGAAGTTGGCTTTGCCCTCCACTTAGATAATGCTGAATATATATATTATCACCGGTCAAGAATATAATATGGATGTAAGGGTCGCTGGATTCGTAAACTAAGTGGCCGAATTTGGGTCCTATGTGGAAACCCAAGTCAGGTTCCCGATCAGGAGCTTTACAGGCCCAATAATAAATGCACGTTTCCTCATTGCCATTGGAAGCTAGCCTTACATGAGATGGAGAAGACACCTCCATATTTAAAGGTTCTAATGCTAGGCATACTGCAATTCCCCACCATTTACTCGATTGACAATAGTTAGGCACATCCAATATTATTGATGCAACTGAATCACAACCCAACTTGTTATATAGATGATGTGATGGATCAATTGAAAAGTAGTTTTGATTGTCAAACCATGATGGTATTTCTCTCCCTGGAATGATGAACCAAAGATGCGGCCCATCTTGCTTCTGTTAAAATGAAAAACTTCAAGTAAATAATTAGTTCATAAGAATAAGAGAGTAGTAGAAGTACCATTATGGCGAGAGAAAGAGAGGGGGGGAGAATATGGTGTATTGTATATAAATTGTTGTAATTGAACCTGAAAAGAAACAGCAAACCCGTAAAGTCTGAAGCGTGCCAAGCACTGCCGTCAAGGATTATTTCGGTATAGTCAAAAATTTCCCAGGGTATAGCAGACTCTTCTTGTTTGACAGGGATCAAAGAACTGCAAGAGATTATTAACAGTGAGTAACCCAGACGCGAAGAGAAGGAGAAGGTGTAGAAGAGCAGAAGAGGGGAGCGAAATTCGGGTAACCAAAATCACTGTATGTAATTAGAATTTATAGAAGCCGTTTAGAAAATATGACTGTTGGCAAAGTAACGTTTAGAAAATAAATTTGGCTGTTGAAAACTAAATGCTAATTATCTGCTTATTAATAACTAATTGGAACGTTAGGAAAACACATTTATTTGCCCGTTAGGAAAACAGACCAAGTCAAATTTGACTTATTCAAAAACCTCATTTTCCGGGTAAGCTCCAAAAATTAATTAAATATTTGACAAAAGATCGGGACTTCATGATATCACGCGCAGGGGGGGCAAATCGAGGATTTGCACTAGCCATGAGTTTTTCAACCCAATCTTGTGTGCGCGAGCCCACCACTTTATTTGTTTCTTACAAAGCCCAAAACACAAGTTGAAATATAAACTCTTCAAAAACTTGCTTCCAACCAATGTGGGACTTATTCTTTTGAAAATACACATTTCACAATAATCCCCCACAATTTCAAAAGAATATTTAAAATAAAAACAAACAATAAATAAACAGAATCTGGGTTACATCATCAGTGTAAACGTTTTCGAATCTAGTGTCTTCTGGACTATGAACCAGACCTAGATAAATAAGACTCTAACTTACAATGTAATTGGTGAAGGTTAAACTTCTATGAACCAAAATATTTTTCGTGTAAATTAGAATCCCATTTGATCACATCTACACTCTCACTTATCTCTTGTGTTAACGCCGTTTTGCACTTTTCGGCCATGTGCATGCCTGGTCGTTCATGAGTGCTCTAGAAACTATGCCATTATCTCATAGGAGCGGCCCCACTCCACACTCATATAGGTGATTTCATCAAGTGTATATCTTGCACTTTATACACCACCCATAAGGGATATGAAATTCATTAAAAGCATATAGCTTATCCTCACAATAAATGCAGTCTAGCACTTCTCATGCTTCTCACACCATAGGAAGGGACAGACACAGTGCTAGCAGTACTAACAAGTGACTTGTTATTACCCATATGAACTTCTTTCATGGGATCTCCACTCATAAAAGTCGGGTTACCATCACTGTTAGTTTCAAATTGGCTTAAGTCTCATTCCCCTCGATGTGGTATATATTAAATTCCTTCCCAAAGGCTTAGTCAGAGGATCGACCAAGTTCACTTCTGACTTCACATAATCAATGGATATAATTCCATCTTTCAGCAGCTGCTTTATCACTTCATGTCTCAACCTAATGTGTTTGTTCTTACCATTAAAAGTTTTATTACTTGCAATAGATATTGCCGCCTTGTTGTCACAATGCACAGACACAGAAGGGGTTGGTTTTATTCCTAATGGAATATTTTCTAAGAAATTTCTCAACCACTCGGCCTCATTACCGGTTTTCTCCAGAGCAATAAACTCGACTCCATGGTAGATTTTGCAATTATTGTTTGTTTGGATGATCTCCAAGTCACCGCACCACCACCAAAGGTGAACACATAGCCACTAGTGGATTTAATCTCATCTGAATCTGAGATCCAATTAGCATCACTGTATCCTTCTAATACAGTGGGAAATCCACTATAAACAATACCATAGTTCATGGTACCTCTCAAATATTTCATTAGTCTAGCCAAAGAGGCCCAAAGTGATCATTATTAGGATTATGTGTATATCTACTCAATCTGCATACAACAAACGCTATGTCGGTCGAGTGAAATTCATCAAATGCAAGCAGACTCCCAATAATTTGTGCATACTGAGACTGGGCAACAGGATCACCTCTGTTTTTCTTTAATTGAGTGTTAGCATCATAAGGGGTACTCACAGGTTTGACATCAAAATGTCCAAACTTCTTTAGAAATTTCTCTACATAATGTTCTTGTGATAGTATTATACTATCACACTTTCTTATGATTTTAGCACCTAGAATTACACTAGCTTCACCCATGTCTTTCATGTCAAATTTAGATTCAAGAAAACATTTTGTTTGATGCACTATGTCATGGCTAGTACCGAAAATTAGCATGTCATCCACATATAGACAAATAATCACACATTCATTATTTACTAATTTCGTATATACACATTTATCAACTTCAACAGAAGAAAAACCATCACAAATTAAAGTTTGATCAAACTTTTCATACCACTGTTTAGGTGCTTATTTTAGACCATATAAAGATTTAAGAAGCTTACATACTTTATTTTCTTGTCCAGGAACTACACACCCCTCAGGTTGTACCATGTAAATTTCTTCTTCTAAATCACCATTTAAAAAGGCTGTTTTAATATCCATTTGGTGAATAACCAAATTATGTATAGAGGCTAAAGCAATCAAAACTCGAATAGAAGAAATTTTAATTACAGGAGCAAAGGTATCAAAAAAGTCAACATTTTGTTTTTGAGTAAAACCTTTTGCTACTAATCTTGCTTTATATTTTTCAATTGATCCGTCGGGGTTATATTTCCTTTTAAAAATCTATTTGCAACCAATTGGTTTTGCTCCAGGAGGTAAATCTACTAAAATCCAAGTATTACATTTTGTAATTGAATTAATTTCAGAATTAATGGCTTCTTTCCAAAAATGTGCAACAGTGAAGAAAAAGCTCGTAAATAGTTAAAGGGTCATCATCAACAAGATATGTGTAAAAATCATTTCCAAAAGAAGTTTCTTTTCTTTGTCTTTTACTTCTTCTCAAATCTTCATATGAATCATCAGATAAATTTTGTACTGGAGTTTCAGAAATATTTTCTAATTTAAGGGGAAAATAAGTTCAAAAAATTCAACATTTTTTGTCTCAATTATAGACTTGCAATCAAGCACATCACTTTTTAAAACTAAAAATCTATATGCAGTACTATGATCAGCATACCCAATAAGCATACAATCAGAAGTCTTAGAGCCTATTTTCTTCTTTTTAGGTTCAAGTAACATCACTTTAGCTAAACACCCCCACACTTTTAAATATTTTAAGTTAGACTTATAACCCTTCCATAACTCATATGATGTTTTGCCTATTTTCTTATAAGGAATTCTATTTTGTAAGTGACATGCAGTTAATAAGGCTTCACCCCAAAGGTTATCAGGTGCATTAGAACTAATTAAAAGAGCATTCATCATTTCTTTTAAAATCCTATTTTTCCTTTCAGCTACACCATTTGATTGAGGAGAGTAAGGGGGTGTGATTTCATGAATTATCCCTTCTTTTTCACAAAAGTCATTAAATAAAGTGTATTCACCACCTCTATATGATCTAACTCTTTTAATTCTTTTATTTAATTGATTTTCTACTTCTGCTTTATATACTAGAAACATATCAAAAGCCTCATCTTTATTTCTAAGTAAATATACTTTAGTGTATCTAGAAAAATCATCAATAAAAGTTACATAATATTTTTTACCACCTCTAGTCATAGTTTGTTTTAAGTCTCCTAAATTAGAATGAATTAATTCAAGAACTTCAGTTTTTCTTTCTACAGATAAACATAATTTTTTAGTTATTTTTGATTCAGCACATATTTCACATTTGTTTAAGCATGTATCACTAAAACCAGAAATTAATCCAAGATATTACATTTTCTTAATATAAACAGTACTAACATGTCCTAATCTAGTATGCCACATATCAATAGAGTCAATCATATACGCAGAAGAAGTAGCATTTTCATTAATTTTAGCAATATTGAGTACAAACAGGCCTTGATTACAATAACCCTTCCCTACAAGGACATTATTTTTTGTCATCACTATTTTGTCAGACTCAAAAGATACTTTAACCCCAACCTTTCCTAGCAAGGCCACAGAAATTAAATTCGCCCTTATGCTAGGTACATGAAGCACTTCGTTGAGAGCTAAAGTCTTGCCAGATGTGAGTTTCAGAAGAACTTTTCCTTTCCCAAGAACTTCGGCGGTTCGAGAATCACCAAGATAAACTTGTTCTTCTCCATCCCCCACAGAATTGTAGGAGGTAAACATATTTCTGTTTGCACAAATATGTCTGGTAGCCCCAGAGTCTACCACCCAATCATTCACATTGGCCATCAATAAAACTTGAGAAACGACCGCAGCAATTATATCATCTCCTTCGACCAAATTTGCGTTTGGCTTAGGAGGATTGTCATTTCTCTTCCTGTGTCTGCATTGAGCCGCCCGATGACCTGGCTTGCCACAAACATAACAGTTTCCTCCACTATTTTTGAAAGTGGGATTATTCACTCTTGGCACATAGTTTGGTTTATTGTAATCAGTCCTTTTGTTGGGTTTATGTTCGTACCTTTTCTTATTGACTTGTACCATATTTGCCCTTGAAGCCAATGCTTTTACCCTTGCAACCTTGATTTCGTTTCTGTTCGTGTCCTCAATGATTATGTGGGTGATTAGATCAAGGACATTTGTTTGTTTTTATGCTTGAGTTGTTGTTTGTAGTCCTTCCAAGTTTGCGGTAGTTTTTCAATGAGCAATCCTGCTACGAATTCATCAGGCAAGGTGATGTTCTCAGCCTTCAATTCTTTTAATAGCTTGTGGTATTGGTTGATTTGAGTCTTGATATCAATTTCATCCGTCATCTCCCATCGGTAGTAGTTCCCAATGACGAACTTTTGTTTGCCAGCATCCTCAGCAGTGTATTTGACAATCATAGACTCCCAAATTTTGTTGCTTTCCTTGTATGAGCAGTAGACATCGAACAATTCGTTAGATAATGTGGTTAGAATTGTGTGGCTACATACCTTATTGGCATAAGTCCAATCATCAAGTGTTTTCTGATCAGTAGATGTGTCAGGCATTTGATCCGTGAGTGTAGTAGCGACGCCGTGCATGTCTAGAATAGAGTAGACACGCTCCTGCCATCTTTTGAAATTTTGTCCTCCGAACATTTCGATCTTGGAAACATCTGGGAATGGTTTGGCATATGTAACTGCAGCAACAACAGGAGGTGGGTTTTGTGGGGTACCATTGTCGGACCCGTTGTTGGCTGAGAGAGCGACGTTGTTAGCTGCGTTTTGTGGTTCCATAATCCTTGAGATTGTTGTAATTGAACCTGGAAAAAAAAAAAGCAAACCCGTAAAGTCTGAAGCGTGCCAAGCACTACCACTTTATTTGTTTCTTACAAAGCCCAAAACACAAGTTGAAATATAAACTTTTCAAAAACTTGCTTCCAACCAATGTGGGACTTATTCTTTTGAAAATACACATTTCACAACATAAATAACATACCTGATCTATATGTGACTGAAAGATTTTTCATAGCATTTGTGCATCCAAAGTTAAGGGTTTCATTTGAGTACTATTAGTTGTAAATAAGCATTGTACATTAGGTGGAAGCATAGGCAACAACTCAAGCCTTGGGTAATCAGTTATGGTCAAACTCTGCAGCATGGAAAGATTAATAATGCACTGAGCAGGTGGGTTAACAAATTTGTTCCCACTTAGATCTAAGCCCAGCAACAACGATAAGGAACCAAGATCATCAGGAATTGATTCGTCATTAAGGTTACAGTAACTTAAGTCCAAAAACTTCATGGCGAATAAGCAAAAGAAAGGAGGCAAGATCAACTCCATTGGAACTGGTTGCCTCCTAAACTTTGAGATCCACTGAAGTAAGTTCCATGAGTTATATGCTAGTTCTTTCCTTCCACCAAAGTAGAGCTCTTTTAGATTTTTTAAACGAACTTTGGATGAAGTAATTTCTCTTATAGCAGTCCCACTCACATCAAGCTCCTCCAAAGACTCATTTTTATTCAAATTGGTGGGTAGCCTCGAAAGTTTTGAGCAACCGGAAATATTGAGTCTTTTAAGAGATTTGAAATTGCAAATGGAATTTGGAAGGGAAAGAAGATTTTTGCAATCCTCCAAAGTAAGCAGTGATAAACATGTCATGTTCTTTCCAAACTCAGGGAGCTTTTTAACTTTTGAGCAGCCAGAAAGAATCAACTCCTTCAAAGAGTCCATTTTCGATTTTCTTGGAAGAGTTTCAAGATTTATGCAATCTTTCAAGTTTAATACAACAAGCTTCTTGTGTTGTCCAACAGATTGGTGAACGTCAACAAGGTTTATACAACCTTCAAGAAGCAAAATTTCAAGACATGGAACCCTAGAAACTATAGGAGTTTGAGTTAGATCTTTGGAATGGCTCAAATCAATGAACTTCAGCTTTGCAAAATACTGATCAATCAAAACAAAATGAAAGTAAGAAAATTAATTAGCTTTGGAAGACTTTGTGCTTGTATTAAGTTCAATACAATAACTTAATTGAGCTACTTACTTGAGTTCCTTTCCAAATCTTTTTTATTTTGCTGTGACGCATTTTCAAGTCTATAACTTCATCTAGCTGCACACCAAGCGGCAAGGCTTCCAAGGGATACTCCGTCCAATGAAGAACTTTCAATGAACTGCAAAGACATTTGAGACCAAGTAGAAGTTGTATATTATGAAAATTAATGATAAGTAATTTAAGATTACACATCCTTGAGAAGGCTTCGGGATCCCAAATTGCTTCGAATGGCTCAGTGGATGACTTTAAAACTATGCTTTGAATCAATTCAGTTGCTGTTAGAGTAGCTAATATTTTTATTTGTACAGCTCATTTATGCTTATTATTGTAATTAGCTTAGCTGTTAATTACTAGTCTTAGCTATAGTTAGTTTACTGCATTAGCTAGTTACTTGTTAAAATGTAACAGTACACTGTATAAAAGGGGATTGATCCCTCATTAATGAGAGTTCATTTTTTTACAGAAATAATTCTTTGACATGGTATCAGTTAGTTATATTTCTGTTACGAACCTTCGTTCTTGATCCCTCTGTTTCGATTCTGAATATCGGCATTCCTCAATGACTTCCGCTCTTTCTGATTCTTCAATTCCGGTGAATCCAACTCCGGTGGATTCCAATGTTTCTTCCTCTGTTCAAGATTTTTCTAATCCCTATTTTGTGCATTCCAGCGAGAATCCTTCTACTAAGATCGAATTCTTTCTTTTTCTTGATGGAACGAACTATCATGGCTGGGCTCAAGCCATGACCATGGTTTTTGATATGAAGAATAAACTAGGGTTCGTCGATGGCTCAATTCGAAACCTAGCGAACAAGATCCCAATTTCCCTCGGTGGCGACGATGCAACAACCTAATTCGGTCTTGGATTAATCACTCGTGACGCCAGAAATTGCTAGTAGTGTTATTTGGTTAACGCAGGCCTCTGATGTGTGGAACGCACTTCGCAATAGATTCTCGCAAGGTGACTATGTCCGTGTTCTGCAACTACATACTGATCTTTATTCTTTGAAGCAAGGTGACCTATCTGTTACCAATTATTTCACCAAGATCAAGATTCTTTGGGATGAACTCTGTAACTTCCGTCCGATTCCTTCATGTGATGCCTCAACCACTGGTTTCTGCAAATCTGTTCTTGCTATGCAGAAGTATCGTGACAATGACAGTGTGTTATGCTTTCTTCAAGGTCTCAATGATCCTTATAATCAGGCTCGATCCCAAATTCTGATGCTTGAACCTTTGCCTACTTTGGACAAAGTCTTCTCCATCATCTTGCAATAGGAGCGACACTTAAATTTGGGAATCCTTCCAAGTCCTCCTGTTGTGCTTGCAGTTCAGTCCTCTTCTTCCTCTTCACAAGGCCGTGGTAGAGGTTTTTCTAAGCCATTTTCCTTCAAGCAAGGTCAAGCCAGGCAATGCACACATTGTGGCCGCAACAATCACACAGTCGACACCTGTTTTGCTAAACACGGCTTTCCTCCTGGATGGAAGTCCAAGAAATCAGTTAATCAAATTTCTGCATTTTCTTCTGAAGACACTGCTGATGCAAATGTTTCTGATGCACTCTCTGGTCTTAGCAAGGATCAAGTTGCTGCTTTGATTGCTATGCTTCCAAATGCTAAACCAACTGCCACTGCTGCAAGTGCTAATTTGGTCAGTTCTCATCACATATCCTCTCAGCCTTCCTCAGGTAATGCTCCATGGCTCTTAGATTCAGGAGCTACAGATCACTTCACATGCTCTCTAGATTGGTTTTCTTCATTTCACCCTATCAAACCAATTCCTGTTGCATTACCTAATGGTAAATCAGCTATGGCATTATATAAGGGTACAATTATTCTAACAGATTTATTAATATTGTATAATGTTTTGTACGTTGAACATTTCTCTGTCAACATCATTTCTGTTGCTCAACTGACCAAAACCCTTGATTGCAAAGCTGTTTTTACCCATAATATGTGTTCTCTGCAGATGAATACTTGCCTGAGGATGATTGGTACTGCTAAGGAATTTCAAGGTCTTTACTATCTAGTAGTTCCTGAACATTTTGTTTCTGAGTCGGTCTCCCAATTAAACAATGTATCTACCACTGTTAGTCATATATCTCCTCAAGATGTTTGGCATTATAGACTAGGTCACCCCTCTTCATGGTGTTACAAATTGCTTCAACGTTCCCATTGTAATATTCCCACATATATCAATAAACCTTGTGATCATTGTCATTTTGCTAAACAAAAACATTTGTCTTTTAATTCCAGCACAACCTTGATTGAATCAGTTTTTGATCTAATACATGTTGATATTTGGGGTCCTTATGGTACTCCCTCTATTCAAGGTCATAAATACTTCTTAACCATAGTTGATGAAAAATCAAAATACACTTGGCTTAGGCTCATGAAAAGTAAAGCTGAAACTCGACAACATCTTATTGATTTTATTGCCTTAATTGAAAATCAATTTCATAAAGTCATTAAAACCATTAGGAGTGATAATGGCCTTGAGTTTTCTATGCCCTCTTTCTTTAATTCTAAGGGCATTATTCATCAAAAATCTTGTGTTGAGACACCCCAACAAAATGGGGTGGTTGAAAGAAAACATCAACACATTCTCAATATAGCAAGGTCATTCATGTTTCAATCACATCTTCCTCTTTGTTTTTGGGTCACACATGCTGTCCATATTTTGAATATGTTACCATCTCCAATTTTGAATAATCTTTCCCCTCATTTTCATCTATACAATTCGGATCCTGATTTTACCCATCTTAGAGTGTTTGGCACCCTTTGTTTTGCCTCCACTCTTCATGCTCACAGAACCAAGTTTCAATCTAGAGCCAAGAAATGCATTTATCTTGGTCATTCTTTTGGCACTAAAGGTTTCTTACTCTTTGACTTACATACTAGAGAATTGTTTGTATCTAGGCATGTGATTTTTTATGAAACCATTTTTCCTTATCATCAGCAAACACTTCGTCCTTGACTCTCGCTTCTATCTTTCCATTCCCTCCTCTACCTGATATAGTTATTGGTTCAGATCTCTCGATTCGAGGCTTGTCCCAATCCTCAAAATTCGATCTAGTTTGGTGATGTTTATCCGTCCCAATTCAATTTTCAGAGAATCGGCCTCTCGCTGAATTCCGCTGGTGACTCCATTCCGGTTTCGATTCTCGTTGGTAATGACTTCGCTTCGTGTCATCTTCATTGCACCTATTATTCCACTTGTCCCTACTGGGTCTCTACTAGAACCAAGTCTGTTCCTAGATATCTCAGTGACTACAAGTGTAATGTTCTTAATTCTATGTGCAGTACAGGTCATGCTTCAGGTACATCTCACCCTCTCACTGATTTTACATCCTTTAAACACTTATCCTCTCCACATATTGCATATTTACTTTCTGCTTCCATTGTCCCTGAGCCACGGACTTATAACCAAGCTGTGAAATATGCTTGTTGGAGAGATGCCATGGATAAAGAGATTTCTGCATTAGAAAGTAACAAGACATGGGTTCTCACTGAGCTGCCTCTTGGAAAGAAACCTATTGGTTCAAAATGGGTTTACAAAATTAAAAGAAAATCTGATGGGAGTATAGAAAGGTACAAGGCTCGTTTGGTGGCCAAGGGTTACACACAACTTGAAGGTGTGGATTATAGTGAGACTTTTTCTCCCGTAGTTAAACTTACTACCGTCAGATTAGTACTTGCTTTGGCTGCTGCCAAAAATTGGTTCCTCCATCAACTCGATGTCAATAATGCATTTTTGCATGGTGATCTATTTGAGGATGTATACATGACAGTCCCTCTTGGTTTTAATACTCTAAAATCTGGTTTGGTTTGCAAGCTTCAAAAATCCCTTTATGGATTGCAACAAGCAAGTAGGCAGTGGAATGCAAAGCTTACTGCAGCTCTAATATCTTTGGGTTTTCATCAATCATCTTCGGATTATTCCATGTTTGTTAAAAGACAACATGACAAGATCACTATTCTTTTGGTTTATGTGGACGATATTGTTCTAACTGGGAATAACATGGCTGAAATTACTACAGTGAAGTCTTTTTTGGATCAGCAATTTAAAATAAAGGATCTAGGATCTCTCAAATTCTTCCTAGGCTTGGAAGTAGCAAGATCAAAATGTATAGTCCTTTCTCAAAGGAAATATACATTAATTGATGATCTTTGGATTTTGGGTTGCAAAGACTTCCTATGATTCCTAATTGTAAACTAGTCAATTTAAGAAACATTGTTGGTTGATCCTACCATTATAGAAGGCTTATTGGTAGGCTAATCTACCTGAGCTACCGATTTGTGCTTCTCGTGCATAAACTTAGTCAAGATATTGCTAATCCTCGTCGGTCTCACTATGATCGCACTACACATCCTTAAGTATGTCAAAGGCTGTCCGGGAAAGGGTCTTTTCTTTTCTTCGCTGATTTGAAGCTCACTTTTTTTAGTGACTCGGATTGGGCAAAGCATGCCCGAAACAAGGAGATCTATCACGGGATTTTCTGTTTTTCTTGGTTCTTCCTTGATTTCTTGGAAATCTAAGAAGCAACCAACCATTTCTAGAAGCTGAAAGGTGAATATAGAGCTCACAAATACAGCATGTGAAATCCAATGGCTTCTATATTTACTCACTGATTTACACCACTCGGCTACATTACCAGTTTATTTATACTGTGATAATCAATCGGCTATCAAGATTGCCCAAAATCCTACGTTCCATGAAAGAACAAAACACATAGAGATTGATTGCCATCTTATTCGAGAGAAGGTTCAAAGTGGCACCATTCACCTCATGCCTATTGCTTCTAAGGATCAACTGGCAGACATACACACCAAGGCTCTTCCTTCTCCTATGGCTTCTTTCCAAGTGAACATGATGGACATACTTGATTGCTTGAGGGCTCAGTGTTAGAGTAGCTAATATTTTTATTTTTACAGCTCATTTATGCTTATTATTGTAATTAGCTTTGTTAATTACTAGTCTTAGCTATAGAATTGTGCATTAGCTAGTTACTTGTTACTGTATAAAAGGGGATTGATCCCTCATTAATGAGAGTTCATTTTTTTACACAGAAATAATTCTTTGACAGTTGCCTAACAAAGAATAATTAAGAACTGTTAAGACATGTGATAAAAGAATTTCTTTAGTGAAATATTACTGACAGGATATCCTTAAATTTGAATGCAAGCCATGTAATTATTGTGAGTGGAAACTCAATTAGGAGATTCAACCACCATTCGTTATGATAAGAGTTAAGATATAAATTCATTGAACATTTGTTAAAAGAAAAAAAAAATCTTACCTTATTACTTTTTAATACTTCATCAATGTGCTCTACAGACCACAGCCGACTGCGTTTGCCAGCATCTATTGGACATTCTTCAATAACAATGCCCCTTCCCATTTTTTGTAGCAAATCATGCATCCCCAAACGCAATCCATCATAAGTTATCAATGATTTTTCAATTAGAACTTCAATTCCAATTGGTGGATAACGGTCACAATGTTTTAGTATTTGTGTCACAAGCTCTTTTACCCACCCTTTGAAGAAGCATGTGATATCAAGAAATAAAGTCTTATAACGTACCGGTAACTCATCGTAGCTCATTCGAAGTGTCTTCATCACAATATCATTCTCTGGGTCTTCTTTTATCATATCCAAAACTTCTTTCCACTGAGATTCTCTCCTTTCACAAAGAAATGAACCCAACACCTCAAGGGCCAAAGGAAGGCCTCTAGCATATTGGACAACTTCTTTTGACAACTCCAAATAATGCTCTTGAGGTTGATCTCTTTTAAAGGCTTTCTGACACAAGAGTTGAAGGGATTCGTCCGAATTTAATAAATCAATTTTATAACTTTCAACTATACCATGTGATGTTAGTAATTGCATGTCTCTTGTTGTTATTATAACTCTGCTCCCAGGGCCAAACCACTCTTTCTTCTCAGCCAAACTCTCTAGTTGGCTTATGTCATCAACATCATCAATAACAAGGAGAACTTTCTTGTTAAAAAAAAGGTTTCTTATTGTGTTCTTTCCTTCGTCCAAATTTTCTATTTCCAAGCCTTTTATTTTCTGATGAGAAAGAAGTTTCCTTTGTAAGCGAAGCATACCATCTGTTTCACTAGAGTTGTCTTTCCGATGCCATCCATGCCGCACATTCCTATAAAGCGAACCTCGTCCAATTCTATTCTTAAAAGTGATTTCATTTTTTTAACTCTTGAATCAATTCCAACTAATCCATCATAATTGTAAGATGGCATTTTGGGATGTAGTTTTCTCCAGACCGATTCAACAATGTCTTCAATGAGCTCTGCTTCATTCCTATGCATGAGAATAGTACAATCTTGTCGTAATTTAAATATCAATAGAAATAAGACAAAAGATACAAGAGCCTACCAGTTTTCTTATGTTTGATTCACTTATGCCAATATGCATTCAATTGTTATCTATTAAATTGAAGCACGAACTTTGATTTAAATATAACCTGATTAAGTTATAAGTATATATACCCAGTTTTAAACCAATTAATAACTAATATTTTAACATTAAAATTACCAAATACTATAAGATTTTAAAACCGGCTCCAATAGTTCATATGGATTCATTTTTTAAAGTTTCACAAAATACTCTCATAAATGTTATTCATGCACAATTACATTTCCATCACCTCATATCTCTACAATTTTTACCATCTTATTATATATATGGATTCACCTTATTTTCTCATATGTATATCCTAATTCTACTACGTAAGCAAATGTTAGCATTTTTACCTACCTTAATCTTCTCTCCGCAATCCAATTAAAATTGTATGACAATATGCAGTCATTTCAATTATGAGGTTTATAAAATATCTTTGACTCTTTTTGCAGCATTTCATCAACTTATATCATCACTTAAAAAGTTGAAAAGGTAAACAAGTATATTAAAAGGGATCGGAAAAACAACCAACACTGATGAAGGCGATACAGAAACAACACATATGTTATTGTTTTAATTTTGAATTCGTTAACGAAATGAGAGTTGCTATGTTACGCTGATGAGTATAATAAATGTTTGAAATTACATTAAATATAGACATCGATCAATAAAATACTTGATAAGTACTATACCCATAAAAAAAATATTGACTAAAAATATCTATTAACTTTAACGAATCTAAATGGCATTAGACAGTATGGATCTATTTAAAAAAAAAAAAGAAGTAAACAAAGATACCATTGAAATTTTTAAATTACAATAACTTATTTATAATTTTTTTTAAAAATATATAAGGATCTACCGAATAATTTAACCTAAGAAATCAAAGTGTTGTAGTACTAACAATACTGATACTAATTAAAATCTTCTGAGGACTATTCAGACCTTGGCTCAAAGGTGAGATTAAAAGGCTACTGGGCAATATACCCGGAACATGAATATTTTTATATGAAAATGTCACGTGAAAAGAGAAATAGATACCAAGGCTCTAACACAAGTTTCATAAATTTTAATAAGCTCCCACCATTTAAGATCTTTGTGGTTATTGCTCTTTTTATACAACCTTAAAAATTTTACATGAGAGAATTCATGTAAGTATGCCCGTATTGTTTTTCCTAGTAAGTAGTGTAATGCTTGGGTAGCAAAAGAAAGTACGCGGGAGCATTTCCATTCATAGTCTGATTCTCATAACAGAAAGAAAAAAAAAAAGAGGAGCTATATTTTTTGCAGAATCCTTCAATTTGGAAATTTCGATGCCCAACCCTCATAAAGGTCTTGGTACGAATTTGTTCCAATGTTTGTGATTGATTTGCATGATGGATGAAAATTAAAAATATATTAATAAGATGTATGAAAAGTTGAAAACTAAAAGGAAAACTGAAATGATGATTACTTGTGCAAATAAAGTAATACAAGCAACACTTACCAATTCTTGGACTCCCAGCCAGAAATACCGGCAATTAACTTCATTTAAGGACTCTCTCCATTTCTTCACTTTGTCTTCTTCAAATCTTGTTGCATGTTTTTTGAAAGCCTCAGCAAAACTATTTATCTGGTGTCGAACGACAGAAGGACTGATACCATAAAAGACTGGAAAAACTTCTCTCCCCACCACTCTTTTTGATTCAAGAATTTTTTGGTGCTCATCCAAACACCAAGTGGAAGAAGCATAGCTCTCGAAGAGAATGACAATGGGAGCGAGGGACTCCTCAATTGCTTTAAGGATTTCTTTCGAAATCACATCTCCTCTCTCGAGTTGTTGGTCATCTCGGAAGGTTATGATTTCCTTTTGCTGCAACGAAGCACATAAGCGGTTCTTAAAATCTAAACCAATGTCTTCTCCTCTAAAACTCAAGAAAACATGGTACGTCCATCGCGATGATGCATTAGGAAAATTTGAGGAAGATTCTCCACGTAACATTGAAGCTTTGACATGCACACCCTACGCAACAGTAGTTTGATTGATGTGCAAATCATCAAAGCGACATATCACCTCACAATTAGGTTCAGAGAAAAGATCGATGCATGCTTCTTTTGGTGGATACATCAGGCGTCGACACGTTGTTTAGGTTCACGGCGTTCTTCAAATTATATAGCTCTGCAATCTGCACTTGTTCTTTACGGGAAAAAACTCTAGCAAGTTTCAGACAATAACTTATGAGCAAATTTTTTCAGATGGGTGGTTAGGTGCCGGACAAAAACAAGTAGCGTAAATCAGACCATTGATAAGGGTCAAATGTTGATGAACGGCTGATATTCTAGATCTGACTTTCGGGTTAATATATTTATTGCATTATGATTATTTTTTCGTTTATATTTTTGTGACTTGTCCTCGTTGATATAAGTATAGAAAAAGTTAATCATATATTCTTTTTAAATGTGTATATATTGACACATCTTTTTTAAAGATATATAATTTAATAAAAAATGATAAAAAAATATGTAAAAAAATATATATGATAAATAATATTAAAAATAATATAAAAAATAATGTGAAATAAAAATTGGTAAAAAAATCAAAGTTGTATAAGTATAGATGAAAGGTCAGAATTATTGCATTATGATTATTTTTTCCTGTTTGACATATTAATAGTTTTGTGGTATATTATAATAAACTACGATATTGAAAAGGCAATGGGATAATAAATTACATTATAGATTTCGGTTATTTAAAAATTCAGAATATGATACGTAGATGATACTTAACTTACATTGGGATACAATACAAGAGGAGAGTCATTCCTACTGTATATGAGAACATTGGGGCAAAGAGGTAAGTTGGGTATAATTTTGAAGAGTTTACATTTATTAAATACAATTTCGAATTAGTGGTCTATCAAACACTATATTTTATATAGGATAAGACCTTTTTATAATGAGTTTATTTTTAAAGTATAATAATAAAAATGTATATATCATCAAATTTTAATGAATTAAGATTATAATATATTTTAAATTAAATTAATTATTTATATACTCTTACTTAATTATTTTAAAAATAAAATTAATAAAATAATTTTTTTTTTTTTATACATTAGAATGGGGAGTAGGAAAACAATGGTTATGTAAGGAAGTTACCAGCTGAAAATTATATTAATTTGGAATTAAATAAAGGGACAAGATTCTGTCCGATTACTCTCGAAACTTCCTTCGAAATATCCCTGACATGGATATGAGTGATGCTATTTATACTATCATTTTTTTATCTTATTCTTATACTTTTTTCTTTTTAGATAATAAAATTAAAACAAAATAAATACAGTTTTCAAAACATATTTTTTTAATAGAGTAAGTGAATCCAAAAAGTATAAAAAGATAATGTACAGGAAACTTTTGTCATTTTATTGATAGAGTAATGTTATTTCAACATTATTTTTCTTATATCATTTTTTTATTTTTTTAGATAATAAAATAAGATAAACATATTTTTCAATACACATATTATCTTTTTCTTTCTTTTTTTTCCTCTTTCAAAGAAGTAGATGTAAATAAAAGGTGTAAATCTATAGTGAGAAAAATGATTTTCCTATATGTGTAAACGGATTGAAACTTATACATATAAAATGACGAATTCAAAAATCTTAATTTATGGGAACAACATTTAGATACCAAAAACAAAATTTCAATTTATAATACATACTATTATATATTAAAAATATATGCGCAAATTATAATTGTTTTAGTAACTCAATAGCATTAAAGCAACAAAATTAATGAAATAATAGTACAAATTACATGTATTCATATTTAAAATTTTGAATGCCTGTGGGAGTAGCTGCCATCACTATCATTTACATAGTTCCGTCACTATGCAAACATATATATAAATATAAACTTTACTTAATCACCACTCTCAATCTAAAATTATGTAACTCTAGACAAATTTTAATTATAATATTAATTATTCAAATTTTGAAACTATTATTTTGAAGAAAATTTTACTTAACCACCATATCTAATTTAAAATTGCACAAATAATTGGTTAAATATATATATATATATATATATATATATATATATATATATATATATATATTATAAAAAAGAGAGAAGGCTATATTTTATTATATATTTCACTAAAAAAATTATTTCTTATATATAAAATATAATCTTATCATTAATTATGAATTTATGATAAATTTCAGGCAAGAGAACTTTGCCACAAAAATATTCATGTCATATTTGAAAGGTATCAGGGCAAGGATGATAAGGAGAAAGGAATGAGAGAAAAAAGAATTGAAAATGAAATTGTATTACAAATTCATTCACTGCAATTGAAAGTTGAAGTTCTCTATTACAAAGACTGATATTTATATCAGTAACTAATACATGAGTAACTAACAACTAACCGTAACTGATAACTAATCAGTTATAACAGACTTCCCTCATCCTTTCTTTCTTACATCCCTCCTCAAACTCAACTCTGAGTTTGTCTCTGAATGTAGTGAAGAAAGAGCTGGAAATAGCTTTTGTCAAGATATTAGCTACTTGTTCATGAGCTAGTATGTGACTCACTTGCAGTTTATGAGACAGCACCTGATCACGAACAAAATAAAGACCAATCTCAAAATGTTTAGTACGGGAGTGAAGAATTGGATTAGCTGCCAACTATACAGCACTTAGATTGTCATAAAAAACCTTAGGAGTGGCAGGTAATGGAACCTTGAGCTCATGTAACAAATGCTGTAACCAAAGGAGTTTCTAGCGCTAATGCGGTGCAGACTACTTTATTCACTGTCTTGTCTTCGAGAAACAAAGATGTTGTTTCCTGCTAGACCAAGAAATAAGATTTCGCCCAAGATAGACATAATAACCATTGGTTGATTTTCTATCATCAGGATCTGATCCCCAATCAGAATCAGTGAAGCCAAACAGATTTAAATGAGGAGATTGCTGAAGAACCAGACCATAGGAAGCAGTACCTTGAAGGTATCTTAAGATTCGCTTGACTACCTTAGATCCAATGAGAATCCATAGGAGACTGCATAAATTGACATACCTTGTTGACAAAGAATGAAATTTCAGGTCTGGTCACAGTCACATATTGTAAGCTTCCAACAACTGATTGGTAGAGGCTAGGATCAAAAAATAGTGTATTGTCATGAGTAGAAAGTTTGAGGTGAGCTGTCATAGGTGTGGAGAAAGGCTTACATTTAACCATATCAACTTTAGCCAATAAATCCTTTATGTACTTGGTTTGAGACAAATGAAGAACACTAGCTTGAGGTCTGCGTACCTCAATACGAAGAAAGTAATGTAATTGTCCCATGTCTTTTAAAGCAAACATAGAATGAAGTGAACTGATCAAAGATGAAATTTCAGATTTAGAGGAACCAGTAGTTAGAATATCATCTACATAAACCAAGATAAATGTGGTAGAGGTTGAAGAAAATCGAGTGAACAAAGAGACATCTGATCTAGTAGAATTGAAACCAAGAGAGCATAGGGCAATAGAGAGCTTATGAAACCAAGCCCTAGGAGCCTGCTTAAGTCCATATAAAGCTTTGTGCAACTTGCAAACTAGTTGAGAGCTACCAAAAACAAACCCTTGAGGTGGCTGCATGTAAACTTCTTCCTGCAAATCCCCATTATTTAAAAAGGCATTGTTGATGTCTAGTTGATGAATAGGCCAACCTCTAGCCAAAGCTATAGTGAGAATCAGCCTGATTATGGCAGGCTTGACTACTGGACTAAATGTCTCATTAAAGTCAAAGCCAGGCCTTTGATTAAATCCTTTAGCAACTAATCTTGTCTTATGCTTGTCAATGGAGCCATCTGGTTTGTATTTTACTCTAAAGACCCACTTGCTCCAATGGCTGGTCTATTTGGAGGAAGTTCAACAAGGGACCATGTATTATTTTTTAGCAAAGCATGATATTCATCAGTCATAGCTTGTTTCCAATGAGGTTGAGAAAGAGCTTGAGATACTGAGGTTGGTTCTAAAGTAGCAGATAAGACTTTTGGCTTGATGACCCCAGCCTTGGCCGTGGTAACCATAGGGTGAGTATTCTGAACAGTAGGAGGAGTAAGAATAGATTACTGTAATAAACTTACAGAGGCTTGGGAATCAGGAATTGGTACTGTAGAACCAGCTGGATGCTGAAATGAAGAACCTTGCTCATGAAACATGACTGGTACAGAAACATTATCAAATCTAGTAATAGGAGAAGAACATCTAATTGCAGGTGGAGCACTTGTGGACAATATAGGAATGGAAGGAACAATAGTAACAAAAGATGGTAAGGAAGACTGTGATGGATAAAAAGGACTAGAAACATTATTAAAAGGAAATTTGAATTCATCAAAGACAACATGAGGAGTGAAATAAAACTTTCCAGAAAAGAAGAGACATTTATAACCTTTATGTGAAGAAGCAAATCCTAGAAAAAGAGACTGACAGGATCTGTAATCAATTTTAAACTTGTTATAAGGTCTAATAAAGGGAAAACAAGTACATTCAAAAACCTTGAAACTATGATAGGAGGGCTGCTTGTGAAACAAAACTTCGAAGGGAGACAATTGATTTAGCACTGGAGTTGGCAGTGCATTTATGATGGAAACAACATAAGTGAAAGCATATCCCCAGAATTTTAGTGGAAGGAAGGAAGCAGCAAGCAATTTCAATCCCATTTCAGTGACATGTCTGTGCTTCCTTTCTACTCTACCATTCTGTTGATGGACATATGTACAAGTTAAACGATGAAGAATGCCATTAGATTGCAGATATGTAGAAAAAACTGAAAATTCTTTTATATTATCAGTTTGTAGAGCTTTCAACTTATAACTCAATTGAAGTTCAGCCATTTATTTAAATTAAAGAAAAAAGGAAAAAGCCTGAGATTTAGAATGCATAAAGTAAATCCAGGAATATCTAGTATAGGCATTAACAAACAAAATATAATATCTAGCATCATTCAAAGCATTTACAGGAGCTGGTCCCCAAATGTCAGTATACACAAGTTCTAAAGGATCTTTATATTCAGAAGTAAAAGTATAACATGGTTGTTGATGAGATTTCCCCATACAACATGCCTCACAAACATTTCGAAACTGAGACTTATAAATGGATAAGGGAAAATTACAAGCTTTCAATACTTGATTCATAACTGGAGTAGATGCATGACCAAGTCTTGAATGCCAAATGGAAAAATCAGAAGTTGAAGAAACTGAAGCAGTATTTAAGACCACTTGCTGAGGAGACTTTCTGAGTTGAATATTTGGAAAAACATACAAGTCATCTCTAAGGGTTCCTTAGAGTAAAATCTCCTTAGTAACCTGAGATTTAACAAGACATTTGTTAGAATGGAATTCAAAAGAGACACTATTATATTTAGCAAATTGAGCAACACTTAATAGATTTTTGGTGATATTAGGAACACGCAAGAGATTATATAAAATGAAAGGACTGTGAACAGAATTAGATGAAAAACTAGAATGCCTAACATGCAAAATAGACAAACCTGCACCATTTCCTACAAAGACTTTTTTTGCACCATCATAGTTCATTTTGTGTTGCAGGTTTGCTAAATATGGTGTAAGATGATGTGTGGCAACTGAATCAGGATACCACACTGGATCATATAAAGTTGATGGAGTGGCTAACATAGTAGCAGATGTAGAGGAGTTAACATAAAAGGAATTGTGATCAGGACCTTGTGCTACCTTTGCATTCATAGGAGAATTGTTATTTCCTGAATTCCTGAAATTTTGATAGAATTGTGACCCTGTGAATGATTGATCAAATCTATACCAACACTCTACAGCAGTATGACCAGTCTTTTTACATAGCTGACATTGACGTTTTTCACCAAATACACATCTACCTCATTCTCTGCCAAACCTACCTCTGAAATTGAGTTGATTCCTACCACTCAAGAAGCCTTTTCCTTAATTCATAACAAATCCACGATTTTGACTAGGATTAAAATTTTGACTCTGAGTGAAACCTCCTTTTGAACCAGAAAAACTAGAGTTACTAGATAACCTAGAATTTCCAGTGTTACCCTTTTTGACTTAAGATTGAACGATATTACCTTGGATTGAACCAAGTTCTGTCTTTCTAAATCTTTCAATTCATTCTTCTTGAGCCATAAGAAGAGCTTCAAGCTCTCTAACACTACAAGGTTCACTTCTAGAAGTAATCGCAATCACAAAACCTTCATATTCTTCAGTTAAACCATCAAGAATTGCTTCTACATGCTCAGAATCATCAATCAGTGACCCTATTGAACCTAAGGTATCAACTAATTTCTTAATTACAAGTAGATAGGAGGTTACAGAATAATCTTTTCTTGTATTTCTTAATTGATTCTTTAGTTGCCTTACTTTTGCTTTAATTTGAGATGCAAAAAATGTTTCCAATTTCTTCCAAATCTGAAAAGAAAATTCACAACCTACTATTCTTGTTGTGAAAAGAACTACTCATTGAGGAGAGCAACCACGACATCAGTAATTGATCTTGCTGCTCCCAGTTAAGGTATGCTTCACAGATCTTATTTCTTGCTGCATCATCTTGGGATTCATACTTTTCTAGAATTGATTCTCCACTGATATATTGAGATAACTTGTGACCTTTGATTGTAGCCAATGCTTGTTGTTTCCATGCTAGAAAGTTGTCTTCATCAAGCTTGAATGATACAGGATTGGAGAAAGTTTGTAGTACAAACTGATTTGAAGTGTTTGTCGCTGCCATAGTTGAGCTTTGATCAGAAGCCATGGTAGAACACTAAGCTTTGATACCATGAAAGGTATCAGGGCCAGGATGATAAGGAGAAAGGAATGAGAAAAAAGAGAATTGAAAATGACACTTGTATTACAAATTCATTCACTGAAATTGAAAGTTAAAGTTCTCTGTTACAAGGATTGATATTTATATCAGTAACTAATACATGAGTAACTAACAACTAATCATAACTGATAACTAATCAGTTATAACAGACTTCCCTTCATCCTTTCTCTCTTACAATAATAGGTTAAATTTTTTAATTAAATTTTTTAATGATGATTTAGCTTTTCTCGATAGCAAATGATAGTAAAATCAATATTACATATTAGGGGTGATCAACCCGAACCAATGACCCGAAAACCCGATCGACCCGAACTGACCCGATTACAAATATTTGGGTTGGTTCGGGTGTTCGGGTCAGTTTGGGTCGACCCAATTAAACCCGACATCTTATTGGTTCATATTACGGGTTTAAGTGACCGACCCGATGACCCGTAAAATGACATTGTTTTGCTTAAATTTAATCATTATTTTATTTAATTTCCATAACCCGACCCAGTGACCCGACTAACCTGATTAACCCGATTACCCAACCCGAACCAACCCGATTACAATCGGGTTGGTTCGGTTCGGGTTACTCGAAAAAAAAATTACAAACCCAACCCGAATCAACTCGACCTTACTTAATTGGTTTAGATTTTTTTTCCCCAAACCCAACCCGACCCGGCCCGTGATCACCCTTATTACATATAAACAAAGTTCAGGGCATTGTTGATGTAACTAATTGGCTAGCCATGTTATCTGATAATGTTAAAATGTGTGCTTTAGATAATAAAAGTATTCTATCAATATGGGACCACTACAAAAAAGACGCTAAATTGCAACGATTTTTTTGTGGGGTCAATACATATTGTGGGTTTTTTTTTCCTTTCAGTAGAGGTTATTAACCCCCACAAATTAAAAAGTCCTGATGGTATTATTTTTTGTTTTTACCTCCATATTTCGTTTCCCCCTCACTCCCTCTCACTCTCCCTCTCACTTTCCTCTTCTGATTTTTCTAACTGTTCTGCAACGCACATATTTTCCCTTCACTCCACTACATTATTTGCCTCCTTCTCAGATCTGTGTTCAAAGCTTCAAAGATCTATGTTCCCTGCCTTTGCGTTCGAAGATCTGTGTTCAAAGTTTCGAAGATCTGTGTTCCTTGCCTTCCTATTTGAAGATCTGTGTTCAAAGCTTCGAAGATCTGTGTTCCCTGCCTTCGCCAAGACAGAGGCTGGAATTTGGGTTTGTTGTCGACACCCGAGACAAAACTTCGTCGTCCTGCCATGGTCTCTATTCTGATAGCATTGCCATTGTTCATCACTTCAGCAGCTGCGAGGTGGTAGACGCCTTAGATCTGTTTGTTTTGTTTTGGCTTTTCATTGTTATTCTGTTTTGCATTGATTATGAGATTGATTTTTAGCGGATATTTTCAATTGAAATGTAGGTCTTGACGGCACAAATTAGAGCCAAGAAAAGAGGGTTTTCGGATGTGTTATACCTCAATTCAACTACCAAGAAAAATCTAGAGGAGGTCTGTTCTTGTAACATTTTTATTGCTTTGAATTATGTTCCTTTTTCCCTTTATTTATTTGCTTCTTGCTTTATGTTTTCTGAACTTACATTCATCCTTTCTCACATACTCTATAAATTTGAGTAATCCTTCATAAAGTTTGTTTAAATTCTACCAATCATTGTTAGTTTAAATTTCTAAAAAATTATTCTTAAAACATTCAAATTACTTCTCATTAAAATTGAATTATCTTTTATGAATCATTACCATACTCCTTATTACCATAATTTTGTTGCCCACTTGCAATCACGTGGAAAAACCACTTCGGAAAGGGCACAAATAGAGAAAATATTTTACTGGATGATGGTGATCTAAGTTGACGCACTGCTATAAGCATCTTTACTATTAATTATAAACTAAAACAGATAGCCATGTCTTCTATTTCTAAGTTACGCATAGCTAGCATTATTGTTCAAGAAGTAGTGGAAGGTATCCTTTTTACAGTTTTACTCATGATAAAATTTTCCCTTCCTTCACAGTTTGAACTTTGAATCAAAATCAATTTAGCCTCTATTGACACACTCTATTTAATACCTTACTAAAAATCCTTGCATGAATACATTCCATTTCTGAAATGATGATAGCACACACGGTCCCTCATAATAATATTGCAGCTATAAATTTGAGAAATGATCTTGAAGGCAGAATGGTAATCCTCACACACCCTTAGATTCTTCACAATGCGCAGAGTTGTTACTGGTTCTGTATGAAGAAGTCCAAAAGCAACTGTAATTTTTTTACTATACTGCTTAAGTGCTGTTTCCTTTTCTTCCTCTTCAATGTCAAAGGATACCATGGAGGTATTTGGTGAATAACCTTCCATCCGCAACTTCTTCATCATCTTTCTAACATCACATATATTTCTTTCATTTGTGGGTGTGAACTATTTCCCATTTTAAATTCATGAACTCTGCCACCCAAATCCATCATGTTACTTCCAGGAATAGTCTTGATTCATCTTTCCTTCATCAACATTCTAACTCTAGTAACATACATTGTTAGTATTAGGCATTGGTACTGTCTTTCTATATATTAATTATAATTTTTATTATAATTAATGTAATCCTCATCCCTTTCTATACTAGTAAAAATAGAAAGAAGAAATTTAGTGTAATTTTTTTTTAAAAAATAAAGTGAATATAATTTAAAACAAAGTAGTGCTACTGAGTTCAACAAAGTTGTGCTACTGAGCCTTCAGATTTTGTGACAATTTTCTTCTAAAATAAATTTTAAGAGAGATTTGTATAATTTGTTTAATAATTTTTAGTAGTTGAGACTATCTATACTTTCTCTTTGTGATAGAACTTATTAATATGTGATGCGTGATTAGAAGCTCGCCCAAAATAGCTAGAGAGTGATATATTACAAAGAAATAGCTGTGATTTATGCAGGTTGGTATTTCCAAAAACACCTTTATGGTAATAATATTAAAACTATAATAATATTATTAATATGTCTGAAAAATATAATTTAGATAGTTAATGTAACTGATAATTTAGTTAGATTCAAAAATTTAAAACTTTTTAACGTATTATTATTAACTCTCTGCAAAAACCATATAAAATTAGCTTTATAATTGTTCATTGCTAGAATGCTATTTCAGAGTGCATGACAAAATCCTTTATTCCTCTCCTTCAATTCATGTTATTAATGCTGAGTGTTCATACTTAACAATATATTCCTCACGGGTGAAAACTTTAGTAGTTAAATTGGCACAAAATGAAGGAGAATTGATTCAAGAGAAGTCTTTAACTTGTGTTGAAACTGAGAGTGCTAGGGTTGTGGTGTTGAGAATTGGGGAGGCCCTTGAGGAACAAGAAAAAGCTTCCCAAGCTTCTAAACCACAGGTATGCGTGTATTTGTGTATAACTTTGCATCAATGATTTCATAATCAACATTACTTTGCACTAAAATAATATTTTATCTGAATGAGAGAATCATATGTATGAGTTAAAAGAAAGAATTGCTAGATAATACAATTTTGGGAAAGAAAAGAGGGGTTCATTCTCTGTATAGTGAAGGACACTGCTACCAGATTACATTCTCCTAAGAAGCCCTTAAATTTAATCATATATGTCAAAAATTCTTATGAACTTAATTTCCTCATTGATCATTCATACAAACTTGGCCTAGAAAATTTCAAAGTATCTTAGATGTGAAACCTAATGCATGAATCCTTTCTTTTTTTTTAAAGTTTCCCTATATTTGAACTTCTTTCTTTTTGGCAGCATATATGTGTTGAGATTTATCTTGTGAAGCCATCATTTTCGTGATTTTCTGAAGTTATGCGTGAAGATAATACTTGCTAATGGATAAATCTTGGATTGCAAAGCCAAGGAATACAATTGAATACTCAATTGGTTTAAGTAACTTCCTCAATTTTGCATTTGAGAATGGGGCTGTTGGGGATACAATACGATGTCCGTGTCCAAAGTGTGGGTTTGGGAAATGGCAAACTAGAGATATAGTCCAAGATCACTTGCTTTGGAAACCATTTCCCGAAAATTATGTTATATGAAATCTTCATGGTGAGAAACAAGTATTAGAGTCTTCTAGAAATATAGATGTTATGCAAGAGACATCACACTCTGAAAATCCAATAGAGACTATGGTTAATGATGCATTTGGACACTATAGGCACCAAGCCACAGATGCAGGCATGTCACAACCACTGGATGCTGATGAAATATTAAATGAGGGGCCTAGGGAGGATAGTGATTTTTATCAATTTCTCAAAGATGGAAATCAAACATTGTATGAAGGGAGCAATGATGTGGGATTAAAAGTTAAGTTACAAACCTAAGTGCAGGTTGTCTCAAGTAATAAATTTCTCGGTGAGTCTGAGGTCGATCCACAGGGAATTGTTGAAGATTAATTAAGGTGAAGTAAATATTTTATTACTACGGTAAAAATTATTTACTTGGGTAAAAAGATCTACTCTTGGTAAATAAAATAAAAGTAAGATTAATTCATTTTATAACTCAATTAGAATCCTCGTAACATGGAGGTTCTAATAAAAAAATACAACGTTAAAAGTCCATTAAAATAATATACGTAATTATATTATATTTCATTTAATCATTTATTAATATCATCACTCATAAATAGGATTAAGCATTCACTGTGCTAATATTTTGTCTACAACAAATCAAGAACTCCACTTTATAAGGAAGGTTTCTAAATTGATTGGAAACAAAATACAATACGTATAATGACTGCTTGAAAAATAAATCATTAAAGCACAAGAGAGGAATAAATCTAACTTTATTTTATTACCAAGAGCTTCACACTTTAACCCAAGTAAAAGGAAACTTATTTATACATAGACTAGAAGGAAGAAGAAAAGAAAAAGAAAAGAAAAGAAAACTGAAGGGAGGAGGGATTCCTCCTCTCCGAAATTGTTTTTCAAATTTGCACGTCCAAGGCCTATTTATAGGCAAATTGATGCACAGGAGCTACAGTAATCTACAGTGAGCTACAGTAATCTACAGTGAAGCTACAGTGCGCTACAATGGAGCTACAGTGAACTGTATGGCAAACTTAGTCATTAAGTTTTCAATAATTGAGCAAATACACGGCCGTGTGGAATTACACGGCCTAGCCCATGTATGGACACTTTTTGGATCAAAAGTCAGAGGAGTACATGGTCTAGGCCGTGTATTATTGCACGGTCGTGTATTAATACATGGCCTAGGCCCTGTAATCTGACGCAGGCCCTGTAATTTGACACAAACCCTGTAATTTGACTTCAAAGCCCAATATGACCTAGTAGACCTCATAATCTGGAAAAGTGTTCAACATGAAAGTTGTAGGCTTGAATCTTAGCTTTCAAATAGCTTTAGTTTGAGTCCAAAATCATTCCTAGAACTCAAGATATGGTCTAATTACTGCACACTACTCAGACCCAGTCACAGCTTCTCTATTCTGACTTGCAAGCCTAATATCACCTCCAAGAAGTTTGATATGAGTTTTGTGTTCTTCATGAAAGTTGTAAGGATGGGTATTAACTAGCACATATCCAAATTTCAGCCCATTTGACAACATATAACTCGAGATATGGCATGAAGAGTACACATAGGTCAAGCTATCATGATAAGCACTCTAGTTCTTACTTCAACTTCAATTTTAGTTATCCAATCGTGTGATTAGGCCTTTGAGGTCTTCATGAAAGTTATAGATCTCTCTCTTATCTTTAAAATGTCACCAGATTCACCTCATTTGGTCATCTATATCCCAAGATATAGCCTAAATACATAAATAATGTAAGACTTAAATTATGCTAAAAAATTCAATGAAGTCCAATTTGAGTCCAAACTTACAGAACATAATCAAACTCAATCAATTAAGTACATGGAGAGTGTAAATGACTAAAAATGAAGGCTTATTAATGTATCAAATATGTGATCATCAAATTCTCCTACACTTAACTTTTTTGCACTCCTAGGCAAAACACAAAAAACCCAAAACTAAAAAAAGCGAAACAGACTCAAAAGTTAAACATTCTAAAAGACTCAATTTCTAATAATATTTAAAAATGAAGGGCAACCAATCATTCAAGTAATCAAAACATTCATGAGGTAACATATCTTCACATCTCAAACCGTCAAGCAAGGAAACTTCAATTGAAAAGAATGAGTCAAGAATGATAGATCTTCACAAAATTCTCTCTCAATCCCTCAAGTGTTTAAAAGGTAGGTATTTCACTCAATTCAACCCATGAAAATTACACTACCATAAGCTTGCTTATTTTCTACTTCTCCACTACTCAGAACACATGCACATACAAATTATGAGGACTTTATTCAAGGTTGTAATGGGGTCAAAGTAAAGGAGAAGGTAATATGGATATGACAAGTTAAATACCAAAGAGAATAGAAAAGCATGAAAGCTGAGTTCTATTAACAAGTATGAAAGTTCATCCCAACTCTACCTAATACAAATTCTCTTTACATATTCTTTTCTTTTCCTTTATTGCCTTGTTGACCTTCTTTTTCTTTTTATTTTTTTTTATTTTTTATTTTTTGAAGAAGAAGAACATAATATATACATTTAAACAGCAAGCTCAAATTTTTTTTTAACCATTTTACACACACACCTCCACACTTGTTCAAGAACTCATCCAATGACAAAGCTAATGTTCTCTTATTCCCTAAGGTCAGGTAAGAACATGATTTTTTCATTTAAGGCACAAAATGAGTTCGAAACAAAGAATGGTCAAATAAGCTCAAAGGGGTTAAGCAAGGGAAATAGGTCATTTCCAATGCTTTGCATTAGCAGGAATCAGAGAATTTTCAAGAAGTTATAAGAATGTTTGATATCATATTGAGTCAATATGCTGCAATGTTTGATATCATATTGAGTCAATATGCTGCTAAGCAAGGCTGGCTATTTGATTAAAGTAGCTATTTCAAGAAAAATGTCTCAATCATATTTATGTATGCATATGAAAATGTAATCTCAAAAAGATTCAAAGCAAGTTCTAGAGTAACAATTCCATAAGTGAAATTCACATAAGAAAGAAGAGAATAGTACAAATGTTCAATCCATTCATCAATAGGCTCAAAATCTCACAATGTATAATTCTATCATTCTCAGCTCACCAATTCAACATCCATAACCAAGCATATGAATTTTAAGAAAGAAGACAATTTACTCAATCATGCAAATTTTTCTAAATTTGAATTGCTACTTCCACATAACAATAGTTATCTACCCCAACTAAGATGCGTTTCAAGAGTAAATTTACTCATTACTCTGTCATCCTTAACTGGTTTAGTAAGTTACTGACAAACATATAAACACAACAAACATATTAATACACACAAATTTGAATTTTTTTAGTTTTTTTTACACAATTATTCACACAACTATCATTCCCCCCAACCAGATCATAACATTGTCCTCAATGTTAAAAATTAAATCCAGACTGAAGAAATAATCATCAATATACATCAAAGAAAAAAAATCATCAATAAACATCAATAAAATCAATAATCATCAATAAACAAAGTAATGGCGAGAAGTCACATACCCAAAATGCTTAGACGAGAAGAGAATAACTACATCTTGACAATGGTTAGTAATGACAAGAAAAAAAAATAAAATGAAATAAACAAGCATGCAAACAAATTTTTTTTAGTTCTTTTGTTTTATATTTTTTTTTGTTGGCCGACACTATTTACATCTCCATGCAAAGGCTCCAAAATTTGGGAGGCACTTAAGCCGACTCAATAAAAACATGAAATGTTAAAAACTTACCTCAGCTTTGGTAGACAGGATCGTCTACCAAAGTCTCTGCTACATCTGAATCTTTCAACTCAAATTATAGCTTCAATCACTGACCATTTACCATCTTCCAAATTAATTTTATAAGAACAAACCAAGGGACGAACACCTTTTTTATCAGTAATGCTCCAACCTTTCTTAGGAAACTCCTTAAACTTTGGTTGTCATGCCTGAGTGTCATGATCCTGAATTCTATAAAAAATAGTAGAAATATCAACTACATCAGAGGGATTATTGATAGAATCAAACTCAAAATTGACAAGAAAATTCTCAAAGGGATCAAAATCATGGGTTGTAGAAACTCCCCTATCCATGATTGAGTCAATCATGTATGTCTGGTGGCCCTCGTCATCATTTTCTGGCTTAACAAGACTTTTTGTCACCTCAGGTTCCTTGAGTAGCTCAGCATCACTACTATCTTGATTCTTTTCCACATCCTCTAGCTCATTCATACTTATGGAGTTCATCATTTTGGACACTTGGCTCTTTATCTCCTTACTTTCTTCAACAACCTTTCCATTCCTAAGGGTTATCACTGACTTGACTTGATTTATTTGTTGATTTTCTGGACAATCATCATTTAGACTGTACTGATCTTTGGGATTTAGTTGAGGTTGAGAAGGAAATTTTCTTTTCTCGTGAATGGCAAGTGCAGAAGAAAGTTTAGCAAGAGTGTCTTTTATGTCAATCATAACTTGAGTGTTTTGGTAATTAAGGGTCTCTTGCTTTTCCATGAATGCATGTAATGTTTTCTCAAGGTTTTTCCTATATGGTGGGACATAAGGTGCAGATCCTTGAGAATTTTGAGAATCCTGCTGTGCCTGAGGAGGTGGTGGTTGCATGAATTGTGCCTGATTGTTGGTCCTCCAACTGAAGTTCGGGTGATTTCTCCATCCCGGATTGTATGTATTTGAAAAAGAAAAAGTGAATGCTTTTTTAAAATTATTCATTACATTTACTTGCTCATGCACAACTTCTTTAAAAACAAGAATTTTTGGACATTCATTTGTTGAGTATCCCAATTCATCACAAATGCTACAAATTTCTTCATTTTGCACAGATTTGATTTCTTTTACTCTCCCTGATTCCATAGCTTCAACATTTCTAGCCAAACTAGCAAACCTAGAATTTAAATCTTCTTCTTGACTAAGATGATATTTTCCTTTACTAGCATTTGTAAGGTTTGATCTAATTGAATTTTCAGAAGGATTAGTACCATGCCAAGATTGAGAATTTTCACCCAAATGGTCTAAATAGTCTAAAGCTTCTTCAGGTTCTTTATCAAGAAATTCACCGTTACACATTGTTTCCACAAATTGTTTAGTTTTAGGTGTTAACCCTTCATAAAAGAAGCTTATAGTGCACCATTTTTCAAAACCATGATGTGGGCAAGAATTCAACAAATCTTTAAAACATTCCCAACTTTGAAAATATGCTTCATTTGAATTTTGGAAAAAATTTTGGATTTGTCTTTTCAAAGCATTGGTTTTATGTGTTGGAAAAAATTTCTTTAAAAATTCACCTTGCATTTCTTGCCATGTGCCAATTGATCTTGGTTTCAAAGTGTTAAGCCAAACTTTTGCTTTATCTTTTAAAGAAAAAGGAAATAATTTAAGCTTAACAACCTCTTCAGTGCAAATTTGATCATGAAAAGCAGTACATACTTCCTCAAATTCTTTTAGATGTAAATATGGGCTTTCAGATTCTAAACCATGAAAATTAGGAAGTAAAGAAATCATACCTGACTTGAATCTAAAATTATTAGCATTAAGTGGAAAGATAAAACATGATGGACTAGAATTTCGAGATGGTTGCAAATACTCACGCATGGTTCGCAACGGTTGATTTTCATGTTCATCATGCACACTTTCGTTTTCAGCCATGGTTTTTGATGTGTGTGATTGTGATTCAAACAAATCAATATGTAACGTACCTGGATTAACTTTAATCAAACGACCAGAATTTATATCCCGATACCAATTAAGCATACACAAGAAACTTAATAAGGATGTGATATAGACCAGCTACCATATACATATAAATATTAACAAAAGTAGGTGTGGTATGAACCAACCACCAATTAAGTTAATACGCAAAAAAAAACTGTTAGAAGCAGATAAAGTAAAAAGTTAGATGGTTAGTAAGAGAGTTAGTAAGTTAGTAAGTTAGTAAATAAAAATAAATGACAGAAAATAAAGAACACAAAAAAAAAATAAATGACAACAAAAAATAAATACGAGAAAATAAATACGAGAAAATAAAGTACGAGAAAATAAATACAAAATATAAAGTACAAAAAGTAAATTTAAAATATGAAAACCAGAGAATCGGCAAAGTCGATTTTTTGTTCCAGCGAGAAAGAAGAGAAAAAGAAAGATTATTTCATTAATGATTGCAGATTATAGATGGTTAAGGGAGAGGTTCCCCCACTAAGTTAGTACGTTAGTAAGTACAAAAAAAAATTAAAAGAGTAGAATATATACACAAAATATTTACACCATAAATTTGTTCTTCAAATCAAGTCCTCGGCAATGGCGCCAAAAACTTGATGTGGGATTAAAAGTTAAGTTGCAAACCCAAGTGCAGATTGTCTCAAGTAATAAATTTCTCGGTGAGTCTGAGGTCGATCCACAAGGAATTGTTGAAGATTAATTAAGGTGAAGTAAATATTTTGTTACTACGATAAAAATTATTTACTAAGGTAAAAAGATTCACTCTTGGTAAATAAAATAAAAGTAAGATTAATTCCTTTTATAACTCAATTAGAATCCTCGCAACATGGAGGTTCCAATCGGAAAATATAACGTTAAAAGTCCATTAAAATAATATACGTAATTATATTATGTTTCATTTAATTATTTATTAATATCATCACTCATAAATGGGATTAAGCATTCACTGTGCTAATATTTTGTCTACAACAAATCAAGAACTCCACTTTACAAGGAAGGTTTCTAAATTGATTGGAAACAAAATACAATACGTATAATGACTGCTTGAAAAATAAATCATTAAAGCACAAGAGAGGAATAAATCTAACCTTATTTTATTACCAAGAGCTTCACACTTTAACCCAAGTAAAAAGAAACTTATTTACACATAGACTAGAAGGAAGAAGAAAAGAAAAAGAAAAGAAAAGAAAACTGAAGGGAGGAGGGATTCCTCCTCTCAGAAATCGTTTTTCAAATTTGCACGTCCAAGGCCTATTTATAGGCAAATTGATGCACAAGAACTACAGATCTATAGTGAGCTACAGTAATCTACAGTGAAGCTACAGTACGCTACAATGGAGCTACAGTGAACTGTACGGCAAACTTAGTCATTAAGTTTTCAATAATTGAGCAAATGCATGGCCGTGTGGAATTACACGGCCTAGGCCATGTATAGACACTTTCTGGATCAAAAGTCAGAGGAGTACACGGCCTAGGCCGTGTATTATTGCACGGCCGTGTATTAATACATGGCCTAGGCCCTATAATTTGACGCAGGTCCTGTAATTTGACATAAACCCTGTAATTTGACTTCAAAGCCCAATATAACCTAGTAGACCTTATAATCTGGAAAAGTGTTCAACATGAAAGTTGTAGGCCTGAGTCTTAGCTTTCAAATGGCCTTAGTTTGAGTCCAAAATCATTCCTAGAACTTAAGATATGGTCCAATTACTGCACATCACTCAGGCCCAGTCACAGCTTCTCTATTTTGACTTGCAAGCCTAATATCACCTCCAAGGAGTTCGATCTGAGTTTTGTGTTTTTCATGAAAGTTGTAGGGATGGGTATTAACTAGCACATATCCAAATTTCAGCCCATTTGACAACATATAACTCGAGATATGGCATGAAGAGTACATATAGGTCAAGCTATCATGATCAGCACTCTAGTTCTTACTTCAACTCCAATTTGAGTTATCCAATCGTGTGATTGGACCTTTGAGGTCTTCATGAAAGTTATAGATCTCTCTCTTATCTTTAAAATGCCACCAGATTCACCTCATTTGATCACTTACATCCCAAGATATAGCCTAAATACAGAAATAATGTAAGACATAAATTATGCTAAAAAATTCAATTAAGTCCAATTTGAGTCTAAACTTACAAAACATAATCAAACTCAATCAATTAAGTACATGGAGATTGTAAATGACTAAAAATGAAGGCTTATTAATGTATCAAATATGTGATCATCAAGCAAGTATACAAAACTAGAATTTGTAATAAAATTATATCATATAAAGGTCTTATGTGGATCAAATGACAAGGCAATGACTATGATACTAGATTTGTTGAGAGATGCATTTGAAGTAGCAAAGTTGCCTCCTTCTTTTTATGAGTCCAAGAAAACCATTAGCAAACTTGGTCTTGACTACATCAAGATAGATGCATGTCCAAATGATTGTATGTTATACTTGGATGACGATCCAAAAAATAAGCAACATACATGCACACATTGTGGTACATCTAGATGGAACCCTAAGAACAAGAAGAAGAAGCAAGCTGCAAAGGTTTTGTGTTACTTTCCATTGAAACCAAAGTTGCAAAGATTGTTTAAATGTCGTAAGACTGCTGAGCATATGAAATGGCATGTTTTAGATCAGAGTAACAAAGATGGGTTGATAAGGCATCCAAGGGATGGTGAGGCATGAAAGACATTTGATCTAACACACTCTGAATTTGCTTTAGATCCTCAAAATGTTCGCTTGGGCCTTGCTAGTGATGGTTTCAATCATTTTGGAACCATGAGATCTACCTATAGCATTTGGCCAGTGTTCTTGATTCCATATAATCTTCCTCCTTGGATGTGTATGAAGCACACTTCCTTCATCCTATCAATGATCATTCCAGGCAAGTAGATGCCTGGAAATAATATAGATGTGTACTTACAACCCCTTGTGAAGGAGTTACGTGATCTATGGAATGATGGTGTGGAAACCTTTGAGTCATCATCGAATGAAACATTTCAAATGCGTGTAGCTCTTATGTGTATAATTAGTGACTTTCCTGGGCTAGGTATCCTATGTGGCTGGAACACACATACTGATTTGGCTTGCCCAACTTGCAACTTTAACACGGAACCTTGTCGTCTTCCTCACAGTAAAAAGTGGTGCTTTATGGGTCATCGACGTTTTCTGAGAAGAAATCATAGATTTAGATTGAATCGAATTCACTTTGATGGAAGCACAGAGGAATGGAACCCACCATTAAAATTATCAGGATTTGACATTTTGAGGCAAATGGAAAATCTTAATGTTACATTTGGGAGAGGAGCAGAGTTGGATGGTAGAAGGAAAAGATCTAGACAAGCAACTAAGCAATGGAACAAGAGAAGTATATTCTTTGACCTTCCGTATTGGGAATCTAACTTATTGTGTCATAATCTAGATTTTATGCATATTGAAAAAAATGTATGTGACAATATCATATATACTTTACTCCATGAGAAACCTAAATCAAAAGACAATCTTAATGCCCGAAAAGATCTAAGAGAAATGGGCATAAGGCGTGATCTTTGGCCGAATGATAATGGAATATATCACCTTGCTTTGTTTTCACTAACACGTGATACCAAAAAGTTATTTCTCGCAACTTTGAAGAATGTTATAGTACCAGATGGCTACTCAAGTAACATTTCTAGATGTGTTGATGAGGTACAAAAAAAAATTTTTGGGTTGAAAAGTCATGATTGTCATATTATTATGGAGCAATTGCTACTATTAGCAATTCGTAATGTGTTGCCAAACCATGTGACTGCAGTCTTGGTGGACTTCTGCTCATTTTTTAGAGTCCTTTGTGGTAAAAGCTTGAATCATTCAGACCTTGATAAGCTCCAAGATCACATTGTGATTACATTGTGCCATTTGGAGATGTTATTCCCTCCATCATTCTTCACAGTAATGGTTCATTTAACTGTGCATCTAATAGAGGAAGCAAAGCTCGGAGGTCTAGTGCATTATCGGTATATGTATCCTGTGGAGAGGTAAAAGATTGTTACTTTTAATTTAAGGTCATTTATGTTTAAGTCATTTAAAATAGTTGTTTACACTAATTATCCATCATTTTTGTAGGGAATTAGGTCATTTAAAATCACATGTACGGAATAAGGCACAACCTGAAGGTCCATAGCTGAAGGTTACTTAGCTGAAAAGTCTCTTACTTTTTGTTCTCGGTACATAGAGGATATAAAAACAAAGTTCAATAGACCTACACGTGTTTGTGATGACCTAATTGACAATGAGCCTTCTAAAATGTCCTCTATCTTCCCCCAAATTGGTAAACCAGTAGTAGCTTCCTCAATGTTTACTTTAACTCAAATGCAGAAACTACAAGCTCATCGTTATGTGATTCTGAATTGTGCAATAGTCACGCCATTTGTGGAGTGAGTAAATAAGTTAAACTTTATATGGTTTGTAGTTATACAATTGAAATAGACTAGTCACGTGCATTGATTGTAATATAATTATTTCATGTAGTGAATTTAGGCAAAACATAAAGAGGACTTCAAGGGGAAGAAGATCTTCAGCTACAGAGATAGAGAAGAGAGTTAATAGAGAGTTTGCTGATTAGTTTCGAAGACGGATAAGAAATCAATCATTAGCTATGTTTCCTTTTGCCGTATTTGATTTGAGATTAGAAAATTGACTGAGATAATTATTTTATTTAGATTATGAATCTAGACACAATAGACACAATGTCTACTAATGTAAAGTTTTTAGCACGAGGTTCATTGGATAATGCAAGAAGATTTACAGCGTATAACATCAATGGGTTCAAATTTCAAACTTTGGCTCGAGAAGAAGGATTGAAAACACAAAATAGTGGAGTTTTCTTAACCTCTAACACATCTTGTGTTGCGAGTAGTGTTGATGGGAACTTAAGGCAAGCAGACTTACCATATTATGGGAAGTTAGAAGATATCATTGAAATTAACTATTATGGTCTATTCACGGTTACTCTTTTCAAATGTAAATGGGTTGACACTTCTCGAGATAGAGGATATAAAAAGGATCCTTGAAATTTTAATTGTGTTAATTTTGATAGATTGATTCATACTGGTGAACATGAAGACCACGAACCTTACATCGAGGTATCTCAAGCACAAATGGTGTACTATGTAGATGATGTGGTTAATAAAGGATGAAGTGTTGTTGTACATTTGAAGCCAAGAGATTTGTATGAAATGGGAGAAGAAGTAGAAGAGGAAGTATATGAGAATGAGCCATACCAAGAGCAAGAACTTGAACAATTTTTTGGCCCTGGTGATGAGTATATGCAATTGGCTACAGACCATCTCAATGATGATGTAGTTGATGCAAATGTTCCTACTAACTTGGCAACAGATGCACACATGTTTAATTAAAAATGTGATCATATAGTGTTGGTAATTTAGCAATATGGTGCTTTATCTCAAGGTAATGGTTTTATATAATTAAAGCTATGATTGTTTCATTTATTTTGTATTTAATGCATATTTCGAAACATGAATGTAAACATTTAAATTACATTTCATCTCTAAATGTCTTTATTTTCTCATGAATATGCAATCATGATAAAGAGTAAACGTTTTCAGAATCCATTGAAGTCAGCACCTCAACCACAACGCCGTGCCTATCCTTTAACACGGGCTCCAGTACACTTTTCACCATCAATTCATACTCAGCCAGAAACTCCTATTGAGACCCCATTAGCTCATGCCCCACCACATGATCTAGTAAATCCTTTACTGACAACTCAAGCTTCCTTACATACTCCAATAAATTTTGCACCAACAGTTAAAATCCCAGAACAAGTTCCAACTCAACCTTTTAATTCAACAACATCTTCATGTTGTGCTAGACGTGAGGCTACACAGCATTGGACTGTGGAGGCGATAGGTATATGCATTATATGCTTATGGTTGAGTAACTTTGAGATTATATAACATTAGTAACTTTGTGAAGTTTTTGTTTTTAATTTTTTTCGTTGACTTGTTTTCTTGTTGAAGACTCAGAAGGAGCTATCAAGAAAATTAAGCTCAAGGTTAAGGAAGTTAATAACTTATGTAGTGGGGAACGCATTATTGTGAACTTTGATGAGTACGATGCAGCATATGGTGAAGCACAAGGCCTACTTGCTGGATATTGTGGAATATTGGCAACAGATTGCAAGTTGTTTCCAATTCACTTTGAGAGGTGGTCAGCAACATTTCCTATACCTACACCTAAATATTACTTTAACGATTGTTTTGAAACAATCATAAAGGTATAAACATAATTACACATATCTTTTTGTTGCTACTAGATTTCATGGTTGCATGTAAATGCTTAACTAACCTTACTTTGTTTTTTATTTGAAGCCTCGATTTTTTTTAGAACTACTGAACGCATTGCAAAATAATATTGCAATGCTAGTATCAGGGATAAGTGGGCTGCATATAGGCAAAAATTGTGGAATGATTTCTATGACACATCCATGAGAAGAGATGAAATCATAAGTAATGTGCCAAGAGGTATAGAGAGAGATCAATGGGTTGCTTTTGTTCATTATCGTCTAAAGCCATCAACACAAGTAAGATGTTGTTGTACTTTGATCAGTTTATTGTTGTTATAATTCATTTCTATATGAATATTTAATTGCTTTGTTTATAGGAGCTTTGTAGAAGAAACAAAGAAATTCGAAGTAAGCAAATAATTCCACATACTGGTGGTTCTAAACCTAATTCAAGAAGGAGGAATGAGATGGTAGTTAAACTAATAGGATCCTTATTACTATTTTGCAATGTTAATGTCTATTTTTATTTTATTTTTTAACTTCTTTCTATCTTAGTTGCTAGAAACTGGACAAAAAGTTGGTCGGGGAAAAATGTATAAAATAACTCATACAAAAAAGGATGGATCATTTGTAAGTACTGCCGCAATGGATAAAGTGGTAAGTTAGCCTAAGTTAATTATCTTGTTTTCTAACCTTTTATATTTAAATCTTGACAATTTTGTAATTGATAATGTTACATGCTTGTAGGAAGCAAATGACCGGATTATGACTCAAAGCACTAATGATGAATCTGAAATTTCCCTTAATAATGTTGTTGATAAAGTGTTTGGGGAAGAGCACTCTGGGAGAGTACGAACCATGGGTATGGGAGTAGCTCCTACTAATACATTCAGGAATACTAAACTTCGACTAAGTAATGTAAGTCATTCTTCAGCTGAGGCTGCTACATCATCATCATTTACCCAATGGCAAGAGAGGTACCTCCGATTGGAAAATGCACTTAAGGCGTACATGATAATGAAGGAATGAAGCATCCCTGAAGAATTGGCTAACTTCTTTGCTCCTCAACCAGAGGTAAAGTATTTTAGTGAATTTCAAATTTATATGTGGTTGTAAGATCTCCATATAGAATATTTAACTGTGTTGTAGAATATTTAACTTGTTTTCCTTATTTGTGATTTTTCATATTACTATAAAGTATGACATTTTTACATATGTATTTGGTATAAGAAATGAAAAGCAAATGTAGTTTTAAAACAACTCATGATTTAGTCTCTAAGAAGCAGCATGTAATGAGATCAGCCAAGCACCTAAAATTGCTAGTTTAAATTAAAAGCAATGAGTTGAATCACACCATGAGAAGTCCAACCATGCTAATTTGTTCAAATAATTAATCAAAATTTTATAACATGTAATGGACATGATGATTACAGGCTTGTAGAAAATTCTAAATATTATATCATTTTACAAAACTTTGTGCTGATCTACTTGGAATCAAACATTATTACTAATTTCTTTTTATTCTGTAGTGTGCATAAGTCATAAGGAACTGGTGCTACCATTTAACCTGTACTAATATGCAATAATAATACTAATGTTCTTAATTTCTGATTTTAAGTATTGCAGCTGAACAATTACCTTGTGCATTTTTCGATTTCAACTTCTTGATATGTGCCTTAGCGGTAGAAAGAGGCACAACACATTCATTTGTATTGTTAAAAATTATAGATCATAGACTGTTTGTGCTTGTGTTTGAAATTGGAATGGCTCATTGCCTAATGTTAGATATAATCCTTTTGTAACTTTACTCATTGGCATGTTTCTATTTGTTTTTGAATTGCGGATTGCATTTATGTAGGTCCTTCCTCGTTGTTTGATGAATAAATTCCTATATGATCTTTCTTTTCCTCCTCATCATCTCTTTTTTCTTTTTCCTTTTCGTAGCTTTCTTGTCTTATCACTGTTGAAGCAAGCTTTTCCGCCCCTCAAGGGGAAAAAGAACTTGGGTACAAGTTTACCAAATTTGGAATCAAAGTGGCTGATATATTAAGATGATTCCCAAATGGTAGGTAAACAAAGCATGAAATTACTTTAAATTAAAGCATGGATCAACTTATTACTATGTGGTATCAGTACATTGAAAAACTAGAGTTTAAATGCACAAAATGTAATTTCCTAGATTGATAATTTTGGTAAGCTGGTCCTCCTTGCTGATGCATCGAACTTTGCTTTGGTCACATTATTCTTGCATTGACAGCACATATCAAGTAGTTAACCTAATGGCTTTCCATAAAGTAAACACATTAAGTAGTAATAGCATATAATATACTATTTTATTAAGATTATAGCAATTGCAGCATTAAACAATGATTCAGGGCGCCTTTCCTTATTTTGATAGCTTTATAAATTATACATTATATTTCCTCATTCAATAACCAGTTAACCAATAAGCATGGTTTATAAGAATGATATATTTATTACATGATATATACTAAGAGAAAAACCTGAATGGATTTCGTAACATGTTTTCTTTTCTTTGTTCTATCTTCTTTTTCATAAGAGTTAAGGATGACTCCCTTTGCAATTGCTGATTAATTCAAAGTTGAGGTACCCTGTTCTTGGTTTTGATTGTTTATGATTGGGTGTAGGCTTGTTATTTCTGGTTCTTGTGCACATTGATTCATTACTTCATGATTCTATTTATCTCTTTGTAGTTTCTTACCAAATGTCTTTTATTATTTCAGTCAGGTGATGCTTCAAGTGAACCTACTACACCATTGGATGCAAGAAGATCATCTGGTGGTAATAACACAAATCACCAATAGTATATTTAGTGTTGATTTTTTATGTTCATTTATTGTGGCACTACTTTAAGTTATTAAGGATTTTAAGTTATAAGTTGTAAGTTTAGGTTACAAGAGATGAATTTATTTAGCTTATTATGGATTCAAACTTGTGTTTTTTATGTTACTATGAATATTTTTAATACAATTTGATTCACATTTATACCAGTAGTTTTATACAATTAATTATTTTGATTGTGCATCCTAAACGTTATTAGAATTAAAAATCAAATATGCAATAAATCTTTCCTTTAAAAAAAAGTTCATCAAGTCACAAATGTGATTTACAATAATCAAATAGCATCGATTTGTAACTTCTGCAATTTTTTTATAAACAAAATCAGGCAAATAGGTAGTGGAGGTTTAAAACCCCCGCAAATTAAAAAAAACCACTGCAATGAGTTTGGTAAGTAAATTCAAGCAAATAGATAGTGGAGGTTAAAAAGTGCCACAAATTTTTAAAAACTGCCACAAATTATGGGGGTTTTAAAATCGACACAAATTAATCACTGTTGTGGGGGTCACTTAAAAACCACTGCAATATATTATGGCAAAAGTAATTGCAGCAGTTTTTAAAACCGCGGCAATTTAATTTGCGGGAGAAAAACCGTCGCAAAGTGTAATAAAAACGCCACAATTTAGCGAATTTTTTGTAGTGGACTCAGTCTCACTCACTTTCTAAATTGTTCGAAACTATAAGAACTTTTATTAAATTACCTAAGTTTATGTTCAAGATGAGTGTATAATATCCAAAGTCCAAATTAAGATGTTAGATTGGAAGGTTAACGAATAAGGATATTAGGAACCCTGATGGTACTATGAATTTTAAGAATATCTCTTTTCCAATTACCCGTGCAACCCCAGATGGCACTTGTTGGAATATATAATTCTTCAGAAGGCCAATTTAAAAATAGCTTATAGCATTACTGAGAAACTTCTTTATCCAAATTAACCTTGGATTATCTGCTAATCCAGAAAATTCTTTCAAACTGAGCTTACACCAAAAACAAAAAATAGCCGTCTATTTCAAGCAACCAGATGTTAGGACGTAGGAGCAATGGATGAAATTAGATTTTCTAAACTTTACAGTGCAGTAATAATAAATATGTGTAAAATACGTTTATTAAATAGACATGCTTGATATACAGAAGTAAATTAAAGTCAATGCAATTATATATACATTTCTCTCAGGGACTTTTTTTTACCAAGGATATAGTCCTAGATGAATTGTGGCTGTGACGGGTTTCAGTCAGCGATGCCAGAAAAATATAGGGGTAGTAGGAAATGTATCGCAAGGCCTTGTTGGTTGATGTTGAGGGGAGGAAAAGGAGGGTGTAGAAGAACAAAACAATGAGAACGAAAATCAGAGTCATGACCACAAAGGTGGAGGCCAGCCAGGTGAGTTTGCTTATAACAGTGTAGACACCACCCAAGAAAGCAAGAGATAGTGAGACGAGAGCCACTCCCAGAAGCGGCATTGCCAATTTAAGAGCATAAGCCAACAAATGAATTTCTCCCAATCGTGCCCAAAAGAGTATGATAGTTGCAACAATGGAACTAAACAAAGATATTGTGATGCAGAAAATGAAAAACTGGAACATGGCATGATATAGGTTATGGGCTAAGCCATGATCATCTGCCTCACCGGGCACGGAGAAACATGCTGCCACTGACGCCGTCACTATAAGGGTTGAAACCAACATAAGTGTCTCCACTCTGTCTTTAAACGGTTCGGTGCTAGAGACAGAGACTCCCTTTTTACTCGGCTCCGTTTTCGGGGATTCTTCATTCGACTTCGAGTTACTCGGTCTAACAGGGAGTATTTTACTAGGACTTTGCTTTGCACCAGCAGATATCAATGCAGTCCATGTAAGTCGCTGCAAATATTACGTCTTTGGGTTATAAATAAAAATATATATAAAGATAGAAATGACAATAAAAATAAGGAAAATGATGCTTTCATATCATTTTTGTACGTCATTTTTATACATGATTAACAATATATAAGTATCTGATTAATAGTATATATTATGTGGTTAACGAAACTCATAATCAATTACCAATAAGGGATAACAAAACTATAAAAATGATGTGCAAATTTTGTGACGTGAATAGCAAAACTGTAAAAATAAGGATGCAAGAGAATGATGAATGGGTCATTGTATTTAATCTAAAAAGAATAAAGACAATTTATCTAATTATTGAAGAAAAGATGGTGTTGGGTTAAATTTAACTAAAGAAAGAGAATGGCCTAATAATATTATAACATTCTTGATATATAGTTTATTTTGTATAAGTGAATTTTTCTGTCATTCTTTTGTAGAACAAGTGAATGATTGCCGCCCTCGTTGTATCCATTATATATTATCTTCAACTAAAACTTCATATGAAGTATATTTCAAAATTTGAGTGTATATAAAAGTAATTTTGTGTAAATGCTAGTCGCACTTTCATGACTAAATGAAAAATTATACAAAAAAAGAAAAACAAAAGACTTATGTTGTTTGAGTTCGTCAGGACATAGTACTACTTGCCTGTCGAAGGGATGGATTTTCTTTCTCAGATTGATAAATTGCATTAGCAATGTCAAGAGCTGTTTTCTTATCTTTGTCAACCAGATCAAGATCCACTCTGTCGTCCCATGTTAAGGCGTAGACAATTTTGGGATGACACCGAATGGTGGCCAGGTGCAAGGGGGTATTTCCATTCTCATCCTTTTGATTTATCATCCTCTCACCAACTTGAGGAGATTCAAGGAGGTAGCGCACCACATCATGCTTTCCACTTTTTGCTGCAATGTGAACAATATTGCGGCCAGATTTGTCAAGCATCTCTGTGGGATCCGGACAGTATTCTAACAACTTCTCAACTACTTCCTTGTGCCCTCCACGACATGCTAGATGAAGTGGAAAGAAGCCTTTTTTGTCCCTCTTAATGCTACAGGACTTACATTTCTTAAGTAATTCAACGACACCTTCACGGTAACCTACAGATGCTGCGTAATGAAGAGGAAGCCTTTCATGTTCGTCCCTTAAATGTATCCATTCTGGCTTCTGGCGCAGTATGTTACTGAGCATATCTGGCATATATACACAAAACATTATCAATTATGTCTCCAGTGTGTGTCCACTAGTAATTAAATTTTGCCTCTTAAATTCAGCAAAAATAAAAAATAAAAAAATTGCATCATAAAATATTTACTCATATTTCTCTATGGGATATAAATTTTGTGAGAGTTGCGAATCTGAATACCACCAAATCCCTTTGGAAAATATTTTCATATGCATTATACTTAAATCAGTTAGTTATATCAAGCAAAAGAAGATATGCTTTTAATTTATTCTCACTTTATCCTGTGGGAATTTGTCCCTTTTCTCATAAGATAATCAACAATTAAAAGGCGACGATGCAAAAGATATATCTTTCTATTAAGATTAAAGAAGAAACTAAAAGAGCACGTGAGCAACATGAATAATTTAGTTACCTTCATCCTGCTTCATGATTGCTGCTACAACGGGTGATTTTCCCTTTGGCTTCGCATTCGCAGGGCACTTGTCCAAGATTCGATTAACAGTTTCAGTGTGCCTAGCCTCAACCGCCAGGTACAGTACTGATTGATTTTCCATGTTTGGAATATTTAATGCAAATTCATAACAAGACCGTGACAATGATTTCCCTTTGTAGTCTGTAATCGTGTATGCATCAAGAACTTGGAAAATCATAGCCCCCGTGCTTCTTGTGCTACTCATCATGGCCTCGTGTAACACAATGTTTCCTTGATTGTTCTTCTCTTCCATGAGATCTAATAGCCCCGTCATATTTGTTCTCTCATCGTATTCCTCAGGCGTTATATCCGATTCCAAACCCCTATATTTTATCCAATCCTTAGCTATCTCGTGCCTTTGGAAATTAGCATAAGCTGCCAACAACTTTTTAACCGTGGAGATATGTCCAGCCCTTGCAGCAACATGTAGGGCACTGTCACCGTTTGAGTTAAACGAGAACAGAAGGTTTGGGGCTTGTTGAGCTACCTGATCCACCACCTCATTGTTGCCATACCAAGCTGCTATATGTAGCACAGTGTTTTCCAAGGGGCTCTTGAATTGCCTTAAAGAGGAGGAATTCAGCGAACTCCTTGCACCTCCCTTCACTACGTGATATACTTCTCCAAGCAATTCAAGATTCTCATCATACTCGCCATGTCTCGTAGGGTCCCCAATGACAATCGAGGGTTCTGGTTCAATTTCACTTTCCACACTAACAAAAGTATCGCTTGAGATCTCTTTTTCTTGCTTTATGTCAGCCAGCATAATTTTACTTTCAGGCCTAGACCCCTCATGTTTGACCGAGGGCCCTTGAGTTGCTTCACCCATCTCTTCTCTAGAATAATCATGGTTTAAATTTTATGTTTTGGTACAAAAATAGTTCATACTTTACAATGTATATGGCTTATGAGAGCTTATTGTTTACTCTCGAACTATTTTCTCTTAATTTATTTATTAAATAAATCAGACTTATTATGTATTTTGATTAACTTATTTTAAATTTAAAATAATGTATAATAAAAAATAATGTGAAAGAATTTTTAAAAAATAAGTAATTATTTCTTTTAAAATAATCTAAATCAGACATGTAACTTTTAAAAAATGTCTATTTAATTAAATAAATTAAACCTAACTCTTTAAAATGTTTATTTAACCTCACAAAAAGAATTATTTATTTATTATTTATACATATAATTAAGAATTCATAATATTAATATAATTATTTATTATATATAGTATATATATAATAATTTTGGTAGTGGCCAGATATTATTAAAACCTAGTAAGCTTAAGCCTATTCACGTAGCATGTGCCACAAAAAACTTGTAATTTAATGAGTAGCTTTTGAGAATTTATTAATTCAAAATTAATTTAACTTATACTAATATTAATAAATCGAAATCTTTTATATAAAAAAAGTAAACAAAAACACTTTTCTCGTGGTTATTACTTATATTAAAGTATAATAAATAATTTAATTTAAACAATAATATTGATGTATTGTTCTAATATAATGGCGATATATGAAAGTTTAAAATTATAACCTTTTACAAAATATCTTAACTCATCGCCACCTGTTATTGACTTTAGTTTTCACGTACTTTGAATTCTAGGATAAACTAGAAAATCCTTAATATGAGATTAAATTTAATAATAAAAAATATTCATTTCTGATAGAAATAAATTCAGTCATCAAATTCACAAAAAAAAAAAAAAATTGTGACACGAACATAAATGATTTCAAATTATGCTGCTAACAATATTATAAAGTCCTTTTCTACGACGAAATAGCTTTTGTCGTAATTCTATTGCTAAGTCTACCAAAACAAATTTTATTGCTAAAACATTTAGTAACAAATGTTATATTATATAACAACATGAAGTTTTCTATTGTTAAATATTATTTTCCTAGTAGTGACATTACTCAGGGTATTTTCGTAAAAAATGAATAACAAATAATTGAAATAGTATCATGAATAATATCAGGCGTAATTATACTTACCTTCTCGGATGTTACCATTTATTACACCCAATACTTTTTTTATTTAAGAAATTATATTCGCATCCTTTATTTTATATGTTGTTTTTACAGCCGGACACTTTTTAATTTATTTAAGAAATTGCACTAATCTCACCCACTATATGAAAGGACCCTATACTATTTTCCCTTGTGTATAACAATGCAATGCAGGTAGAGTAATTATCCCATAATATAGCCTTTAAATATTGAAAAACAGCATAACTAATATATAGAATTAGTAAATCACTTATAAATAAATCTATATAAGAAAGGATTTATAAATTTAGATTACTCTAATATTACTATTCTAATTTCAAGAAGTATTGCAAACTCAAATATATCCAAATAAAAAAATGCAGCAAATATAGAATACGACGAAACTTTAATATATCCAAATAAAAAAATGCAACAAATATGGAATACAACCAAAATTTAAGGACAAACCAAAAGGAATAAGATATTTGCACAATACATCTTACACATCATTTATCCAAAAAAAAAAATCTTACACATCATTTTTATAGAAATAATCAATATGCAAATAAGCTGTGATTAATATATATTATGTGATAATTGAAAATAATAATTAATTATCACTATATGATGTGATGATTAGTATATTATATAGTGATCAGTGTATATTATATAAAAATTAATATAAAAGTGATGTGTTGATTTTAGTAAGTGAATAGCAAAACTAAAACCAAAATTGTCTGAACTTACTTGAGGTTGATATTGACTACGAGCTCGCTCCCTTAGGGCCTCAACAACACTGCTTTCCCTTGACGTATGGTCTTGGATGCTCCTAAAACTTCTATATATAGGATTGTTTGTTGATTCTTTACGTGTGCAATGTTAATAACTTTTTTCGTAACAGATGAAAAAGGGTAGAGCCGCACTCTCTCTTGCGCGCGCCTTTTGTTCTATTCAAGCTTGTCCTGTGCAAAATGATCTCTACAATTTAAGGACAATTCTTTAGACTAGCTCCGAAATAAATTCGCCGTACAAGTTATTCTGCCTGTGTTGATTTCCACGTTGATGAGAGACCAAGTTAATATTTAGGATAATTATAAAAATTTAATTATTTTAATAATTAATTATTATATAATTTTTTTTTGTTATAATTGATTATAAGTGAATTAGTTTTATATTTAAATATATTAGTTAAAAAGTAATTTTAAATTAATTTATTTTGTTTAGATAATATAAAAAAGAATTATTTTTATGTATTAAATTATCAAAATAAATATAAAATGATTAAAAAATTTATTTAATTGAGGACAAAATAATATTTACATTTCAAAGTGTAAAGAATAATCTATAAAATAGAATTATAAATTTCAATTTTAGTATTATGAAAAAAAGTTTTTATAATACATTGAATTTCGTGTAAAAATTGAAACTAATTTTACTAAACATGTTATAACACTATTAAAATAACATTTTTTTTTCAAAAAACAAAAGTTGAAAAAAGCTAATCAAAGTTCTACCAAACATGCTCTAAATAGTTTGCAAAAAAGCTATGAAGCACGGACACTCCGTATCAAATACATGGAGACACTTGTATGACACACATGTCCTACGTGTCAGAATGTGTCTGATTAAAAAGATTTTTTTTTAATTTGGACACGTTTAGACACGTCTCGGACACAGCTAGATACGTCTCAGACACGTTTGGACACATTTAAGACATAACTTAGGCATAACCCATTAATATTTAAAAAAAAATTAGCTTCCATTATTAACGTTCAATTAATAAGTATGTAACTCACTCAAACCCAATCACATAACTAACGTCCCAAGTCACTATTTTCACATACCAGTATTTTAATTTTTATCTTTTCATACATCATTATTAGACTTTTAAGTTTTATCTTTTGGCACACCACTATTTTCATTTGTTCTTTCTACCTTTACTCATATCAAATCGTTCACTTCGTTGTCACATAAGCTTGCTTCACATTAATATTCTTTTTAGTTTATTTTTTTTATTTACATGTACTCGTACATGGTTAGTTCTATTAAGAGAAGTTAATTTAGGAAATTTTTTAGAATATATCAATAGAAATTATGTTTCATATTTTTTAAAAGAGACTTATTAGGTAGTAAATATTAGCACATATGACATATATTAAGATATTGTAAATCTTTAAACTTATAAAAATAATATTAATGAATTATAAATCTTTTTACTTAAATTTTATAATTATATATATATATATGTCTTGTCAGTATCCTATAATTTTTAAATTTAGTATTTTTCTCAGTATCTCTATCGTGTCTCATGCCTATATTTATGTCTGTACTTCATAATAAAAAAGTCTTTTGATTAAACTTTTACCTCATCTTTGTAGGAAAAAAATAAGTATAGAGCTAATAAGGTGCGATACTAATAATAATAATATTATTATATTATTATTATTATGTTAAAGGTGTAAGCATGTGAATAAAAGTGATAAATATAGGTAGTTTGAGGAAAAATCGAACCTATTTACTTCAGATGAAAAGGTAAAGAATTTTAATTATTATTGATGAAAAATATCAAGAGATTGAATTCTAACAAATTTATAGTTTATTATGGTACTAAGGTGCGTTGATTCAAATAGAAGGGACTCGAATTTCATTAAGTATATATGATCATTAATTTGATTTGTATATGAAAATAACACATTTATGAGAGGTCTTCGCTTAAACATCTGACTGTATTTCAAGAGATTAATCTCTTATTTTTGAGAAAAAAAACATTTGTTATGTGTATATATATATATTTTATCACAATATTAACCATTAATTTTTTCACCAATAATTAAAATTCATCAGTTTTTGTTTTAGAGTGGATCCCTTATTTTAAAGGAGTCAAATGACATCATCACACCATAATTTTAAAGATTGAGACCAGTCTGATGGAGCTGCAAGTTCGTTGACAGCTCTTCCAATTACTTTTGATTTATTTTTTTAACCATAATCTTTAATTAATTTTTTTAAGTTATATTTATTGAGATCTTTCATTTTAAGTAATTTATATATATTCTTAATTAATTACAATAATTTTATTTAACATGAAAAATGATTAAAATTTTATTATTAATTACTCGAAAAGGACAGAGGAATTATGACACGTAGAGGAGAAGAATAAGCCACCAGGAGGTGCTTTGTAGAAAGTTCAACTTTCCTTATGAGTAGATCCTCCTTTGGCTATAAAACCAGCACAAGCATTAACTATTCGCATACTATATATGCTCAAATAATTTTTAAATAGTTTAAATTTAAAGTATTAAAAAGAAGGCTTCTTGTTTTGGTTATGATATTAAAGTTAAAATATAGGAAAATAATATTAGCCCCGGACTTCCAATGTTATAACTAAAAGTTGCACCATAAAGATATTCCTCCTATATCTGAGATAGTTGAAGGCAAATTACAGATTATTATCCCCGTTGAAAAACAAAGTACACATTATTACTTTGTGTATGTGTGCGCTCTATACTTCTCTTAACTTTTTAAATGAATGTGTTTCCATTCAAGTTTATGAATACTATAACTTATTAAGAAGGAGATTATAATAAATTAAGTACCACATTGAACTTTTATGTTTGCTCAATGTAAGACATAACAAAATGTCAAATTTAATAAATATAAAGAAAGAAAAATTAAGACTCAAGTTTCTTATTTGCCTACTTCAAGAGTTTTTCATCAGCCGAATGCAAAAGTTTTACATGTATATCTTCAAACGAATTGATAAGATACGTCACGAAAATTATTTTATTTTTAATCATTTACAATTTGCTAATGTTATCTAACAGATAGAGATATGTATAGCCAATGCATAAAGTGACGCCAGAGTTGGAGATAGAACATCTGTTTCAACTTTCAAGGGGATAAAGAGGAAGAACACCTTATTTAAGGAACGAATTTAAATATTATTTAAAAAAAATGAAATATTTAAAATATTTTATGGATCCGTGAGCCATATTCCCTCAATTATTGGATCATTTGCAGGGTCTTCGTATAATTAAATTTACCTTATCTTATATCCGAGTAAGTTAGGTCATTTAAATAGTCGAATTGAGATTAAAATATAAAATTTTAATTTTAATTTTAATTTTTTAAAATTAAAATTAGTTTAGAATTTTAGATTTTATATTTAAAATTATTAAAGAATTAAGATAAAAAATTATAATTCTAAATTTAATTATAATTTTATTATTTAAAAGTGTGATCTAAAATATTAAAAAATTATTTATAAAATTAATTAATAAAAATATTCATATAATAATATTTATATAATATAATAATCATATTTTTATCATAAAAAATTTTTTATGATTTTTTTAAAAAAATAAATAGCTATTATAATAATTTTTATATAAATATAAACACAATTTTCTATATAAATATAGAATATAAATAAATATTATTGTTTATAAATAAATATGGAGAGAGAGAGAGAATTTAATTTTTAAACTATAAAATTGATAATTCTTAAGATATAGACTAAGAATTGATAATAACTTAACTTAATTATTTTTTAATTCTATGAAACTGGTTTATAAAATTATAATTCTAATTTTAATTGGTATTTCAAATATAAAATTTAAAATTAAGAGGTTTAATTTCAATTTCAAACTTTAATTCTATACTAAATTTTATACAAATTTAATGAAATTATGAATTTGGATCCTTTTCTGTCAAATTAAGAATCAACTTGAGATAGACAATTTTTTTTTTATATTTATAGACCCACAATGATAAGATAGAAGATACATTAGTTATATTAAAAAATTATATATCAAATTATATATCTATTCACCGAAAAGTATATTATTTTTGCAAACAAATAATGATTTATTTCTACTAAGATTAACTAACTGAAGCAATAAATAAATAAAAAACACAAACACACATATATATATATAGAGAGAGGGAGGATCAACTTACACCAGTGTAAGTCTTTTTTCTCTTACACTCATTTTCAACCGTTAGTTTCATTTTTATCTAATGATTATTTTTAATGAAATAATCTCAACCATTAGATGAAAGTAGAACTAATGGTTAAAAATGAGTGTAAGAAAAAAAAACTTACACTGGTATAAACTGATCTCTCCTCATATATATATAAAAATAAGGATTTAGGGTTTAGGGTGTGGAAGTTAGCAAATTTCATATCTTATTTTGGACAAAAAGACCAATTTTTTTTTTATAGAATAACTTCGACTTAAGGGCATTTTACTAATTTGGGATTGTGAAATTTAATGAAAAAAGAAAATCTAAACATACATTTTAATTATGAGAGAGAATTTGATTCTTCTCATTAAATATAAAAAATAAAAAGATAAAATAACCAATTTAAATATTTTATAAAAAATAAGATTTACGTATTCATTAAAATTTTGTAAGATAATTTTTTGATAATAAAATTATAAGATAAATTCATATTTTTTTGAATAATATATAAATATAATGAAAATCAATTATGTCTTATGTGCTCAATGAATTACATTATATGTCTAACGTATTCAATTATGGATAACATTAGATATAATTTATTTTTTATTATATTTATACATTAATTAAATAATTATAAAATTGTTTATAAATTTTGTGTTCAATAAATTACGTTATCTGTCTAAAGTGTTTAATTATGTATAACGTTAGACATAATTGACTTTTATTACATTTATATATTAATTAAAAATTATAAATATTTAATTTATTAAACTATAATTAAATATATGTGTAAAAAATTATATTATAAATTTTTATGAATATCTAATTTTTATAAATACTAAAATTTGTTATTTTTATCCTTTTCTTTTTAATATTTAATAACAGGAGTTAAATTCTCTCTCAACACTAAAATATGTATTTGTATTCTTTCTCTTCATTAAATTCACAATCCTAAGTTACTCAAATACCTTTATAAAATAATGTTTTAATTTTTTTGTCCAAAATAAAATGTAGAGCCTGCTAATTTTAAATATATATATATATATATATATATATATATATATATATAAGAAGTGTTAAAAATATAATCTCTATCATATTCTTTTCAACACATTTTTTTTATTAGATCACATTACATACTTAAGTATAAACTCAAATTTTATTACACTTTAATCGAATTAATTATATACTAATTGAATTAATTATATGTTAATCGAGATTGAATGTGTATATTAGTATGTGACGTTACTCATTAGAAGAGAATGTATTAAAAGAAATGTGATAAAGAGTATATTTTTAACATTTCTCACATATATATATATATAATTAAATCAGCAACAAGCTTTTATGGAATATGGCAATGATTCAAATATTAAATCAGCAACAAGCTTTTATGGAATATGGCAATGATTCAACTGATTTGTAGGGAGATCTAGACAGAGAGTGGGGTTGATGGAGGATGAGAAACCGAAGATGAAGGCTTGACTAGTCAAATATATATATTTGCTAAATATTCATAGGTAGGTCTATGAGTTTCAAATGTACAGGAATGGTTTGTGTAATAATGGGACTGGGGTGTAGTGGGTTTGGATGTTTTTATTTTTTTTTTTCTCTCAAATGCTTAATTGTAAAAAAATACAACGAAAATTATTAGTGAGATTTGATTATTAGTGTAAAAATTCTCTTATAATCTTTATGTTTTTTTTTCTCTTATAATTGAGCACTTGAAAGAGGAAAAAAAAAAAATTAAGAGGATCTAAATCCAAGGTGTAGTACAAGAACTGAATCTGTATGGTTCATAATGCAATGCAGTTGAAGCTAAAAAGTTTGGTTCGAACCAACAAGGAAGGGATCTGTTGAGGCTCTAGACACTTAACTACTATAGCTCATTAACTTATTGACTAATATAGTGGTTAGTTATTTAGTTATGGTTTAGCTACCAGAATTAGTTAGTCAGTTATTTCTTTCTAGCCAATTACCAGCTGACATGTCAGCATCTTGTATTTGTATATAAACTTGTTTCACTTAGTGAGATAAGATCCATTTTCACAAATCTCAAATACTCTGATAATCAAGGCTCTTTTGTTGGTAGTGTCAAAACGTTTTCGGAGCTTTGAGGTAAGGAGGTTGGATGAAAAGAGCTATGAATATGGATCAAGTGATATTGGGCTATGTCGGGTTGAAACTGGTTCAAAGTCAAATGATTCTTGATTGGATTACTCAGATTGGGACATTGGGTCAAATTTGAATTGGGCCAGTCCAAATCAATGATTTAAGAATTGAACTGAAACTTGAACAGGGAGGATTTGCAGTCCAAAAAAAAAAAAACTCGTAAGATTTTCAATATAGCCAAATTAAATAATAGAATATAGTATAATATAATTATATTATATTTAAGGAAAAAAATGAAAAAATAGAAGGGTCGTTGACAAGACAATAGTAGAGATTAAAGGAAGAAAAGACAGACGTGGTTCTTTAATTAGTTAGCACATGTTATTAAATTTGTCTGTGTTGTTGAGCACCGGACTGCCATGAAATTAAATAAAATAGGAGAAGAGAAACTCATTCACTATTTCTATAGATTGAAATTAAGATCATTACTAGCAGCAGCGAGGAGGTAGTAAAAATATAAAAACTAGTCGTTCTCCATGCTGAAGCAAGATTGAGTCGAAGGGTCATGGATTACGGAGACGATTACATCAGGAATTAGGAAAGAAGGAGAAAGGCATTGTTTGTTCTCCAATAAATTTGTCCACCTTCGCTCCAGAAAGAGTTGCGTGGATGAACTATTTCTATCATAATTTTAAATTGTGGTTGCATTTGTAGTTGTGATTGTGCCATTTATTGTAATTGTGGATAATTGTAATAAAAAGTGACCAATGCGTAATTGCGATCAAGATATAATTGTGAAACTTAATTTAAAACCATAATCTCCACCTATGGTCAAACACGGTTTATGAACTCAGTTCAAGGGAGTCGCCGTTTTGATCCAATTGTTAGTTCAAAGACTAAAGTAGTTTTTAGATATGGATTGGACTAAAAAAAGGACACAGTCAGTTCATAGTGGAAGTAGATGAACCAAGTGCCAACTGATCTAACTTGAATTTCATATTGGTCCAAATATTTTAAAATAAATATTCTTTATATTTCTTGTTTTTTCTTTAAATTTAGCAAGGTAATTTTTTTTTCATTTTTCATTTTTGTTAACCTAGACAAAATTTGGTGATGATAACACGCTTAATCTTTTTTAGGTTTATTGTTTTTAAAATTGCATACAATTGTATTGTTTTTAAAAAAAATTACGTTATTTTCAAAGAAATTTTCCTTTAATATTTTTCTTTTTAAACAATTATTCAATGAGAAATGATACCTACAAATAATTTTATTTTACATTTTATTTGTTTAAAAAATAAAAAAAATAAAAAATATATTATAATGTGCATTTTTATTTTATTATTTTAAAAATATAAATAGAGTAAAAGATCTCAAGTATACTAGTGACGGAAACTGTCAACTAGAGTTATCAAAATGAGCAAAATTTGATAGACTGAATCGAATAATATAATAAAATGAATAGATTAGGCTAATAAATATTGACTCAAAATTAAAAATAATTCAAATGAGTTAACTCGAATAAATCAATTTGTTACGGACTAAACTAGTCCAACTCATTTACATTAAAAAAAATAGAATAAACTAACAAAATATCAATCTAAAATTTATATAATCTAATTTAATCTAACTCAAAAATAATTTGACACAACTTATTTTCACAACTCTGGTGCCAACCATAAACAAAACAGAAACGATAGCCTCACATTACTATGTACATAAGTTTCACAAAAGAGAAACGGGTGGCCGAAAGAGTTTTAGTTATCTGAAGATAGATGAAATATTTTCGTCCATTCATTTCAGTTTTGTGAGCTTCCTGTACTGCACAACTAACAACAGCACTCTAATAAAAATCCACCAGTCCACAAAAGTTCATGGTTCTCGGAACCCATTGACAATTCATAATGTCGTCATGATTCATGTCATTTTGTTTATCCTCTTGGAACGATAGGTTAGCTATTTACCATTCCAGCGTCTTTATCCGTGCTTAAATTATTATTTTTATATAAAATAATTTAACTTAATTTTATTATATAATTTTTTTATTTTTCATACACACTTATTATTTTATTCAAAATAAAAACTTTAATTAGAGTTTAAATAAAAAGTTATGGTGTGTTTGTTTAAGTGTTTTTTTTCTCAAAAACACTTTTTTATTAAAAAATCAGTTCTAAAAAGTTTCAGAGTGTTTTTGAGTAAGTTTTTTAAAATCATAAGAATAAAAAAACTAAATTTCTAATTAGCTTCTTAAAAATAAAGGATGTGCAAAGGAAAAAGAAAACTTATATAAAGAGGTAGAGAAATATTATCGGTTATATTTTTCAAAAAGTGATTTTGATAATTATATCTAAACGATAAAATAGGATTTTTAATAAAAATCTAAAAAAATAATCACTATTTTATGATGTCTTAAAATTACTTTTATTCAAAGTATATTCAAACGAATCCTTAGTCTAATTTATCAATATCTAATAATATTGAAAATTCAAAAAGTATAATTACTAAATAAAGACTAATAAAGTATAAAATTAATGAAACAAAATTTTAAATATGTATTAACAATTATAATATTTATTACTAAAATTCTCTTTCTTATGTATTGCAATGGTTGTTTTAAAATTTATAACTATAACCCACTATTTATTCAAGATTTAAATATTCAATAAGTGTCTAATTTAACTTCATTTATGTTTTAAGAAATTTGACTCCAAATAAAAAATATAAAAACATGATTTTACACATATTCAACAAATAAAAAAATATATGACAAAACTAAAAAAATTTATTCAATTTTTTTAAATTCAATTAATTATTTAATTCAAAAAATTAAAATTATTGATACGAATTAAAAGTTATAAAATCAAAGCATTATTTTCATTTAAATTGTTTGGCAGCCTAGAATTTGAGCAACCACAGATATTGAGATTTCTAAGAGATTTCAAGTTACGGATACTCTGGGAAAGACAAACGAGATTTTTGCTATCATTTAAATCAAGCATAGACAAACATTTCATGCTCTCCCCAAACTCGGAAAGCTTTTTGTGCAGCCAGAAAGAATGAACTCCTTTAAAGCATTCATTTCCAGTTTGTTTGGAAGGGTTATAATTAAGATTGATCCAATCTTCCAAGTTCAGTATATATAGCATGATTATCGTGCTGTACAACAGACTGGTGAACCTTAACAAGGTTTTTAATGTTAATCTGATAGTTGGAAGTAAGCCGTTTCGACTGGCTATACCTATTTATTGTGGCCAAAAGAAAGGTTACAAGTCAAGAGGCAATAAAACAACTCAAACAACTCTGATGATATATAACTGCCATACACAACATTCGGGGAAAACAGAGGAGGATCATCCAGCCAAACAACAATAGAGCAGTCAAATGCGTAACTGTTTCATCTGCACTGCCACAAAGGTAGGAAGTAACACTTAATTTTGTATTTGGGATCATGTGACGGTGTTTCAAGGTTCAAGCTGCTATTCTATAGGTAAAATACCTGCCTTTTTGAGAAGTTTCGCGTAAATGTTGAAAGAAACTCCCATTATTGTATATGATATTATTAATGTCGCAGATAAAAGCATGTAACAAATGCAGATAATCTCATGTTGTTAATACTTAATACACTTCAGTAGCTTACAGAATTTTATGAAACTCATTCAACATTTTCAAGTATCAATTGCTAATTAATCTAAGTGGATTGTGGAAAAAAATAAAAAAGAGAAAAATTTTTCTGCAAAACTCAGCGCAGTTGACCATACACATTCACATTTCATGAATGTTTCTATAACATGATTGAGATTTAGACAACGGCACATTATACACAGCAGAAAATTTGAACAACTATTATTCTCGACAAATAGCATTTTTTTATATTGTCTGTTTATTGCTATCATAACATAGCCCTACATGAATAACCCAAACCTAAAGATACATTTAGTAGTTATTATTAAACAGGTGATTGGATTATAATATATATCAATTTTACATTAATAGTGAATTAAAAATAAACAAATTAAAATAAAAGTGAGAGTTTGTGAAGTTCTCAAACAGAGTATCAAATATTTAATCCGCGAATTGAAGCATAACTAAAATCAAATTTGTATTATTTCATTGATACATTGACTATTTTTCAGCTTCCAAGGAATAAGGATGCCATCTTATGAGCCAGTTTGAATGGACTAAATAATAGAAAAAGAATAGCTATTTTGTGTGATAGTATTATGCTTTAAATGCATAAAGATAGTATTTACATGTGACATTATAAACTATCAAACTAACAAAAGATTATGGCAATGTTTGTTGGGAAATAAGTAAGCTTTTGGACTATTATATTTGAGATATATTAATAAAAAAAAAATGGAGTAGATGGCACAAGCAGTGAATTAATTACCATACCAATTGGAAGCATTCCATGGAGCAGGTTCAAGTTATTCAAATTGTTCAGGATTTATTCTGTAAAAGTTCAGGACAAAAGGTGAATTCGGATAAGTCTTGTATCTTTTTTTTGAGGAATGTTCACAGTTCCAGGAAGCAAAAACTGAGACAGGCTTCGGGTTTTCGTTTGACGAATGATCTTGGGAGGTATTTGGGAGTTTCTCTTCTTCATGAGAGGGTCACTGGGCATACTTATAAAGGTATTATTGACCGAATTTCTGCTAGACTCAATGGGCGGAAAGCTAGTACTTTATCCCTTGCTGGTAGAGTTACTTTGGCTCAGAGTGTTATTACTACTATCCCAAGTTACACCATGCAAACAACCTTGCTCCCTGCTGGAGTTTGTGATCAGGTGGATAAGGCAGTCAGGAATTTCGTATGGGGAGCTACGGAGAATGATAGAAAGGTTCACTTGGTTAACTGGGATGGTCTTTGTCGGCCTAAACAACATGGCGGTTTGGGTTTGAGACACTCTCGCAGTCTTAATACAGCTTACATGATGAAGCTTAATTGGGATATTATTCATCGCAAGGATTCTCTGTGGGTAAAGGTGGTTCAGGCCAAGTATGGCGCTGGGGATTTTTTAATTCCTAAGATCCAGGGGAGAGTAAACTCTTCACGTGCCTGGAAGGGTGTTATCTCATCCTGGAATATGCTCCGCAAAATTTGTTGTGGAGAATCTGGAATGGTAGAGGAGCTAGTTTTTGGTTTGATCATTGAGTTCCTGGCATAAGCAAACTGGCAGATTTTGTTACTTGTAATAGCGATCTTCTTAGCAAAGATATTACTGTGGCAGATTTTGTAAATGATAATGGTTGGGATATAGATAAATTGATGGATGTTTTGCCTGAGGATTTTTGCCATATTATCACAGCTATCTCTGCTCCTTCAGATCAAAAGGGTAATGTTGTAAATAGACAAGTTGTAAATGATAATGTTGTGCCTCAGTTGCATGGCTGCCAGCTCAAAATGGACCTTTCTCGTTAAAGTCAGCCTATGCAATTTGTGCTAATGTCTTGGGAGGTAATGAAGACTCTCTTTTTTCGATTATTTGGAAGGTTAGAGCTCCACCACGAATTCGCTCTTTTCTGTAGCTTTGTGCCAATAATGCTTTACATACGAATATGCTGAGGTTCCATAGACATCTTTCTGATTCAGCTACCTGTGCCATCTGTGGATGGATCGTTTTTTGCAAATGACCAGAGTGCAGCTTGTGCTGGTCTGGCAAGAAATGAGGTTGGTGGTTTTTGTTGATGGTTACTCAAAAAATCTATAAATACTATCAGAAGGACCTAAGCTTGGGACTTGAAAATCAACACTTCTCACACACATACAACAAGAAACAAGCCTCTCAAGTGATTTACTTTTAGCATTTTACTTTCCGGCTTCTGTTTGTTGATTTTTGTTTGCTCTGCTTTTGAAAGTTACATTTTATTAGTTAATTAATTCCAATCATTAATTACTTGTTTTACATTATTCTCTTTGCTCCTGGTTTGCAAGTGCCATGCATTATCGACACACACACTTGCTCAATGCACACACGGACAATGCGTATATAGGAGCGTAAATCAACAAATGAGTTTCTCCCAACCCTTAATGCCCGTTGCCCAAATGAGTATGATAGTAGCACTAATGGAACTAAACATAGATACAGAAAATGAAAAATTGGAACATGGCATGATTAGGATTTTGGCTGTGCCGTCCGCCTCACCTAAATTAAGGCTCCATTACACTCATTTCTCTCTATATGACAAAGAAGAACCAATTTGACAACCCTTTAAAGTATTTAGGGACTAAATTAATAACAATTATTTTTTTAAAAGATTAGAGTGATGACGCTTATCTTTGGAGGATTAAAATAGAGATTTACTCCAAAATCAATAATGAATCTTCATCTAACAACTTAAACTTTTGAGAAAGATATTAATGTCATCATAACTATATTTGTATAACATGCACCAAAGGTCAATCTAGTCAAAGTGGCAGGTCACTAGATAATTGGGTCAAAGTGCAATTCGTAATATAAAGGGAGGAAAACATAATTTTTTTTATTGTGAAATTATTATAATTTAGATCCATAAAGTTAGTATTTACATGAGATATTGTGTATTCTAGATCTAGTTAAATATCACACATAATTTTGTGCCCAAGAAAAATTCACACATAATTTTCTATTGGTAGAAAAAATACTTTACACAAACACAATATATTGGTTTATATATAAACAAGTCATAGTAATAATAATAATATGAGTATGTCCCATATGTTGGTAGTTTAGTTGATAAAAACCTAAGAACATACTGGGAGAGTAACGAGATTTAGTTCTTGCAAATGCCTTTGATTTTAATTTTTCTTCTCCTATTCTCACCTTTTCTTCCCGGGTCTCATTAAGGAGTCATCTAGGATCTCACTAAGACGTTCCTCTGCTAGGCCCATCGGGTGAGTCCTAAGCTTCATAAAAAAAATTAATATATGGCGAGATTGGTTACCAAGGTATTTAATTGCTACAGTTTTCTCGTTTGTAGAGGATGTGCATGTGGAGAAGTAAGCTCTTCCGCCTCCAATTCATCGTGGCATCGCTTATCTTCGTTCATTTATGTTAGTTTTGATATGTCTAGACTGCTTGAGTTCTTGCACCAATCTTCAACATGTTCCTTACATATCACACGACACCCACACTTCCTTATTGTTGGCTTCAATAGCTTAGAAAGATTCTCAACACAAAAAATCAGTTGAAGTTGGCTTTGCCCTCCACTTAGATAATGCTGAATATATATATTATCACCGGTCAAGAATATAATATGGATGTAAGGGTCACTAGATTCGTAAACTAAGTGGACGAATTTGGGTCCTATGGGGAAACCCAAGTCAAGTTCCCGATCAGGAGCTTTACAGGCCCAATAATAAATGCACGTTTCCTCATTGCCATTGGAAGCTGGTTACATGAGATGGAGAAGACACCTCCATATTTAAAGGTTCTAATACTAGGCATACTACAATTCCCCACCATTTACTCGATTGACAATAGTTAGGCACATCCAATATTATTGATGCAACTGAATCACAACCCAACCTGTTATATGGATGATGTGATGGATCAATTGAAAAGTAGTTTTGATTGTCAAACCATGATGGTATTTCTCTCCCTGGAATGATGAACCAAAGATGCGGCCCATCTTGCTTCTGTTAAAATGAAAAACTTCACGTAAATAATTAGTTCATAAGAATAAGAGAGTAGTCAGAGTACCATTAAGGTGAGAGAGGGAGAGAGGGGGGGAGAATATGTTGTATTGTATATAAATAACATACCTGGTCCATATGTGACTGAAATATTTTCCATAGCATTTGTGCATCCAAAGTTAAGGGTTTCATTTGAGTACTATTAGTTGTAAATAAGCATTGTACATTAGGTGGAAGCATAGGCAACGACTCAAGCCTTGGGCAATCAGTTATGGTCAAACTCTGCAGCATGGAAAGATTAATATTGCACTGAGCAGGTGGGTTAACAAAATTGTTCCCACTTAGGTCTAAGCCCAGCAACAACGATAAGGAACCAAGATCATTAGGAATTGATTCGTCATTAAGGTTACAGTAACTCAAGTCCAAAAACTTCATGGCGAATAAGCAAGAGAAAGGAGGCAATATCAACTCCATTGGAACTGGTTGCCTCCTAAACTTTGAGATCCACTGAAGTAAGTTCCATGAGTTATATGCTAGTTCTTTCCTTCCACCAAAGTAGAGCTCTTTTAGATTTTTAAACGAACTTTGGATGAAGTAATTTCTCTTATAAAAGTCCCACTCACATCAAGCTCCTCCAAAGACTCATTTTTATTCAAATTGGTGGGTAGCCTAGAAAGTTTTGAGCAACCGAAAATATCGAGTCTTTTAAGAGATTTCAAATTGCAAATGGAATTTGGTAGGGAAAGTAGATTTTTGCAATCCTCCAAAGTAAGCAGTGATAAGCATGTCATGTTCTTTCCAAACTCAGGGAGCATTTTAACTTTTGAGCAGCCAGAAAGAATCAACTCCTTCAAAGAGTCCATTTTCAATTTCTTGGAAGGGTTTTAAGATTTATGCAATCTTTCAAGTTCAATACAACAAGCTTCTTGTGCTGTCCAACAGATTGGTGAACCTCAACAAGGTTTATACAACCTTCAAGAAGCAAAATTTCAAGACATGGAACCCCAGAAACTATAGGAGTTTGAATTAGATCTTTGGAATGGCTCAAATCAATGAACTTCAGCTTTGCAAAATACTGATCAATCAAAACAAAATGAAAGTAAGAAAATTAATTAGCTAGCTTTGGAAGACTTTGTGATTGTATTAAGTTAAATACAATAACTTAATTGAGCTACTTACTTGAGTTCCTTTCTAAATCTTTTTTATTTTGCTGTGACGCATTTTCAAGTCTATAACTTCATCTAGCTGCACACCAAGCGGCAAGGCTTCCAAGGGATACTCCGTCCAATGAAGAACTTTCAATGAACTGCAAAGACATTTGCGACCAAGTGGAAGTTGTATATTATGAAAATTAATGATAAGTAATTTAAGATTGCACATCTTTGAGAAGGCTTCGGGATCCCAAATTACTTCGAATGGCTCAGTGGATGACTTTAAAACTATGCTTTGAATCAATTCAGTTGCCTAGCAAAGAATAATTAAGATACTGTTAAGACATGTGATAAAAGAGTTTCTTTAGTGAAAATATTACTGACAGGACATCCTTAAATTTGAATGCAAGCCATGTAATTATTGTGAGTGGAAACTCAATTAGGAGATTCAACCACCATTCGTTATGATAAGAGTTAAGATATAAATTCATTGAACATTTGTTAAAAGAAAAAAAAAAATCTTACCTTATTATTTTTTAATACTTCATCAATGTGCTCTAGAGACCACAGCCGACTGCGTTTGCCAGCATCTATTGGACATTCTTCAATAACAATGCCCCTTCCCATTTTTTGTAGCAAATCATGCATCCCCAAACGCAATCCATCATAATTTATTGTGATATTGGTGGTTGAAAGACATAAGGGGCCATGGATCAACCACTCATCAATAATTAATGGCTATTTTGGAAGCACTAATTGTGATATTAGTGGCTGAAATTTGGCAACCACGTTTGCAAATTTTAGACCACATATTGGTCATGGAATTTGGCTATAAATAGCCATGCTTAAGGATGAATCAAACACACCAAAAACTCCAAGCTCTAGGAGTTCTCTCTTCTTAATCTTTCTTTTCATTCTCTTGTTCTAAAGTGAGAGAGGGTTCTAATATTGAGAGAAAGACTTGTGAGTTTAAGAGAGGCTTGAGTGAGAGTGATTTTGGGTGTAATTGGATGTTGGGAACTGAGTGAAACACTGAGTGAGCTTGTAATAATCCTCTTTTGTCATAGTGAAATTTTTTTCATTGCTTTTCGACCGTGGACGTAGGCAAATTTCCGAACCACGTTAATTCTCGTTGCCATTTTTCTCTATTACTTTTCTCTAAATGGGCCTTACGCTGCAACAAACTGGTATCAGAGCTCTCGGATAAGGTGCCAGATTTATAAGAAAATTCTTAGTATGCTCTGTGGTTGCAGCATTGTCTGATCTTCCACATCATAAAAGAATTATTCTTGTTACTGGAAAAGTGTGGTAGTATGAAAGTGCATGTCTAGGAAAGTTCTGACTAGGAAAGACTTGGTATTTAAGTGTGTCTATTATTGACTCACCTCTCTTTCCTGAGAACTTCCCTGGTGTATCGTTCACGGACTACGACATTGTTTCAATATACGGTACTGTTCACCTGTACGTCACTATACGGTCATCATGGCAAGTGCTAAATTTGATTTGGAGAAATTCAATGGAGAAAATGATTTCAGTCTCTGGCGGCTGAAGATGAAAGCGCTACTAGTTCATCAAGGCTTGGGCAAAGCCTTGGAAGGTAGAGACAAGCTGCCACAAAGTCTAACCGATATCGAGAAAAACGAGATCTTGGAAAAAGCACACAGTGCAATTTTGTTATGCTTGGGAGATGAAGTTCTACGAGAAATGTCAAAAGAAAATACAGTTGCTTCATTATGGCTGAAGCTGGAAAGCCTGTACATGACGAAGTCGCTCACTAATAGACTGTATTTGAAGAAAAGAATATATACTCTTCAAATGCAGGAAGGAAAGCCTATAAAAGAGCACTTGGACGAATTTAACAAAGTTATTCTTGATCTAAAGAATATCGATGTTAAAATCGATGACGAAGATCAAGCAATTCTTCTATTATGTTCCTTTCCAAGTTCTTACGAGCACTTTATCGACACCATGATGTATGGTCAAGAAGATCTTACCTTGGAGGAAGTCAAGGTTACGTTGCACTCGAAAGAATTGAAGAAAAGAGTATCAGATTCAAAATCTGAAGGCTCGGGTGAAGGTCTCTTTGTTAGAGGAAGAGCAGAGAGACGAAATCAAAATAGTGGAAGAGGAAGATCTAGGTCAAAATCCAAAGCGAAACCTAGAAAATATAAATGCTTCCATTGTCATAAGGAAGGGCATATAAGAAAGAATTGTCCAGAGCGCAAAGGCAAGGAAAAGATCTCTGAATCTGGAGATGCAGCTGTAGCAGATGGCTACGATAGTGCAAATGCTCTTATAGTCTCAGAAAATGACTCAAAAGATGAGTGGATTCTTGATTCTGGATGCTCATATCACATGTGTCCCAATAAGGATTGGTTTACCACTTACCAACCCTTAGATGGGGGCAAGGTCCTTCTGGGAAATAATGCTCCCTGTAAGGTCGTTGGCATTGGCACAGTTAGAATCAAGATGATTGAAGGAATCGTGAGGACATTGACGGATGTAAGGCATGTTCCAGAATTGAAGAAAAATTTGATTTCCTTGGGAACGTTATCTTCAAAAGGTTATAGCTACAAAGGTGAAGGTGGAGCTATAAGAATCTCTAAAGGCGCTCTGATTATGATGAAGGGAAAGAAAGAGAATAGTCTCTATGTGCTACAAGGAAGCACAATTACAGGTACTGCTGCTGTCTCCTCAACAGTTGATTCTAATGTCACCAAGTTATGGCATTTGCGACTGGGGCATGTTAGTGAGAGAAGTCTAGTAGAGTTGAGCAAGCAATGATTACTCTGTTGTCAACAAGTTGGGAAGTTAGATTTCTGTGAACACTGTGTATTCGAAAAACAGTGTCGGATAAAATTCAACACTGCAGTTCATCAAACAAAAGGCACATTGGATTATATACATTCTGACTTGTGGGGTCCTTCCCAAGTACCTTCTCACGGTGGTGCCAGATATATGTTAACCTTCATTAATGATTATTCAAGGAAGGTTTGGATATTCATTTTGAAACATAAAAATGAAGTATTTGTCAAGTTCAAACAATGGAAAACCTTGATCGAAAAGCAGACTGGAAGGCAGATCAAGCGACTGAGAACTGACAACGGTTTGGAGTTCTGTAGCGGAGAATTTGAAAAGCTTTGCAAGGATCATGGTATCGTCAGACACCATACAGTGAGGCACACTCCACAACAGAATGGACTTGCAGAACGAATGAACAGAACTTTACTTGAAAGAACCGGATGTATCTTTGTCAAATCTTTGGATTACCAAAAAAAGAATTTTGTCAAGTGTCAATACAGCCTGTTACTTGATCAACAGATGTCCATCAACGGCCATTGGTTTCAAAACTCCAGTAAAAATGTGGTTAAGTGCTTCTGCCAATTATGAAAATTTAAGGATATTTGGTTGTCATGCATATACTCATATCAAAGAAGGAAAACTTGATCCAAGAGCATTGAAATGCATTTTTCTTGGATATCCTAACGGTGTGAAAGGATATAAGTTATGGTTGCCAGAGAAAAGAAAATGTATTATCAGTAGGGACGTTACTTTTAATGAAGCTGAAATGCTAAAGCCTCATAAAGAGTCATCAAGTGAAAACAAAGATCCTAATATCTCGAAGAAGGTGAAGCTTGAAGTGGAGCCTACAAAAGAAAAATCAGTTGATAAAGAAGAATACCAAGATCCAGTTATTGATACTGGCACATCACAATTGCAGCAATATCAATTGGCTAGAGACAGACAAAGGAAAGAGATAAAACCTCCTCAAAAGTATGGCTATGCTGACCTGGTGTCATACGCTCTAAATGTTACTGATGATATCAACAATTGTGAGCCTCAGTCATATCAAGAAGCTATCAATAGCAAAGAAGTTGCCCAATGGACTGCTGCAATGACAGAGGAAATTGAATCTCTTCATAAGAATCATACTTGGGTTCTTGTTGAAAGGCCGAAGGCTCAGAAAATTGTTGGATGCAAATAGGTCTTCAAGAAGAAGGAAGGAATCCCTAGAATTGAAGATGCAAGATTCAAAGCGTGATTAGTGGCTAAAGGTTTTACACAAAGAGAATGTATTGATTTCAATGAAGTCTTCTCTCTCGTGGTAAAACATAGCTCTATTCGCATCCTACTTGCCATCGTAGCTCAATTTTGTGAATGCTTATGTCTTGAAGCATATCAAATGGGTTTTTGATGATAACAAAGGCCAAAGTGAAGTTCAAGTGCAAAAGAGAAGATCAAGCGCAAAAGGAAAAATCAAGATCAAAGAAAGAAGTCAAGAGGTTTATTTAGTTATAAGACTTAGAACATTAATGTTAAATGCTCTCAAGATTTCTCAAATGGTTTTTCAATATATGATTTCAAAATAAATGGGAAATTTCAAAGATAAACATAGCTTTCAAGAAAACTTGTGTTTCACTCTTAAAACTAACATTATTAAAAAGATTCATGTTTAAACAATTGTCTCAAGGTGTTAGAAATGACTTACAAGCTTTATTGGACTTGAAAAATGTGTTCAATAGCCAATGTAATCGATTACACGACGTTTGTAATCGATTACACAGCAAACAGAAGGCATGTAATCGATTACATGAGCAATGTAATCGATTACAAGCAAGTCAGAGGCCATGTAATCGATTACACAATATATGTAATCGATTACATCAAGCCTAGAAAAGCATGAACACGTTCAAAGAGTCATGTAATCGATTACATGGATATTGTAATCGATTACACAGCAAGTCAGAAGTCATGTAATCGATTACACAGATATTGTAATCGATTACACACAAGTCAGAAGCCATGTAATCGATTACACAGAGCCCAGAAAGTCAAGAACACGTTGGAACAACATATGTAATCGATTACATAAGTTGAGTAATCGATTACAAGAATCCTGACAACGTCCAACGGCTATATTTAATGCATTTAATGCGTGCCCAGAAAACCCCAACGGCTCTATTGAATGAGAAACTTATAAATACCAAAGTTGGGTCTTTATTTGAGGTTGACCTTGAACTAAAAACTGATCATTAGTACTTCCAAACGTGAATCAATCCTCAAATTCATTTCTTACTCTGTTTTTTGTAAAAACGTGAAAAATCTTTGAGAGCATATTAAGAGCTTCAATTTGTATTTATCTACTCTTTAAGAGAGTTTCTATCTTCTATACTTTGTGTAATCTGAAAAAGAGAGGGTGAGGTATCCCTCTAGAGTGAAGGGTGAGGTATCCCTTAGAGAGTGAGGTATCTCTCAAAGTTAGAAAAGGGTGAGGTATCCTCGAGGTGAGGCATCCCTCAAAAGGTTGTAAAGGGTGAGGCATCCCTGTTTTTGAGGCTCAAAGCACAAGGGTGAGGTATCCCAAGGTGTTGGTGAGTGCTCTACTGTGTAAAGGTTTTCAAGCACCTGTTCAAGCTTGAAGTTTAATGGAAAATCTCGAGTGGTTCGCTTGAGGATTTGGACGTAGGTCACAAGGGTGGTGAACCGGGATAAATCCTTGTGTTTGATTCTCTCAACCCTATCTCTTTACATTTGTGCATTTACTTTATATGCTTGCTTGAATATTATTCATCTTGGTTTATTTAATTTGTGAGTGAAGTATTCAATCTCATTTATCTATTCACTTCAATTATCCAATAACTTCAACGAAAATTGTTTAACAAACGTTTTACGAAAGATTTGCGAAAATATTTCATAAACTCAATTCACCCCCCTCTTGAGTTTGAGGCCACTTGGCTAACAAGTGGTATCAGAGCTAGGCTCTTGTGTAAAGGGCTTAGCAGCTTCAAGAGAAAGTAATGGCCTCCTCAAATGAGTTTTGAAAAAGTTCCTCTATCTATAAACCTCCCTTTTTCAATGGGGATGGGTATGCTTATTGGAAAGAAAGAATGAAAATTTTTATTGAAGCTATTGACTTAGATGTGTAGGATGCTATTGAAAATTGTCCTTTTATCCCCACAAAAGATGTTAATGGTGTAAGGGTTAATACACCAAGAAGTGAATGGACCAATGATGATAACAAAAAGGTCCAATATAATTTGAGTGCCAAAAACATTATTACCACATCTTTGGGCCATGATGAATTCTTTAGAGTTTCAAATTGTAAATCTGCTCAAGAAATATGGAATGTTTTAGAAGTAACCCATGATGGTATTAGTGAAGTGAAAAGATCAAGAATTAATACTCTCACTCATGAATATGAACTTTTTAGAATGAACCATATTGAAAGTATTCAAGAAATGCAAAAACGTTTTACACATATAGTTAATCATTTAGCTTCATTAGGAAAGACATTTTCTAATGAAGATCTTATTAACAATGTTTTAAGATGTTTGAGCAGGGATTGGAAACCTAAAGTGACGGCTATATCGGAGTCAAGAAATCTCTTAACCATGACCTTAGCCACACTTTTTGGCAAGCTCCAAGAACATGAATTGGAGTTGAATAGACTCAAACAAAATGAAGAAGTTGACAACAAAAAGAAGAGAATTGTTCTCAAAGCCACTTCCTCCATGGTAAATGAAGATGATAAAGATGATGAGAATGACTTGGAAATAGATGAGGAGAATCTTGCTCTACTAGTCAAAAAATTCAGAAGATTCTTCAAGAAGAGTGGAGCTCAAAGAAGACCTCCCTTTCCCCAAAAGAATGTCTATCACAAAGGGGAAGGAACCTCATCCACTCCTAAATGCTATGAATGTGGAGAGTTGGGTCACATGAAGATGGAGTGCCCAAATTATCAAAGTAAAGTGGAAAAATACCACCGAAAATCCTCAAGGAAGAAGAAAGAAAGAAGAGCCTACATAGCTTGGGATGATAATGATATGGACTCAACCGATAGCTCGGATAATGAGAAAGCCAATCTATGTTTCATGGCTAGAGGAGAAGAGGAAGATGAAAATGACATAGAGGTAACATCTTCAAATTCTGAATCAAACTCTTCCCCTTCCTATGATGAACTACAATATACATTTGAAGAATTGCATAAAGAATCCATAAGACTTGCAAAACTTGTCTCATCATCCAAGAAATCAATTTCCTCATTTGAAAAATAAATTTATGCTTTAAACAAAGAAATTGAGGAATTGAAATTAGAAAATGAAACTCTTGGATTGATAGATGCAAACTCTTCATGCATGACATGTTTATCTCTTGATAATGCATCTACACCCTCATCTTGCTCATCATGTAAAGCATTTGAAATTGAGATTGAGGATTTGAAAAACACTCTTTCAAAATTTACCTATGGAAGAGATAATTTGAAAAACACTCTTTCAAAATTTACCTATGGAAGAGATAATTTGAACATATTACTTGGAAACCAAAGATGCGTTTTTCAAAAGGCTGGTTTAGGATATAATCCCAATAAACAACAAAAGTTTCTCAAGAACTTCTTTGTTTCATCAAGTACATCAAATAGTCCCTTTATTAAATGCTTTCATTGTGGTAAGAAAGGGCATAGTGCATCAAATTGTAATGTAAGGAAGAATATCAATAACAAGCTAGGAACTAAATTGGTTTGGATTCCCAAAGGCACTTTGCCAAAGACTAACACACAAGGACCCAAGAAAATTTGGGTACCAAAAGTCAAAAATTGAAATGTGTTGTAGGTGTGCTTGAAGGCCAAGAATTAACTTTGGATATCTTGAAAAGTGGCTACTCCAAGTACAAAACCAGAAAAATACATTAAGCATTCCTCCTTGTCTCCAAGAAGCTTGAACTTGCATCTTTTTGTTAAATGGAGACTTGCTCTATGCTTTACTGTTTTAATATTTTGAATATGCTAAATGAATATGTTTTTTTTTTGGCATGTATAATATCAATCTTTGAACTTGTCATATTGGATTAATCATGCATCTAATTCTGCTGTACAATATATTGGTCTACTGCATAATATGCTTATCTGCTGCATAAATTGGTCACCTTGTTGCATAATGTCTTGTTGCATAACATTTTGCTGCATAATGTCACAATCTTCTGCATAATACATCAACTTGATGCATAATATGTTGTTTTGCTGCACAATAATGTGTTTTGGATCATAATCTGACTGGAATATATGCTTAAATGATGTTTGAAATTGTCTTGGAATGATTTGGAACCTTTTTTATTGTTTCAAGTTTGGTCCTTCATGATGCTTTCCTTTTGCTTAATCTTTATCTAATCCCATATTGCTTTTGTATATGACTCTGATTTCTATTGGCATAAATGATAAATACTATCTAAGTTTCTCTTCATATGCATTTGCTATTGGTATCACATCTTGATGTGCTAAACGATTATACTCTTATATTGATCTATTTGAAATTTGAAATAAATATATCAAATCTGAATGCTTATGTCTTCTTTTTGATAATGGCAACGGGAGAAATTAGTGAAATATATTGCATGTGTACTGGGGAGTTTTGCACTTTCACATATTCTATCTCATGCATACAAGCATTTGGGGAGTGTTGCACTTAATTATCTGATAATCAAATAAATGCATATATTTCTCATTCTATTGAATGTTTAGTTTGTCATCATCAAAAAGGGAGAGAATGTGAATGCTTATGTCTTGAAGCATATCAAATGGGTTTTTGATGATAACAAAGGCCAAAGTGAAGTTCAAGTGCAAAAGAGAAGATCAAGTGCAAAAGGAAAAATCAAGATCAAAGAAAGAAGTCAAGAGGTTTATTTAGTTATAAGACTTAGAATATTAATGTTAAATGCTCTCAAGATTTTTCAAATGGTTTTTCAATATATAATTTCAAAATAAATGAGAAATTTCAAAGATAAACATGGCTTTCAAGAAAACTTGTGTTTCAATCTTAACACTAACACTCTTAAAAAGATTCATGTTTAAACAATTGTCTCAAGGTGTTAGAAATGACTTACAAGCTTTATTGGACTTGAAAAATGTGTTCAATGGCCAATGTAATCGATTACACGACGTTTGTAATCGATTACACAAAGAGAAACGAAGGCATGTAATCGATTACATGAGCAATGTAATCGATTACAAGCAAGTCGAGGCCATGTAATCGATTACACAATATATGTAATCGATTACATCAAGCCAGAAAAAGCATGAACACGTTCAAAGAGTCATGTAATCGATTACATGGATATTGTAATCGATTACAACAGAAGTCGAAGTCATGTAATCGATTACGAGATATTGTAATCGATTACACACAAGTCAGAAGCCATGTAATCGATTACACCAAGAATGTAATCGATTACACAGAGCCCAGAAAGTCATGAACAAGTTGGAACAACATATGTAATCGATTACATAAGTTGAGTAATCAATTACAAGAATCCTGACAACGTCCAACGGCTATATTTAATGCATTTAATGCGTGTCCAGAAAACCCCAACGACTCTATTGAATGAGAAACTTATAAATACCAAAGTTGGGTCTTTATTTGAGGTTGACCTTGAACCAAAAACTGATCATCAATACTTCCAAACGTGAATCAATCCTCAAATCCATTTCTTGCTCTGTTTTTTGTAAAAACGTGAAAATCTTTGAGAGCATATTAAGAGCTTCAATTTGTATTTATCTACTCTTTAAGAGAGTTTCTATCTTCTATACTTTGTGTAATCTGAAAAAGAGAGGGTGAGATATCCCTCTAGAGTGAAGGGTGAGGTATCCCTTAGAGAGTGAGGTATCTCTCAAAGTTAGAAAAGGGTGAGGTATCCCTTGAGGGTGAGGCATCCCTCAAAAGGTTGTAAAGGGTGAGGCATCCCTGTTTTTGAGGCTCAAAGCACAAGGGTGAGGTATCCCAAGGTGTTGGTGAGTGCTCTATTGTGTAAAGATTTTCAAGTACCCGTTCAAGCTTGAAGTTTAGTGGAAAATCTCGAGTGGTTCGCTTGAGGACTGGACGTAGGTCACAAAGGGTGGCTGAACCAGGATAAATCCTTGTGTTTGATTCTCTCAACCCTATCTCTTTACATTTGTGCATTTACTTTATATGCTTGCTTGAATATTATTCATCTTGGTTTATTTAATTTGTGAGTGAAGTATTCAATCTCATTTATCTATTCACTTCAATTATCCAATAGCTTCAACGAAAATTGTTTAACAAACATTTTACGAAAGATTTGCGAAAATATTTCATAAACTCAATTCACCCCCCTCTTGAGTTTGAGGCCACTTGGCTAACAAATTTGATCTAGAACTTGAGTAGCTAGATGTCAAGACAGCATTCTTGCATGGCGAGCTGGAGGAACAAATCTATATGAAGCAGCCTGAGGGATTTGAAGTCCAAGGGAAGGAAGACCATGTTTGCTTATTGAAGAAATCTTTATATGGCCTAAAACAGTCTCCCAGACAGTGGTACAAGCTGTTTGTCACCTTTATGCTTGGAAATGACTACTGCAGAAGTGAGCATGATAGTTGTGTCTACTACAAGAAGCTTGCAGATGAGTCATTCATCTATTTGCTCCTGTACGTTGATGATATGTTGATCGCCTGTAAGAACATGTCTGAAATAAAGAACTTGAAAGCTCAATTGAGCTTAGAGTTTGAAATGAAGGATTTAGGAGCTGCAAAGAAAATACTGGGAATGGAGATTCACAGGGATAGAAAAGCAGGGACACTCTTTCTATCACAAAAGAAGTATATTGAGAAAGTGCTGGAACGTTTTGGCATGCAAAATGCTAAACCTGTCACTACTCCATTGGCGGCCCATTTCAAACTTTCAGCAGCCTTTTCACCACAAACTGAAGGTGAAAAGAAGGAGATGTCAGATGTACATTATGCTAGTGCAGTTGACAGTCTCATGTATGCCATGGTATACACTAGACCAGATATTACACAGGCAGTAAGCGTGGTAAGCAGGTATATGGCAAGTCCTGGTAAAGTTCACTGGAAAGCTATAAAGTGGATTTTGCACTACCTAAAAGGTACCACGGATATAGGCCTAGTGTATAAAAAAATCAAAGATGTCGGGAGCAAGATCACCGGATACGTTGACTCAGACTATGCTGGAGATCTAGATGAGCAAAGATCACTCATTGGGTATGTCTTGACACTGTGCGGTGTACTATTAGTTGGAAAGCAACGCTACAATCGATTGTTGCTTTGTCTACAACTGAAGCAGAGTACATCGCAACAACAGAAGCTGTAAAGGAAGCTATTTGGGTGAGAGGACTAATTGAATAGTTGGGTATACAACTAGTAGAAACAACCATCTACTGCGATAATCAAAGTGCTATACATCTGACAAGGAATCCTATGTATCACGAAAGAACTAACTGACGTCAGAATGCACTTTATCAGAGATATCATGGAAAGAGAAATTGTTAGAGTTGAGAAGATACCCACGGCAGATAACCCGGCAGACATGATGACGAAGCCAGTTCTGACAACCAAGTTCAGACATTGTTTGGACTTAATTAGAGTTCAGAGACTCTAATGGACATGAAAGGAGAGCAGCAGAAGAAAAGCTATGGAGTCTTTCAGCCAAGGTGGAGATTTGTGATATTGGTGGTTGAAAGACATAAGGGGCCATGGATCAACCACTCATCAATAATTAATGGCTATTTTGGAAGCACTAATTGTGATATTAGTGGCTGAAATTTGGCAGCCACGTTTGCAAATTTTAGACCACATATTGGTCATGGAATTTGGCTATAAATAGCCATGCTTAAGGATGAATCAAACACACCAAAAACTCCAAGCTCTAGGAGTTCTCTCTTTTTAATCTTTCTCTTCGTTCTCTTGTTCTAAAGTGAGAGAGAGTTCTAATAGTGAGACAAAGACTTGTGAGTTTAAGAGAGACTTGAGTGAGAGTGATTTTGGGTGTAATTGGGTGTTGGGAACTGAATGAAACACTGAGTGAACTTGTAATAATCTTCTTTTGTTATAGTGAAATTTTTCTCGTTGCTCTTCGACCGTAGACGTAGACAAATTGCCGAACCACGTTAATTCTCGTTGTCATTTTTCTCTATTACTTTTCTCTAAATGAGCCTTACGCTGTAACATTTATCAATGATTTTTCAATTAGAACTTCAATTGGTGGATAACGGTCACAATGTTTTAGTATTTGTGTCACAAGCTCTTTTACCGACCCTTTGAAGAAGCATGTGATATCAAGAAATAAAGTCTTATAACGTACCGGTAACTCATCGTAGCTCATTCGAAGTGTCTTCATCACAATATCATTCGCTGGGTCCTCTTTTATCATATCCAAAACTTCTTTCCATTGAGATTCTCTTCTTTCACAAAGAAATGAACCCAACACCTCAAGGGCCAAAGGAAGGCCTCTAGCATATTGGACAACTTCTTTTGACAACTCCAAATAATGCTCTTGAGGTTGATCTCTTTTAAAGGCTTTCTGACACAAGAGTTGAAGGGATTCGTCCGAATTTAATAAATCAATTGTATAACTTTCAACTATACCATGTGATGTTAGTAATTTCATGTCTCTTGTTGTTATTATAACTCTGCTCCCAGGGCCAAGCCACTCTTTCTTCTCAGCCAAACTCTCTAGTTGGCTTATGTCATCAACATCGTCAATAACAAGGAGAACTTTCTTGTTAAAAAAAAGGTTTCTTATTGTGTTCTTTCCTTCGTCCAAATTTTCTATTTCCAAGCTTTTTATTTTCTGATGAGAAAGAAGTTTCCTTTGTAAGCGGAGCATACCATCTGTTTCACTAGAAATCTCCCTAACATGGCCAATGAAGCAACTAATATCAAATTGGTCACGAATTTTCTGAAAGACAACCTTTGCTAGAGTTGTCTTTCTGATGCCATCCATGCCCCACATTCCTATAAAGCGAACCTCGTCCAATTCTATTCTGAAAAGTGATTCCATTTTTTTAACTCTTGAATCAATTCCAACTAGTCCATCATAATTGTAAGATGGCATTTTAGGATGTAGATTTCTCCAGACCGATTCAACAATGTCTTCAATGAGCTTTGCTTCATTCCTATGCATGGGAATAGTACAATCTTGTCGTAATTTAAATATCAATAGAAATAAGACAAAAGAAACAAGAGCCTACCAGTTTTCTTATGTTTGATTCACTTATGCCAATATACATTCAATTGTTATCTATTAAATTGAAGCACGAACTTTGATTTAAATATAACCTGATTAAGATATAAGTATATTACCCAGTTTTAAACCAATTAATAACTAATATTTTAACATTAAAATTACCAAATACGATAAGATTTTAAAACCGGCTCCAATTGTCTATATGGATTCATTTTTTGAAGTTTCACAAATACTCTCATAAATGTTATTCATGCACAATTACATTTACATCACATCATATCTCTATAATTTTCCCCATCTTATTATATATGGATTCACCTTATTTTCTCATACATATATCCTAATTCTACTACGTAAGCAAATGTTAGCATTTTTACCTCCCTTAATCTTCTCTCCGCAATCCAATTAAAATTGTATGACAATATGCAATCATTTCAATTATGAGGTTTATAAAATATCTTTGACTCTTTTTGCAGCATTTCATCAACTTATATCATCACTTAAAAAGTTGAAAAGGTAAACAAGTATATTAAAAGGGATCAGAAAAACAACCAACACTGATGAAGGTGATACAGAAACAACACATATGTTATTTTTTAATTTTGAATTCGTTAACGAAATGAGAGTTGCTATGTTACGCTGATGAGTATAATAAATGTTTGAAATTACATTAAATATAGACATCGATCAATAAAATACTTGATAAGTACTATACCCATAAAAAAAATATTGGCCAAAAATATCTATTAACTTTAACGAATCTAAATGGCATTAGACAGTATGGATCTATTTAAAAAAATTTAGAAGTAAACAAAGATATCATTGAAATTTTTAAATTATAATAACCTATTTGCAATTTTTAAAATATATATATATAAGGATCTACCGAAATTTAACCTAAGAAATCAATATGTGTGGTAGTACTAACAATACTGATACTCATTAAAATCTTCTGAGGACTATTCAGACCTTGGCTCAAAGGTGAGATTAAAAGGTTACTGGGCAGTATACTCGGAACATGAATATTTTTATATGAAATTTTTATATGAAAATGTCATGTGGAAAGAGATATAAATACTAAGACTCTAACACAAGTTCCATAAATTTTAATAAGCTCCCACCATTTAAGATCGTTGTGGTTATTGCTCTTTTTATACAACCTTAAATTTTACATGTGAGAATTCATGTAAGTATATATGCCCGTATTGTTTTTTCTAGTAAGTAGTGTAATGCTTGGGTAGCCAAAGAAAGTACGTGGGAGCATTTCCATTCATAGTTTGATTCTCATAACAGGAAAAATAAAGAGGGGCTATATTTTTTGCAGAATCCTTCAATTTGGAAATTTCGATGCCCAACCCTCATAAAGGTCTTGGTACGAATTTGTTCCGATGTTTGTGATTGATTTGCATGATGGATGAAAATTAAAAATATATTAATAAGGTGTATGAAAAGTTGAAAACTAAAAGGAAAACTGAAATGATGATTACTTATGCAATTAATTAAATTTATATAAGCAACACTTACCAATTCGTGGACTTCCAGCCAGAAATACCGGCAACTTCATTTAAGGACTCTCTCCATTTCTTCACTTTATCTTCAAATCTTGTTGCATGTTTTTTGAAAGCCTCAGCAAAACTATTTATCTGGTGTCGAACGACAGAAGGACTGATACCATAAAAGACTGGAAAAACTTCTCTCCCCACCACTCTTTTTGATTCAAGAATTTTTTGGAGCTCATCCAAACACCAAGTGGAAGAAGCATAGCTCTCGGAGAGAATGACAATGGTAGCGAGGGACTCCTCAATTGCTTTAAGGATTTCTTTCGAAATCACATCTCCTCTCTCGAGTTGTTGGTCGTCTCGGAAGGTTATGATTTTGTAACGACCCGAGACTGCCTGCAGGATTGATGAGTGTCTCCACAAACCAACACGGATCTTTTCAGCGTGCTTTGTCCTCACTCACACGCATCCTAAGAAACTTCCCAGGAGGTCACCCATCTCACAATTGCTCCAGGTCAAACACGCTTAACCATGGAGTTCTTATGTTCTAGGCTCCCGAAAAAAAGTTACAACTTGTTAATATGGCTACGCCAAATTAATTCCTTTAAGCCATCCTCAACTATGCAGTCTCATACCTACACAGTCTCTGAATCCCTCTTATTCCAGTGCGTATTCAGTTCATTCATGCAGACCCTCCGCCAAGAAGTCTGCCAGGAGCCGCTCCTTGTCCGTACTTCATTGCACCGGCGATCACTCCCCGCCCTCGTCGACCCCGGGACGCCACAGATTTGCTTTTGCTGCAACGAAGCACATAAGCGGTTCTTAAAATCTAAACCAATGTCTTCTCTTCTAAAACTCAAGAAAACATGGTAGTTTGATTGATATGCAATAGGAAAATTTGAGGAAGATTCTACACGTAACATTGAAGCTTTGACATGCACACCCTACGCAACAGTAGTCTGATTGATGTGCAAATCATCAAAGCGACATATCACCTCACAATTAGGCTTAGCGAAAAGATCGATGCATGCTTCTTTGGTGGATACATCAGGCGTTGACGTGTTGTTTAGGTTCACGGCGTTCTGCAAATTATATAGCTCTGCAATCTGCACTTGGTCATTACGGGAAAAAACTCTAGCAAGTTTCAGACAATAACTTATGAGCAATTTTTTTCAAATGGGTGGTTAGGTGACGGACAAACACAAGTAGCGTAAATCAGACCATTGATAAGGGTCAAATTTTGATGAACGGCTGATATTCTAGATCTGACTTTCGGGTTAATATATTTATTTCATTATGATTATTTTTTCGTTTATATTATTGTGACTTGTCCGCGTTGATATAAGTATAGAAAAAGTTAATCATATATTCTTTTTAAATGTGTATGTATTGACACATCTTTTTTAAAGATATATAATTTAATAAGAAAGTAAAAAAATATATATATGATAAATGATATTAAAAAGAATATAAAAAATGATGTGAAATAAAAATTAATAAAAAAATCAAAGTTAGATGAATGAAGGTTAGAATTATTGCATTATGATTATTTTTCGTGTTTGACATATTAATAGTTTTGTGGTATATTATAATAAACTACGATATTGAAAAGGAAATGGGATAATAAATTACATTATAGATTTTGGTTATTTAAAAATTCAGAATATGATACGTAGATGATACTTAACTTACATTGGGATACAATACAAGAAGAGAGTCATTCCTACTGTATATGAGAACATTGGGGCAAAGAGGTAAGTTGGGTATAATTTTGAAGAGTTTACATTTATTAAATACAATTTCGAATTAGTGGTCTATCAAACACTATATTTTATATAGGATAAGACCTTTTTATAATGAGTTTATTTTTAAAGTATAATAAAAATGTATATATCATCAAATTTTAATGAATTAAGATTACAATATATTTTAAATTAAATTAATTATTTATATACTCTTACTTAATTATTTTAAAAATAAACTTAATAAAATAATTTTTTCTTTTTTATACGTTAGAATGGGGAGTAGGAAAACAATGGTTATGTAAGGAAGTTACGAGTTGAAAATTATATTAATTTGGAATTAAATAAAGGGACAAGATTCTGTCCGATAACTCTCGAAACTTCCTTCGAAATATCCCTGACATTGATATGAGTGATGCTATTTATACTATCATTTTTGTATATTATTCTTATACTTTTTTCTTTTTAGATAATAAAATTAAAACAAAATAAATACAGTTTTCAAAACATATTTTTTAATAAAGTAAGTGAATCCAAAAAGTATAAAAAAGATAATGTACAGGAAACTTTTGTCATTTTATTGATAGAGTAATGTTATTTCAACATTATTTTTCTTATATCATTTTTTTTATTTTTTAGATAATAAAACAAGATAAACATATTTTTCAATACACATATTATCTTTTTCTTTCTTTTTTCCTCTTTCAAAGGAGTAGATGTAAATAAAAGGTGTAAATCTATAGTGAGAAAAATGATTTTCCTATATGTGTAAACGGATTGAAAAGTATACATATAAAATGACGAATTCAAAAATCCTAATTTATGGGAACAACATTTAGATACCAAAAACAAAATTTCAATTCATAATACATACTATTATATATTAAAAATATATGCGCAAATTATAATTGTTTTAGTAACTCAATAGCGTTAAAGCAACAAAATTAATGAAATAATAGTACAAATTACATGTATTCATATTTGAAATTATTATTTTGAAAAAAATTTACTTAACCACCATATCTAATTTAAAATTGCACAAATAATTGGTTAAAGATATATATATATATATATATATATATATATATATATATATATATATTAAAAAAAGAGAGAAGGCTATATTTTATTATATATTTCACTAAAAAATTTATTGCTTATATATAAAATATAATCTTATCGTTAATTATGATAAATTTCACGTAAGGGAACTTTGCCACAAAAATATTCATGTCATATTTGAAAGGTATCAGGGTCAGGATGATAAGGAGAAAGGAATGAGAGAAAAGAGAATTGAAAATGAAACTTGTATTACGAATTCATTCACTGAAATTGAAAGTTGAAGTTTTCTGTTACAAAGTCTGATATTTATATCAGTAACTAATACATGAGTAACCAACAACTAACCGTAACTGATAACTAATTAGTTATAACAGACTTCCCTCATCCTTTCTCTCTTACATCCCCCCTCAAACTCAGCAGTTGAAGAGGTTCAACTCTGAGTTTGTCTCTGAATGCAGTGAAGAAAGAGCTGGAAATAGCTTTTGTCAAGATATTAGCTACTTGTTCATGAGCTGGTATGTGACTCACTTGTAGTTTATGAGACAGCACCTGATCACAAACAAAATGGAGATCAATCTCAAAATGTTTAGTACGGGAGGGAAGAATTGGATTAGCTGCCAACAATACAACACTTAGATTGTCATAAAAAACCTTAGGAATGGCAAGTAATGGAACCTTGAGCTCATGTAACAAATGTTGTAACCAAAGGAGTTCTGCTGCCAATGCAACCAGACTCCTGTATTCAGCCTGTGCTGCTTCGAGAAACAGCATGCTGTTTCCTGCTAGACCAAGAAATAAGATTTCGCCCAAGATAGACACAATAACCACTGGTTGATTTCTATCATCAGGATCTGATCCCCAGTCAGAATCAGTGAAGCCAAACAGATTTAAATGAGGAGATTGCTGAAGAACCAGACCATAGGAAGCAGTACCTTGAAGGTATCTTAAGATTTGCTTGACTGCCTTAGATCCAGTGAGAATCCATAGGAGACTGCATAAATTAACATACCTTGTTGACAGAGAATGAATTTTCAGGTCTGGTCACAGTCACATATTGTAAGCTTCCAACAACTGATCGGTAGAGGCTAGGATCAAAAAATGGTGTACTGTCATGAGCAGAAAGTTTGAGGTGAGCTGTCATAGGTGTGGAGAAAGGCTTACATTTAACCATATCAGCTTTAGCCAATAGATCCTTTATATACTTAGTCTGAGACAAATGAAGAACACCAGCTTGAGGTCTGTGTACCTCAATACCAAGAAAGTAATGTAATTGTCCTATATCTTTCAAAGCAAACATAGAATGAAGTGAACTGATCAGAGATGAAATTTCAGATTTAGAGGAACCAGTAATTAGAATATCATCTACATAAACTAAGATAAATGTGGCAAAGGTTGAAGAAAATCAAGTGAACAAAGAGACATCTGATCTAGTAGAATTGAAACCAAGAGAGCATAGGGTAGTAGAGAGCTTATGAAACCAAGCCCTAGGAGCCTGCTTAAGTCCATATAAAGCTTTGTGCAACTTGCAAACTAGTTAAGAGCTACCAAGAACAAACCCTTGAGGTTGCTGCATGTAAACCTCTTCCTGCAAATCCTCATTATTTAAAAAGGCATTGTTGATGTCAAGTTGATAAATAGGCCAACCTCTAGCCAAAGCTATAGTGAGAACCAACCTGATTGTGGCAGGCTTGACTACTAGACTAAATGTCTCATTAAAGTCAAAGTCAGGCCTTTGATTAAATCCTTTAGCAACTAATCTTGCCTTATGCTTATCAATGGAGCCATCTGGTTTGTATTTTATTCTAAAGACCCACTTGCTGCCAATGGCTGATCTGTTTAGAGGAAGTTCAACAAGGGATCATGTATTATTTTTGAGCAAAGCATGATATTCATCAGCCATAGCTTGTTTCCAATGAGGCTGAGAAAGAGCTTGAGATACTGAGGTTGGTTCTAAAGTAGCAGAGAAGACTTTTGGCTTGGTGACCCTAGCCTTGGTCCTGGTAACCATAGGGTGAGTATTCTGAACAGTAGGAGGAGCAGGAATAGATTACTGTAATAAACTTATAGAGGCTTGGGAATTAGGAATTGGTACTGTAGAACTAGCTGGATGCTGAAATGAAGAACCCTGCTCATGAAACATGACTAGTACAAAAACATTATCAAATGTAGTAATAGGAGAAGAACATCTAATTGCAGGTGGAGCACTTGTGGACAATATAGGAATGGAAGGAACAGTAGTAACAGAAGATGGTAAGGAAGACTGTGATGGATAAAAAGGACTAGAAATATTTTTAAAAGGAAAATTGAATTCATCAAAGACAACAAGAGGAGTGAAATGAAACTTTCCAGAAGAGGAGAGACATTTATAACCTTTATGTGAAGAAGCAAATCCTAGAAAAAGAGACTGACATGATCTGTAATCAATTTTAAACTTGTTATAAGGTCTAATAAAGGGAAAGCAAGTACATCCAAAAACCTTGAAACTATGATAGGAGGGTTGCTTGTGAAACAAAACTTCGAAGGGAGACAATTGATTTAACACTGGAGTTGGCAGTGCATTTATGATGGAAACAACATAAGTGAAAGCATCTCCCCAGAATTTTAGTGGAAGGGAGGAAGCAGCAAGCAATGTCAATCCCATTTCAATGACATGCTTGTGCTTCCTTTCTACTCTACCATTCTGTTGATGGACATATGGACAGGTTAAACGATGAAGAATGCCATTAGATTACAAATATGTAGAAAAAATTAAAAATTCTTTTGCATTATCAATTTGTAGAGCTTTCAACTTATAACTCAATTGAAGTTCAGTCATTTGTTTAAATTGAAGAAAAAACGAAAAAGCCTAAGATTTAGAATGCATCAAGTAAATCCAGGAATATCTAGTATGGGCATCAACAAACAAAATGTAATATCTAGCACCATTCAAAGCATTTACAAGAGCTGGTCCCCAAATGTTAGTATACACAAGTTTTAAAGGATCTTTATATTCAGAAGTAGAAGTATAACATGGCTGTTGATGAGATTTCCCTATACAACATGCCTCACAGACATTTCGAAACTGAGACTTACAAATGGATAAGGGAAAATTACAAGCTTTCAATACTTGAGTCATAACTAGAGTAGATGCATGACCAAGTCTTGAATGCCAAATGGAAAAATCAGAAGTTGAAGAAAGTGAAGCAGTATTTAAGACCACTTGCTGAGGAGACTTTTTGAGTTGAATATTTGGAAAAACATACAAGTCATCTCTAAGGGTTCCTTGGAGTAAAATCTCCTTGGTAACCTGAGATTTAACAAGACATTTGTTAGAATGGAATTCAAAAAAGACATTATTATCTTTAGCAAATTGAGCAACACTTAATAGATATTTGGTAATATTAGGAACATGCAAGAGATTGTGTAAAATGAAAGGACTGTGAACAGAATTAGATGAAAAACTAGAATGCCCAACATGCAAAATAGACAAACTTGCACTATTTCCCACAAAGACTTTTTCTGCACCATCATAGTTCATTTTATGTTGCAGGTTTGCTAAATCTGGTGTAAGATGATATGCGGCACCTAAATTAGGATACCACGCTGGATCACATAAAGTTGATGGAGTGGCTAACATAGTAGCGGATGTAGAGGAGTTAACATCAAAGGAATTGTGATCAGGACCTTGTGCTACCATTGCATTCATAGGAGAATTGTTATTTCCTGAATTCTTAAAATTCTGATAGAATTGTGACCCTGTGAATGATTGATCAAATCTGTACCAACACTCCACAGTAGTATGACTAGTCTTTTTACATAGCTGACATTGAGGTTTTTCACCAAATACAAATCTACCTCCTCCTCTGCCAAACCTACCTCTGAAATTGAGTTGATTCCTACCACTCAAGAAGCCTCTTCCTTGATTCATAACAAATCTATGATTTTGACCAGGATTAAAATTTTGTCTCTGAGTGAAATATTCTCTTGAATCAGAAAAACCAGAGTTACTAGAAAACCCAGAATTTCCAGTGTTACCCTTTCTGACTTGAGATTGAGCAAGATTACCTTGGATTGAACCAAGTTTTGTCTTTCTAAATCTTTCAATTCATTCTTCTTGAGCCATAAGAAGAGCTTCAAGCTCTCCAACACTACAAGGTTCACTTCTAGAAGTAATTGCAGTCACAAAACCTTCATATTCTTCAGTCAAACCATCAAGAATTGCATCTACATGCTCAAAATCATCAATTGGTGACCCTATTGAATCTAAGGTATCAACTAATTTCTTAATTGCAAGTAGATAGGAGGTTACAGAAGAATCTTTTCTTGTATTTCTTAATTGATTCTTTAGTTGCCTTACTTTTGCTTTAATTTGAGATGCAAAAAATGTTTCCAATTTCTTCCAAATCTGAAAAGAAAATTACAACTTACTATTCTTGTTGTGAAAGAACTACTCATTGAGGAGAGCAACCACGACATCAGTAATTGATCTTGCTGCTTCCAGTTAAGGTATGCTTCACAGATCTTATTTCTTGCTGCATCATCTTGGGATTCATACTTTTCTGGAATTGATTCTCCACTGATATACTGATATAACTTGTGACCTTTGATTGTAGCCAATGCTTGTTGTTTCCATGCTAAAAAGTTGTCCTCATCAAGCTTGAATGATACAGAATTGGAGAAAGTTTGTAGTACAAACTGATTTGAAGTGTTTGTCGTTGCCATAGTTGAGCTTTGATCGGAAGTCATGGTAGAACACTAAGCTCTGATACCATGAAAGGTATCAGGGCCAAGATGATAAAGAGAAATGAATGAGAGAAAAGAGAATTAAAAATGAAACTTGTATTACGAATTCATTCACTGAAATTGAAAGTTGAAGTTCTCTGTTACAAAGACTGATATTTATATCAGTAACTAATACATGAGTAACTAACAACTAACCGTAACTAATAACTAATCAGTTATAACAGATTTCCCTCATCCTTTCTCTCTTACAATATTAGGTTAAATTTTTTAATTAAATTTTTTAATGATGATTTAGCTTTTCTCCATAACAAATGATAGTAAAATCAGTATTACATATAAACAAAATTCAGGGTACTGTTGATGCAGCTAATTGGCTAGCCATGTTATCTGATAATGTTAAAAGGTGTGCTTTATATAATAAAAGAATTCTATCAATGTGGGACTCAGTCTCACTCACTTTCTAAATTGTTCGAAACTATAAGAACTTTTATGAAAATACCTAAGTTTATGTTCAAGATGAGTGTATAATATCCAAAGTCCAAACTAAGATGTTAGATTGGAAGGTTAACGAATAAGGATATTAGGAACCCTGATGGTACTATGAATTTTAAGAATATCTCTTTTCCAATTACCCGTGCAACCCCAGATGGCACTTGTTGGAATATATAATTCTTCAGAAGGCCAATTTAAAAATAGCTCATAGCATTACTGAGAAACTTCTTTATCCAAACCTTGGATTATCTGCTAATCCAGAAAATTCTTTCAAACTGAGCTTACACCAAAAACAAAAAATAGCCGTCGATTTCAAGCAACCAGATGTTAGGACTTAGGAGCAATGGATGAAATTAGATTTTCTAAACTTTACAGTGCAGTAATAATAAATATGTGTAAAATACGTTTATTAAATAGACATGCTTGATATACAGAAGTAAATTAAAGTCAATGCAATTATATATACATTTCTCTCAGGGACTTTTTTTTACCAAGGATATAGTCCTAGATGAATTGTGGCTGTGACGGGTTTCAGTCAGCGATGCCAGAAAAATATAGGGGTAGTAGGAAATGTATCGCAAGGCCTTGTTGGTTGATGTTGAGGGGAGGAAAAGGAGGGTGTAGAAGAACAAAACAATGAGAACGAAAATCAGAGTCATGACCACAAAGGTGGAGGCCAGCCAGGTGAGTTTGCTTATAACAGTGTAGACACCACCCAAGAAAGCAAGAGATAGTGAGACGAGAGCCACTCCCAGAAGCGGCATTGCCAATTTAAGAGCATAAGCCAACAAATGAATTTCTCCCAATCGTGCCCAAAAGAGTATGATAGTTGCAACAATGGAACTAAACAAAGATATTGTGATGCAGAAAATGAAAAACTGGAACATGGCATGATATAGGTTATGGGCTAAGCCATGATCATCTGCCTCACCGGGCACGGAGAAACATGCTGCCACTGACGCCGTCACTATAAGGGTTGAAACCAACATAAGTGTCTCCACTCTGTCTTTAAACGGTTCGGTGCTAGAGACAGAGACTCCCTTTTTACTCGGCTCCGTTTTCGGGGATTCTTCATTCGACTTCGAGTTACTCGGTCTAACAGGGAGTATTTTACTAGGACTTTGCTTTGCACCAGCAGATATCAATGCAGTCCATGTAAGTCGCTGCAAATATTACGTCTTTGGGTTATAAATAAAAATATATATAAAGATAGAAATGACAATAAAAATAAGGAAAATGATGCTTTCATATCATTTTTGTATGTCATTTTTATACATGATTAACAATATATAAGTATCTGATTAATAGTACATATTATGTGGTTAACGAAACTCATAATCAATTACCAATAAGGGATAACAAAACTATAAAAATGATGTGCAAATTTTGTGACGTGAATAGCAAAACTGTAAAAATAAGGATGCAAGAGAATGATGAATGGGTCATTGTATTTAATCTAAAAAGAATAAAGACAATTTATCTAATTATTGAAGAAAAAATGGTGTTGGGTTAAATTTAACTAAAGAAAGAGAATGGCCTAATAATATTATAACATTCTTGATATATAGTTTATTTTGTATAAGTGAATTTTTCTGTCATTCTTTTGTAGAACAAGTGAATGATTGCCGCCCTCGTTGTATCCATTATATATTATCTTCAACTAAAACTTCATATGAAGTATATTTCAAAATTTGAGTGTATATAAAAGTAATTTTGTGTAAATGCTAGTCGCACTTTCATGACTAAATGAAAAATTATACAAAAAAAGAAAAACAAAAGACTTATGCTGTTTGAGTTCGTCAGGACATAGTACTACTTGCCTGTCGAAGGGATGGATTTTCTTTCTCAGATTGATAAATTGCATTAGCAATGTCAAGAGCCGTTTTCTTATCTTTGTCAACCAGATCAAGATCCACTCTGTCGTCCCATGTTAAGGCGTAGACAATTTTGGGATGACACCGAATGGTGGCCAGGTGCAAGGGGGTATTTCCATTCTTATCCTTTTGATTTATCATCCTCTCACCAACTTGAGGAGATTCAAGGAGGTAGCGCACCACATCAAGCTGTCCACATTTTGCTGCAATGTGAACAATATTGCGGCCAGATTTGTCAAGCATCTCTGTGGGATCCGGACAGTATTCTAACAACTTCTCAACTACTTCCTTGTGCCCTCCACGACATGCTAGATGAAGTGGAAAGAAGCCTTTTTTGTCCCTCTTAATGCTACAGGACTTACATTTCTTAAGTAATTCAACGACACCTTCACGGTAACCTACAGATGCTGCGTAATGAAGAGGAAGCCTTTCATGTTCGTCCCTTAAATGTATCCATTCTGGCTTCTGGCGCAGTATGTTACTGAGCATATCTGGCATATATACACAAAACATTATCAATTATGTCTCCAGTGTGTGTCCACTAGTAATTAAATTTTGCCTCTTAAATTCAGCAAAAATAAAAAATAAAAAATTGCATCATAAAATATTTACTCATATTTCTCTATGGGATTTAAATTTTGTGAGAGTTGCGAATCTGAATACCACCAAATCCCTGTGGAAAATATTTTCATATGCTTTATACTTAAATCAGTTAGTTATATCCAGCAAAAGAAGATATGCTTTTAATTTATTCTCACTTTATCCTGTGGGAATTTGTCCCTTTTCTCATAAGATAATCAACAATTAAAAGGCGACCATGCAAAAGATGTATCTTTCTATTAAGATTAATGAAGAAACTAAAAGAGCAAGTGAGCAACATGAATAATTTAGTTACCTTCATCCTGCTTCATGATTGCTGCTACAAGGGGTGATTTTCCCTTTGGCTTCGCATTCGCAGGGCACTTGTCCAAGATTCGATTAACAGTTTCAGTGTGCCTAGCCTCAACCGCCAGGTACAGTACTGATTGATTTTCCTTGTTTGGAATATTTAATGCAAATTCATAACAAGACCGTGACAATGATTTCCCTTTGTAGTCTGTAATCGTGTATGCATCAAGAACTTGGAAAATCATAGCCCCCATGCTTCTTGTGCTACTCATCATAGCCTCGTGTAACACAATGTTTCCTTGATTGTTCTTCTCTTCCATGAGATCTAATAGCCCCGTCATATTTGTTCTCTCATCGTATTCCTCAGGCGTTATATCCGATTCCAAACCCCTATATTTTATCCACTCCTTAGCTATCTCGTGCCTTTGGAAATTAGCATAAGCTGCCAACAACTTTTTAACCGTGGAGATATGTCCAGCCCTTGCAGCAACATGTAGGGCACTGTCACCGTTTGAGTTAAACGAGAACAGAAGGTTTGGGGCTTGTTGAGCTACCTGATCCACCACCTCATTGTTGCCATACCAAGCTGCTAAATGTAGCACAGTGTTTTCCAAGGGGCTCTTGAATTGCCTTAAAGAGGAGGAATTCAGCGAACTCCTTGCACCTCCCTTCACTACGTGATATACTTTTCCAAGCAATTCAAGATTCTCATCATACTCGCCATGTCTCGTAGGGTCCCCAATGACAATCGAGGGTTCTGGTTCAATTTCACTTTCCACACTAACAAAAGTATCGCTTGAGATCTCTTTTTCTTGCTTTATGTCAGCCAGCATAATTTTACTTTCAGGCCTAGACCCCTCATGTTTGACCGAGGGCGCTTGAGTTGCTTCACCCATCTCTTCTCTAGAATAATCATGGTTTAAATTTTATTTTTTGGTACAAAAATAGTTCATACTTTACAATGTATATGGCTTATGAGAGCTTATTGTTTACTCTCGAACTATTTTCTCTTAATTTATTTATTAAATAAATCAGACTTATTATGTATTTTGATTAACTTATTTTAAATTTAAAATAATGTATAATAAAAAATAATGTGAAAGAATTTTTAAAAAATAAGTAATTATTTCTTTTAAAATAATCTAAATCAGACATGTAACTTTTAAAAAATGTCTATTTAATTAAATAAATTAAACCTAACTCTTTAAAATGTTTATTTAACCTCACAAAAAGAATTATTTATTTATTATTTATACATATAATTAAGAATTCATAATATTAATATAATTATTTATTATATATAGTATATATATAATAATTTTGGTAGTGGCCAGATATTATTAAAACCTAGTAAGCTTAAGCCTATTCACGTAGCATGTGCCACAAAAAACTTGTAATTTAATGAGTAGCTTTTGAGAATTTATTAATTCAAAATTAATTTAACTTATACTAATATTAATAAATCGAAATCTTTTATATAAAAAAGTAAACAAAAACACTTTTCTCGTGGTTATTACTTATATTAAAGTATAATAAATAATTTAATTTAAACAATAATATTGATGTATTGTTCTAATATAATGGCGATATATGAAAGTTTAAAATTATAACCTTTTACAAAATATCTTAACTCATCGCCACCTGTTATTGACTTTAGTTTTCACGTACTTTGAATTCTAGGATAAACTAGAAAATCCTTAATATGAGATTAAATTTAATAATAAAAAATATTCATTTCTGATAGAAATAAATCCAGTCATCAAATTCACAAAAAAAAAAAATTGTGACACGAACATAAATGATTTCAAATTATGCTGCTAACAATATTATAAAGTCCTTTCCTACGACGAAATAGCTTTTGTCGTAATTCTATTGCTAAGTCTACCAAAGCAAATTTTATTGCCAAAACATTTAGTAACAAATGTTATATTATATAACAACATGAAGTTTTCTATTGTTAAATATTATTTTCCTAGTAGTGACATTACTCAGGGTATTTTCGTAAAAAATGAATAACAAATAATTGAAATAGTATCATGAATAATATCAGGCGTAATTATACTTACCTTCTCGGATGTTACCATTTATTACACCCAATACTTTTTTTATTTAAGAAATTATATTCGCATCCTTTATTTTATATGTTGTTTTTACAGCCGGACACTTTTTAATTTATTTAAGAAATTGCACTAATCTCACCCACTATATGAAAGGACCCTATACTATTTTCCCTTGTGTATAACAATGCAATGCAGGTAGAGTAATTATCCCATAATATAGCCTTTAAATATTGAAAAACAGCATAACTAATATATAGAATTAGTAAATCACTTATAAATAAATCTATATAAGAAAGGATTTATAAATTTAGATTACTCTAATATTACTATTCTAATTTCAAGAAGTATTGCAAACTCAAATATATCCAAATAAAAAAATGCAGCAAATATAGAATACGACGAAACTTTAATATATCCAAATAAAAAAATGCAACAAATATGGAATACAACCAAAATTTAAGGACAAACCAAAGGAATAAGATATTTGCACAATACATCTTACACATCATTTATCCAAAAAAAAAATCTTACACATCATTTTTATAGAAATAATCAATATGCAAATAAGCTGTGATTAATATATATTATGTGATAATTGAAAATAATAATTAATTATCACTATATGATGTGATGATTAGTATATTATATAGTGATCAGTGTATATTATATAAAAATTAATATAAAAGTGATGTGTTGATTTTAGTAAGTGAATAGCAAAACTAAAACCAAAATTGTCTGAACTTACTTGAGGTTGATATTGACTACGAGCTCGCTCCCTTAGGGCCTCAACAACACTGCTTTCCCTTGACGTATGGTCTTGGATGCTCCTAAAACTTCTATATATAGGATTGTTTGTTGATTCTTTACGTGTGCAATCTTAATTACTTATTTCGTAACAGATGAAAAAGGGTAGAGCCGCACCCTCTCTTGCGCGCGCCTTTTGTTCTATTCAAGCTTGTCCTGTGCAAAATGATCTCTACAATTTAAGAACAATTCTTTAGACTAGCTCCGAAATATATTCGCCGTACAAGTTATTCTGCCTGTGTTGATTTCCACGTTGATGAAAGACCAGGTGAAGACTTTAAATAGTTTGCAAAAAAGTCTTTTGATCAAACTTTTACCCCATCTTTGTAGGAAAAAATAAGTATAGAGCTATAATAAGGTGTGATTATTTACCTTTCCACCTACTACTACTATTACTACTACTACTATTATTATTATTATTATTATTATTATTATTATTATTATTATGTTAAAGGTGTAAGCATGTGTATAAAGGAGATAAATATAGCTAGTTTGAGGGCAAATCGAACCTATTATGGTGGATTTAGTTCTTATAAAGTGATAGATTTATCTCAGATGAAAAAGTAAAGAATTTTAATCATTATTGATGAAAAAAATCAAGAGATTAAATTCTAACAAATTTATAATTTATTATGTGTACTAACATGTGTTGTTTTAAGTGAAAATAGTTTGGAAAGAGTTTGGGTCCCTTTAAGTATGTAATATTGAGTTCGATTCGTGTATGGAAATAATACATTTGTGAGAGGTTCCCGCTTAAGTGCTTGACTATATCTTATAAGATTAATCTTTTACCTATCAGGTGATTAAATACTTTAAGAAAAAAAAAACAAATATTTGTTATGTGTATATGTATTTTATCACAATATTAACCATTATTTTTTTCACCGTTAATTAAAATTCATCACTTTTCGCTTTAGACTGAATCCCTTATTTTAAAGGAGTCAAATGACATCATCACACCATAATTTTAAAGATCGAGACCGGTCTGATTAAGCTACAAGTTCGTTGACAGCTCTTCCAATTACTTTTGATTTGTTCTTTTTTAAACCATAATCTTTAATTAATTTTTTAAGTTAAATTTATTGAGATATTTCATTTTAAGTTATTTATTCATATTATTAAATAATTACGATAATTTTATTTAACATGAAAAATGATTAAACTTTTATTATTAATTAATGAAAAAGGACAGAGGAATTTTTTTTTGATAAGCGAAAATATATTAAGAAGAGTACAGGGAGTACTCTAACCGATATATAAAAGTCCAACTAAAAGTAAAACTAGCAGCAAGTCTTAATATATTCAATAAGACACATATACCAATCTGAGAAAGTACAACGAGAACTTTCCACCCTTATTATAAATCAGGACCAAGATCTAACTTTAACAAGGTCCAAGACACCAATCAAATCAAAAGAATCCCCTTTAAACAAAATCTTATTACGCATTAACTAGATAGACCACGTAACAGCATGCCAAAAAATATGATGAAAATTCCTAAACCGCTTACCTCTTAAGCAGCTAACATGTTTAAAGTAATGAACTTGACTACCATACGGTAAGACAACAAAGAAACCCAACCAAACATAAATATTAGACCAAACTTGATAAGACATCGGGCAGGAAAAGAACAAATAATCAGAGTCTTCGTCTTGCAAGAAATAGAAAACACAAGAAACTCTCTGTTGCTCATTTATGACCCCTCTCTGAAGTAAGTTTAGGTGAGTAAACAATCTATCAATTAGTACACGTCATAAAAAAACTAACACCTGCAAGAGAACACGACACTTCCAGAAATGCTTAAAAAAATTTGGACCATTTCTCGATTTGTGCGTGTCATCCTTGCGCAGGGCCATGCGCAAGGACAGAGGAATTATAAGACGTAGAGGAGAAGAATAAGCCACCAGGAGGTGCTTTGTAGAAAGTTCAACTTTCCTGATAAGTAGATCCTCCTTTGGCTATAAAACCAGCACAAACATCAACTATTCGCATACTATATATGCTCAAATAATTTTTAAATAGTTTAAATTTCAAGTATTAAAATGAAGGCTTTTTGTTTTGGTAATGATATTAAAGTTAAAATATAGGAAAATAATATTAGCCCCGGACTTCCAATGTTATAACTAAAAGTTGCGCCATAAATTAAGATATTCCTCCTATATTTGAGATAGCTGAAGGCAAATTACATATTATTATCCCCGTTGAAAAACAAAGTACACATTATTACTTTGTGTATGTGTGCGCGCTATACTTCTCTTAACTTTTTAAATAAATGTGTTTCTATTCAAGTCTATGAATACTAATTAAGAAGGAGATTATAATAAAATATCCCTAAAATTCTATGTAATGTTCAGTGAAAGCAGTAGACCATTTCATGCAAACATCCACCGCATAGGAGCATTCAAATCCATGAAAGTTACATAGACAAAATTTAGGTTAATTTTGTTATGTCCATTATATTTATTTTATTAATTAAGTTATAATATATGTGTATTTTTTTTAAAAACAGAGTAAGAGAGATAACATTAATAAACACATGTCATAACTTGATTGGCGGAATAGATATAATGGCGTACAGAAATGGACTTAAATTTTGTCCTTTTCACATAACGTTCATTAAAAGTTACTTAAAAGTTATGTGTCTACTTTAAAAAGTTACATACATTTATGTACTAATATTGACCATTCATGTAAGATTCAATGGTCAAGATTCACTCATCTTTCACTTTTTACAATAAACACTCCTCTCACCGAGAATCGTTCCATATATATATATATATATATATATATATATATATATATATATATACACATAATAGTAATATATTTTATTCATTTTATAATTCTTTCAATGGGCTTCTTAAGGTTTAATTAAGTTAATTTTGTCATATTTTATGATATTGAGTTTAATTGGATCATTAAAGAAATTATTGCTTGAATGAATCTTAATTTGTCTATTTTACAGTGTTCAGTAAACTGCTTATAATTTGAGTTACAAATATCTGGTTGATGTGATTCTGGTCTTGTAGGAAAGCTAAGACAATTATCTATAACTTTCATGAAGACCTTAAGAGCCAAATCACACTTTTGGATAATTTAAATTAGAGTTGAAGCAAGATCTATAGTGCTGATCCTGACAGTTTGACCTCTACACACTCATCAACCCATATCTTGAGTTGTAGGGTGATATTGGGATGAAACTAGTGGCATTGGAAAGTTAAGACCCAAATCTACAACTTTCATGAATAACACAAGAGTTAATTTGGATAGCTTGGAAGTCAAATTAGGCTTAGAAGTCAGAATAGAGGAATTAAAGCTAGGCCTGAATAGTGTGTAAAGATTGAGTCATATCTTGAGCTGTATGAGTGATATTGGGCTAAAACAATGGCATTAGAAAGCAAAGACAAAATCCTACAATTTTTTTGAAGACCACTTTTCCAAATTCTGACGACAGCCATGAGTTCAACACCAAATTATTTGGGAGACAAGCATCTCAATAATGTTCCACTCATTCACAATTATCAAATAACTCCCTTGGCATTTTTCACTCATTATCAAATAACTCTATTATCATTTTGTATTCCTCAAGCTCTATAAAAGGGAATATTAGCTGGTTATTTTTATCATCTTGGCTTAGAAATCAAAATCACACTATTATGTTATTTGTTTATCTTATTGTAGTTTTCTTTTGTTCTAAATATAGAAGTTATGTTCACCTTCTTCTTCTTTTCTCTTTTTTTCTTCTTATTCATGAGTAATTAATTTTCATTTTGCTTGGGTGAAAGGGTGAAGCTTTTGGTAATAAATTAAGGTTAGATTAATTTCTTTCTTGTGCTTGAATGATGTATTATCAAGTGTTCATTATATGTGTTATATTTTGTTTCCAATCAATTTAAAAACCCTCCTTGTAAAGTGAAGATCTTAATTCATTGTAGACAAGAGGTTAGTACAATGAATGCTTGAGTCCATTTACAAGTGTTGGCATTAGTGAATAATTAAAGGAACCATAATATAATTACATATATAATCTTAATTGAACTTTGAATGTTATATTTTTCAATTGGAACCTTCGTTATGTGTGGATTTCAATTGAGTTATAAAAAGAAATAATCTTGTTTTTAATTTATTACCAAGAGTAGATATTCTAACCCAAGCAAATCCTTTTCCATATGTGAACAACTTTTATCACTTTTATTGTTGTGACAAATCTTTTCCTTACCTCAAAGAATTTTTCTTCATCAATTCCCTGTGGATAGATCTCGGACTCCCGGGAATTTATTACTTGAAACAACCTGCACTTGAGTTTGAAACTTATAATTCGCATCAAGTTTTTGGCACCATTGCCGGGGACTTGATTTGAAGAACAAATTTATTGAGGTATTCTTTCTTTAAGTAAAGTTCACCATTTGCTATATTCTTTTTCTACTCTTTTAATTTTCTAACTTACTAACTTACTAATTTAATTACTAACTTTCTAACTTATTAATTTATTAACTTACTAATTTACTAACTATGATATTTAATGGTCGGTTTTACCGCCTACATGTTAATATTTAATGGCAAGTTTATACCGCCTACTTGTATATTATTTTTTCTATTTTAAGTCACTTATTTATACTTAATTAGTATCGTGATTCAAATTATGGTCGTTTGATTAAAATTAATCCTGGTACTTTATATATTGATCTGTTTGAGTCACAATCACACACATTAAACACAATGACTAAAAATAAAAGTTTATATGATGAATATGAAAATCAATCGTTGCGAACCATGCGTGAATATTTGCAACCACCTCAAAATTCTAGTCCATCATGTTTTATCTTTCCATTCCATGCTAACAATTTTAGATTTAAGCCAAGTATGATTTCATTACTTTCTAATTTTCATGGTTTAGAATTTGAAAGCTCATATTTACATTTAAAAGAATTTGAGGAAGTATGTATCGCTTTTAATAACCAAACTTGCATTGAAGAGATTGTTAAGCTTAAATTTTTTCCTTTTTCTTTGAAAGATAAAGCAAAAACTTGACTTAACGCTTTAAAACCAAGATCAATTGACACATGGCAATAAATGCAATGTGATTTTTTAAAGAATTTTTTTTCAACACATAAAACTAATGCTTTGAAAAAATAAATCCAAATTTTTTTTCAAAATTCAAATGAAGCATATTTTCAATATTGGGAATATTTTAAAGATTTGTTAAATTTTTGCTCATATCATGGTTTTGAAAAATGGCGCACTGTAAGTTTCTTTTATGAATGTTTAATACCTAAAACCAAACAATTTGTGGAAACAATGTGTAATGATGAATTTCTTGATAAAGAACCTGAAGAAGCTTTAGAATATTTAAACCATTTAGCTAAAAATTATCAATTTTGGCATGGTACTAATCCTTCTGAAAATTCAATTAGTTATAACATTGCAAATGCTAGTAAAGAAAAATATCATCTTAGTCAAGAAAAAGATCTAAATGCTAGGTTCCCCAGTTTGGCTAGAAAGGTTGAAGCCATGGAATTAGGGAAAGTGAAAGAAATCAAATTTGTGCAAAATAAAGAAATTTGTGGCATTTGTGATGACTTAGGACACTCAAAACATGAGTGTCTTAAGACTCTTATTTTTAAAGAAGTTGTACATGAGCAAGTAAATGTAATGAATAATTTAAAAAAGTCATTTACTTCTTCTTTTTTAGATTCAAACAATCTAGGATGGAGAAATTACCTGAATTTCAGCTGGAGGAATAATAATCATGCACAATTTATGGAACCACCGCCTACTCAGGAACAACAGGACTCTTAAAATTCTCAAGGATATGTACCTTATATCCCACCATATAGGAAAAACCTTGAAAGAATCAAGCATGCATTCATAGAAAAGCAAGAGGCCATTAATAAATAAAACACTTAAACCATGATTGACATAAAAGACACTATTGCCAAATTTGCTTATGCACTCACTATTCACGAGAAAGGAAAACTTCATTCTCAACCTCAACCAAATCCCAAGGGTCAGTACAGTCTAAATGAGGATAGTTCAGAAAATTAACAAATATATCAAGTCAAGTCAGTGATAACTCTTAGGAGTAGAAAAATTGTTGAAAAATAAATTCCTAAACATTGTGAGAAAGATGATGAATTAATCCCCCAAGATATGGAAAAGGTTGATAAGCCATCTGACCAAAATGAGACCAAACTCTTGCCTCCACTCCCATTTCCTCAAGCATTAAACAACTCAAGAAAATTGAACCACCACACTGAAATTTTTGAAATTTTTAAACAAGTGAAGATCAATATTCTGTTGTTAGATGTTATCAAATAGGTTCCTTCAAATTTTTGAATGACTTATGCATTGTTAAAAGGAAATTAAATGTGAAACAAAAGATTTTTTTTGGCTAAACAGGTAAGTTCCATTATTCAGAGCAATAATGTTTTGAAAACATAAAGACCCTGGTTGTCCTATGGTTTTATGCATTATTGGAGAACATAAAATTAAACAAGCTTTACTTGATCTTGGTGCTAGTGTTAATTTGCTTTCATATTCAGTTTATTAGAAACTCAACCTAGGTGAGTTAAAACCAATGTCTGTACCTATTCTACTAGCCGATAGATTAATTAAAATTCTAAAAGAAATTGTGGAAGATGTGTTGATTCAAGTTGATAAATTCATATATCTTGTGAATTTTATTATCTTGAAAATTGAACCTATGGTCAATAGTTACAAGTCAATTCTTGTTATTTTAGGTCACTTATTTTTATCAACATCTAATGCTTTGATAAATTGTAAAAATGGAGTGATGAAGCTAACATTTGAAAATATGACACTGGAGCTTAATGTTTTCAACATGTGCAAGCAACCACAGGAAGTTCATGATGAAAGGGAGGAAGCTGACGAGATTGAGGCCATTGTAGATGATCATATTCAAAAAAGGAGTTCTTCTGACCCATTAGAAATTTGTTTAATTAATTCATTTAATTCAGGTATACAATTAGATGATGATATTTCTGAAATATACACTTTACTTGATAGTACATAGATAATGGAATACAAAGGATGGAAGCTGAGATTCGAAGAGCTAAAACCCATAACTGATAATACCCATGAAGAAATACCCACATTGGAACCTAAGTCATTACCTGTTGGGTTGAATTACACATTTTTGGGAGAAGAACAAAGCTTGCTAGTAGTAATAATTTCGTCATCCCTTACCAGAGAACAAGAAGGTATGTTGATAAAAGTACTTAAAAGACATAAAAATGGACATTAAGGACATAAAATGTATTAATCTATTAATTTGTACACATAATATATTTAGAGAATAATGCTATAACATCTCAACAACCTCAAAAAAGATTAAATCCACATATGAAAGAGGTAGTTATAGCTGAAGTTCTCAAATTACTTGATGTTAGAATTATCTACCCTATTTCTGACAGCCAGTGGGTAAGCCCTACATAAGTTGTGCCTAAGAAATCTGAAATAACAGTGGTTGAAAATGAAAAAGGTGAATTAATACATATGTGAGTCTCATCCAATTGGTGTATGTGTATTGATTTTAGAAAATTAAATGCAGCCACTAGGAAAAATCATTTCTCTTGCCATTTCTTGATCAAATTCTGGAAAGAGTAGCAGGACATCCTTACTACTGTTTTCTTGACGGCTATTCAAGGTATAATCAAATACCAATTGCATTAGATGATTAAGAAAAGATCACTTTTAAGTACCCCTTTAGCACTTTTGCATATAGAAGAATGTCTTTTGGCCTTTGTAATGCTCCAGCAACTTTTCAAAGATGCATGCTAAGTATTTTTAGTAACATGATTGAGTATTATTTAGAGGTTTTCATGGATGACCTCGTAGTTTTTAAAATTCTTTTGAAAATTATCTTGATAATTTGGATAAAGTTCTTAAAAGATACGAAGAAAAAAAATATTTGTGTTAAACTGAGAAAAATGTCATTACATGATTACCTCAAGAATTGTGTTAGATCATGTAATATCTTCTAAAGGAATCAAAGTTGATAAGGCCAAAGTTGAATTAATTGCCTATTTGCCTTCCTAAAAATAGTCAGAGAGGTTCGTTCATTTTTAGGACATGCAAGATTTTACAGATGATTCATTAAGGACTTTAGTATCATATCTAGATCATTATGCAATCTTCTAATAAAAGATGCACCATTTGATTGGACTCAAGAATGTCAGAAATCTTTAAAAAAATTAATCAATCTTTTGACATCTGCTCTTATTATGCAATCCCCTGACTGGTCTTTGTCTTTTGAGTTGATATGTGATGTTAGTGATTTTGCTGTTAGCACTGTTTTAGGCCAAAGAAAAGATGGTAAGCCTCATGTGATTCGTTATGCAAGTAGAACTTTAAATAGTGCACAAATAAATTACACTACTACTGAAAAAAAACTACTTGCAGTAATTTTTGTATTGGATAAATTTTGAGTTTATTTAATTAGTTATTCTACTGTTGTTTTCACTGATCATACTGCTGTTAGATATTTAATATGTCTAAGCAGGATGCCAAACCTAGGTTGATACAATAGATTTTATTGTTTCAAGAATTCAACATCACAATAAAAGATAAGAAGGGAACCAAAATTATTGTTACAGATCATTTGTCCAGACTTACAGTTAGCTCACCTTTTGATATCACACCTATCAATGATTCTTTTCTCGATGAATTTTTATTTTTTGTCAATTTCATGCCCTGATTTATTAACATAGTCAACTTTCTTGATACCGCCTCAATGGACGCACCAAGACAGAAGAAAATTTTTTACTGAGGTGAAAATATTTTATTGAGATGACTCATATTTGTTCAAGTATTGTCCTGATCAAATCATTCGAAGATGTGTGCCCAAAAAATGAGGTAGGTAGTGTCATTAAATTTTGTCACTCAGAAGCATATGAAGGCCACTTTTCTTCAAAGAAAACTGTTGCGAAAATCTTACTGTGTAGATTTTATTAGCCCACTTTATTTAAGGACAACTATACATTTTGCAAAAGTTGTGAAAACTGTCAAAAATTGGGTTTCATTTCTAAACGAAACATGATGCATCTGAACCTTATCATTGTCATTGAAATTTTTGATTATTAGAAAATTGATTTTATGAGTCCATTTCTATCATTATTTGGATTTGTATATATTATGGTTGTAGTTGATTATGTCTCAAAATAGATTGAGGCGATTCCATGTCGACACAATGATCATAAAATTGTTCTTAAATTCTTTTAAAAAATGTCTTGAGTCGATTTGGAATCCATCGAGCTATCATCAATGATGGGGAAACACATTTTTACAATAAATCATTTGAATCCTTAATAAAAAATATGGTATTATCCACAAAATTGCCACCCTTTATCACCCTCAGACAAGTGGATAAGTAGAATTGAAAAATAGAGAGATTAAACAAATTTTGAAAAAAAATGGTTAACCCAAATCGAAAAATTGGTCTTTAAGACTAAACGATGCACTTTGAGCCTACCGTACTGTTTTCAAAACAACTTTAGGCATGTAACATTATCGGTTAGTCTATGAAAAACATTGTCACTTGCCTGTAGAACTTGAGCATAAAGCATTTTGAATCATTAAAGCTTTCAACCTAAGCCATGATAAGGCTTGCAAAGTATGCAAATTACAATTAAATGAACTTGAAGAATTAAGAAATGATGCATATGAAAATTCAAAGATTTATAAAGTTAGAGCAAAAGCTTTTCATAACAAATCAATTTTGAAAAAATCTTTTGAAATTGGTCAAAAAGTTCTATTTTATAATTCTTGTCTTCACATATTCCCTGGAATATTGAGATCTAGGTGGAGTGACTCTTTGTTGTCAAACATGTGTATCCTTATGGAGTCATAGACATTGAGAACCCTAGGAATGGTAATGTGTTTAAGGTCAATGGAAAAAGACTCAAACTATTTCAGGAAACCCAAGCTGTTGGGGTAGAATCCATTTCCCTTTCTAATTCTTGTTATGAGTAGAATTTATTTTAATTTTGTTGCTTTCTTTTTGCAGTTCTTTGTGACCCCGGTTAAGTGGCGGATAATGGTACTCTGTGACTTTTAAGTCGGTTTATTTTTCAGTTTCTCATAATAACCGATTCCTTCTCCTTTAAAATGGATGTCATTCTATCAAATTTAAGAAAAGATTTTCCTTCTCTTCCTCAAAATGCTCTAACAAAAATCTACAAAACTAGGTGTGAAATATTGAGATTGTTAATACACAAGGGCATCCCAAAAGAAATACGTTGGATAATCGAAGCAAAGGTCCATTTAGTAGGTGAATCTTTAGATTCATTTGCCTCATACATGCCAGGTCTCGGTAAAAATTTGTATTCTAAAAGGAGAAAAGCGAAAAGAATGCAAGTTTATCGCAAATATGCATGATGAAATTGTAACAAGCGATGTCGTTCTTTGGGGATGGTTTATGCAAATCGAGAAGATAAAATATACTTTATTAAGAATGGACTGAGTGAAGAGTCATTATATGATATCTTATTGACTCTTGAGAAGCATTCTTATGGAGTTATGCACCATGAATATCTTAATCTGTGGAATATCTTCAGGGACGAACATAAGCGTTATAGTCTTGAGAATCTAATTGTAAAAGACCATGTTTGCCAATTTATAAGAAAATTAGATGAAAAGCTTATCCTTGACTCATAGAAGGCATTTAAGTCATTATTAGACATAAAATCAGAGGAAGATGTGAGCTATAATCACAACAACATACATGTTATTATCTTGTTCATCTAATTTTTTTTTGGATAAGGGCAATCCAGAAAGAGTACCATGACTTTAATTAGTTGTGGGGCCCTTAGCTCTTGGAGCTAGACTCATCGTTGACATGGGTTAGACCTTCGCACTCCGGTTTTTAAATAAGAATAGTGTGACATGCTTTGTAGAGAGCCGTTCTTAGTGACCCAAAGTTTACCTTTTAGGCAAGTTGAAATGATGGGTAGATAGAAGCGCCCCGTGTTAGCATACTCGTGTGACTATGCAATTAAGCTAGATCCTGTGATTTCAGGCCATGGGCTCTCCAGCGACCTCTCACTGGCTGTGGTAGTTGGTGGTGGCTGTCAGATTTATACATTTTAATTAGTTGTATCATAGTTCAATCTAAAATATTTCATAAGTGGGAGGGAGAAGAATTCTAAGATTGGCTGAGCCATCTTGGTACGTATTACTACACTGGTGACATGTAGTATAAAGATAATCCACCAATTCCCTATACCGATGACACACAGGTTAAAGATATGTCATCTTTGTTGTATGATAATCACATATTTGATATATTAATAAACTCTCATTTTTAGTTATTTACACTCTTCATGTACTTAATTGATTGAGCTTGGTTATGTTTTGTAAGTTTGGACTCAAATTGGACTTAATTGATTTTTTCAGCATGATTTATATCTTACACTATTTTTGTATTTTGGCCATATCTTGAGTTCTAGATGTCTAATAATTATGTATTTTACCTTATCGAAAAGATAAGAGAGAGCTCTACAACTTTCATGAAGAACTCTAAGTCAAAGTCGGACATCTAGTGGAACTAATTGGGCTTGGAAGTCAGAATATGAGTTTTGTGATTGGAACCTGAATAGTGTGCAGTAATCAGAGCATAACTCGGGATGTAAGAACTTAATTGGGCTAAAATTTTGTCATTTGAAAATGACTCATACCTACAACTTTCATGAATAACACAAGACTCAATTTGGACTGCTTAGAGGTCATATTGGGCTTACAAGTCAGAATAGAGGAGTTGTAGTTGGGCCTGAGTAGTGTGCAGTAATCAGACCATATCTTGAGTTGTAGGAATGATTTTGGGCTCAACATAATGGCATTTGAAAGCTAAGATCCAGGCCTACAACTTTCATGAAGACCACTTGGTGATCAAATGATGAATGCAATGAGTTCAGATTTGAATGATTTTGGAGATAAAAAATCTCAATAATTTTTCACTCATCAAAAGTCATTTGACATTTTTCACTCATTTTTCACTCATCCACTCACTCATGAATTAGCCCCCTTGTCATTTTGTATCCCTTGGCATTCTCCACTTATTATCAAATAACTCCATTGTCATTTTGCATTCTTCAAGCTCTATAAAGGGGAGCAGTGGCTGCTCATTTTTATCATCTTAGCTTAGAGATCAAGATCATACTATTGTGTTATTTGTTTCTCTTGTTGTAGTTTTCTTTTGTTCTAAATAGAAGTTATGTTCATTTTCTTCTTCTTTTCTCTTTCTTTTTTCTTATTCATGAGTAATTAATTTTTATTTTGCTTGGATGAAAGGGTGAGGCTTTTGGTAATAAATTAAGGTTACATTAATTTCTTTCTTGTGCTTGAATGATGTATTATCAAGTGGTCATTATATATGTTGTATTTTATTTCTAATCAATTTAGAAACCATCCTTATAAAGTGGAGATCTTGATTCATTGTAGACAAGAGGTTGACACAATGAATGCTTGAACCCATTTACAAGTGTTGGCGTTAGTGAATAATTAAATAAATCATAATATAATTACATATATAATCTTAATTGAACTTTGAATGTTGTATTTTCTGATTGGAACCTCTGTTATGTGTGGATTTCAATTGAGTTATAAAAAAAAATAATATTGTCTTTAATTTATTACCAATAGTGGATCTTCTAGCACAAACAAATTCTTTTTCATTTGTGAACAACTTTTATCACCTTTATTGTTGTGAAAATATTTTCCTTACCTCAAAGAATTTTTCTTCATCAATTCACTGTGAATCGACCTCGGACTCCCGAGAATTTATTATTGAAAACAATCTGCACTTGGGTTTGCAACTTATAGTTCGCATCAATACACACACATAACTTGTGTTATTCCTTTTTTTTAATGGTTTACTTTAAAATTATGTTTGTGTTTTTAGAATTTGTTTAAAAAATGAGTGATTGGATGAGAAGGAAATGGAGAGCGACGAGAATGAGTCCACAACTAAGAATTCCTTATATAATCGACAACAAGCTTTTATGGAATATGGCAATGATTCAACTGATTTGTAGGGAGATCTAGACAAAGAGAGAGTGAGATTGATGGAGGATGAGAAACCGAAGATGAAGCTTGACTAGTCAATATTTATATATATTTGCTAAATATTCATAGCTAGGCCTCTGAGTTTCAAATGTATAGGAATGGTTTGTGTAATAATGGGACTGGGGTGTAGTACAAGAACTAGATCTGGATGGTTCATAATGCCACGCAATTGAAGCTAAAAAGTTTGGTTCGAACCAACAAGGAAGGGATCTGTTGAGGCTCTATTCTCTATTCTCCTAGAGAGGTGGTTAGACAGCATGAAGAGCAAAAAGGCAAATTAGTATTAAGTTTAGCTATCACCCTGCCAATAATGAAACATCTCTTTTAACACAATGTTAATAGAGTTGGGTAAACGGGTTGCAGTTTAACTTGCAATTTGTGCAAGTTAAGATCATAATTGTATAACTCAAATCAGAGGTTGACTCGATCCGAAGGTCGGGTTACCAAATCAATAGTTCAACCGGAGGTCAAATTGTCGAAGCGAAAAAACCTGGATAAAGAAAAAAATATTTTAAAAAAATTATATAAAGAATTACTTGATATGAAATATATTTGATGATCACATATTTTATATATTAATAAGCCCTCGTTTTTAGTCATTTACACTCTCCATGTACTTAGTTGATTGAGTTTAGTTATGTTTTGTAAGTTTGAACTCAAATTGGACTTAATTGATTTTTTCAACATGATTTACGTCTTACATTATTTTTTTATTTGGGTCATATCTTGGGCTATAGGTGGCCTTTTGAGCTGATTTTGGTGGCATTTGAAAGATAAGAGAGATCTCTACAACTTTCATGAAGAGCTCTAGGTCACAATCAGACATCTAGTGGAACTAATTGGGCTTGGAAGTTAGAATATGAGTTTTGTGATTGGAACCTAAATAGTGTGCAGTAATCAGAGCATAACTCGGGTTCTAAGATCTGGATTGGGCTAAAATTTATCTACAAGTTAAGACCCATATCTACAACTTTCATGAAGAACACAAAACTCAGATCGGACTCCTTAGAAGTCATATTGGGCTTGAAAGCCAGAACAGAGGAGCTGTCATTGGGCCTGAATAGTATGCAGTAATCAGACCATATCTTGAGTTGTAAGAATGATTTTGGACTCAAACTAATGGCATTTGAAAGCTAAGATCCAGGCCTACAACTTTCATGAAGACCACTTGATAAAAAATGACGAATGCAATGACTTCAAAGTTGAATGATTTCGGAGATAAAGAATTCCTATAAATTTTCACTCATCAGAAGTCATTTGGCATTTTTCACTCATACACTCACTCATGACTCAGCCTCCTTATCATTTTGTATCCCTAATCCTCTATAAAAGGGAGCCTTGACTGATCATTTAGGAATATTGGTCCTAGAGGCCAAGATCATGTTATTGTGTTGTTTGTTTATCTTGTTATAGTTTTCTTTTGTTCTAAATTGAAGTCACCTTCTTCTTCTTCTTCTTCTCTCTTCCTTTCTTCTTCTCTATGAGTAACTAAGTTTCATTTTACTTGGGTGAAAGAATGAAGCTCTTAGTAATGAAATAAGGTTAGATTCATTTCTTTCTTATGCTTAAATGATATATTTTCAAGTGATCATTATAAATATTGTATTTTGTTTTCAATTAATTTAGAAACCCTCATTGTAAAGTGGAGATATTGATTTGTTATAGATAAGATTTTGGCACAATGAATGCTTGATTCCATTTATGAGTGGTGGTGTTAATAGATGATTAAATGAATCATAATATAATTATGTATATAATTTTTAATAAACTTTGAACGTTTTAATTTCCGATTGCAACTTCTATTATGTGTGGATTCTAATTGTGTTATAAAAAAAATTAATCTTGTCCTTATTTTATTTGCCAAGAGTGGATCTCCTAACCCAAATAAGTCTTTTTTATTTGTGACCAAGTTTGAAACAACCTGCACTTAGAATTGTAACTTTTAATCAGCATCAATATTATATTAAAAAATATTAAAAAAATTGTAGGAAAAAAAAACTTCCAAACAAGCGGTGATAATAACTTATTAGTTGTATAAAAAATTAAGAATTGAGAATAATATTCAACGAAAGGATATGGTCTAATAGTAAAATACACTTTATGATAAAGACTTTTAATTATAGTGTTCAAATCTTAAAAATCTTAATATTATTCAACCCGAGTCAACCTGGCTGGGTGAGTCACTGGGTCAATCCGGATTTGACTGGGTCATCGAGGAAATCAGTTCAATTGATTGTCTGAACCAGACTGGAGCTCGGGTCGTGGGTTTTATTAGTCGACCGGCCGCGCTGGTCCGGTCCGTACAATTATGGTTAAGATTAAACATTTTGCAAGTTTGTTTAAACATGGGTTTACAAATTTGGGTTTCTAATTCTACAAGTTAAATAGGTTGTGATCTGCTAACTCACAAATTAGCCCGCTAAGTAGGTGTGTAATCTGGTGGGTTCGGTTCAGTTCGGTTCTTGAGAAAAAATAAATATGAACCATTCAAAATCAGTTGATTTGGTTTGGTTTGGTTTTTTTTTTTATATAGTCAAATCCGAATCAAACCAAACTAAACATCTATGGATTGGTTCGATTCGGGTGGTTGAGTTAGCTTTTTTTTTTACACAAAAATAAACTAAATAATTAGCTTTCCATAGCTAAAAAAAGCATAATAAACCTATGAAAAAAATTTAAAAATGAAATCAAACTTACTTATCTCAATAAGCATACTGTAAAGTATAAACTCCAAAATTATATGTTCAGCACGTTATCCTAATCTACTGATAATACACTCAGTTAATGTCTTTGATGTATGGTACTCTATTTATTTTGAAATCTTCAGTTGAGTGTTTAGTCCCTATATAAATAAAAACATAAATTAGTTAATTTGTATGACCTTAATGGTAGATTATGGTATATACTTATGGACTTATTGTTTGTAATGTATTATAAAGTTTTTTGTGTTAAGTTGCTTCACAGCAACAATATGCATGTAATACAGCTTTTAGAATGTTAGTTTCAAGTTGAATGTAATTTTTTCTTATACTTCTAGACTTATTATTTATTATGTATTATAAAGTTTTTTTTGGGTTAAGTTGTCATGTTAATATTTTGTGGTCAAAGCTTAAAAGCTCTTGACTTATGACATGGAATAAATCAGGTTGCACCCTTTTAATTTTTTTTTTGTTTTTACATTTAGTTTAGTCATTTTTATTTATATAAATTGGTTAGTTAAATTAGATGTCATGCACTCTGATTTATTGCTCGAGTGCATTGTGTTAGAAGGACATTATAGTCTCATTTGGTTCGAATTTTGCTCGAACTAAGTAACATATCCGAACCAAACTAAATTAATTTAATTGGTTCGATTCAAGTTGATCAAGTTGATCAAATTATTCGAACCAATTTACACTTTTACAGCTAAGCATTTATTTGGAGAAAAACAATTTATTTTAACCTTTTTTTTTAACTAGCTATCTTACCCAATAAGTTAAAAAAAGAAAAAAAGAAAAAAAATGCCAACCTGCCAACCCATGGACTAACACGAGCTAGACCTAGAATGACATTTTAGTGGCCTATTTTAAATGCAAGCTAATCCATTCCAACCTGTTTATAAAAAACCCATTATAGATCGGATTGGCCCGTTTACCCATCTCTATTTCTCATTGCCTCACCGGTGATAAGACATGAACTGCAAAATGAAAACCAATTAAAGAAGTGATAAACTGAAATTAGAAAAGCAACTGTCCATGAGAGCACCAAGGCAACAGTTCATGCCTAAGAAAATTTCCACCAAAAAATTTCTCCTTATCAAGAGATACAGGGGACATGCTTACCTTGTTGTATGGTGGTGCGGATCGCAACTAGCCTCATCATTCCGATGATGATAGTGATTCCATTACACACTTATCCAACCATGTAATGACATGTGTCTTATAAGAATATCTTCTAGACTCAGAAATATGAAATGTCTATGGGTCCGGGTCAACCGGTCGGTTGGGTTAAACCCAGGACACTAGATTCAAAATAGTGTCCTTTAGATCTTCATTTTAGGCCAAATTAAGTCGCTCGATTGAGCAGCGTGGGTTGGAGAGCGTTGGGCCTAGCTCAATAAGCTCCCTAAAGTCCAAAATTGATTAAGCAAATAATAATATAAATAAGTCCTAAAAGGGATTGGGCATGGAACACAGAAAGTCAGCAACCCCCCAATAGCACAAGGGAGAGGCGAGGGGAAGGGGAATGAGATAAGGGGAGATAGCAATTTGGGGATGGAACTCCCATTCTTTCCATAACAAGATGCCCAACCAAGCTAAGGCTCACATCACCAGATTTATTACATTCACTATCAACATCAATCAATGTTACAGGATACGGGCCAAGGAACTGATTCAAGTAGCCCAAAATGCAAGCCTACATTGCCCAAACATGCTGGTCAAAGGACTGAAGACACTTAACCACTATAGCTCATTAACTTATTGACTAATATAGTAGTTAGTTAGTCAGTTATGGTTACCTACCAGAATTAGTTAGTCAGTTATTTCTTTCTAGCCAATTACCAGCTGACATGTCAGCATCTTGTATTTGTATATAAACTTGTTTCACTTAATGAGATAATATCCATTTTCAAAAATCTCAAATACTCTGATAATCAAGGCACTTTCTTGTTGGCAATGTCAAAACGTTTTTGGAGCTTTGAGGTAAGGAGGTTGGATGAAAAGAGCTATGAATATGGATCAAGTGATATTGGGCTATGTCGGTTTGAAACTGGTTCAAAGTCAAATGATTCTTGATTGGATTTTTCAGATTGGGACATTGGATCAAATTTGAGTTGGGCTAGTCCAAATCAATGATTTAAGAATTGAACTGAAAGTTGAGCACGGAAGATTTGCAGTCCAAAAAAAAAACCTGGTAAGATTTTCAATATAGTCAAATCAAATAATATAATATAGTATAATATAATTATATTATATATAAGGAAAAAAATGAAAAAATAGAAGGGTCGTTGACAAGACAATAAAGATTAAAGGAAGAAAAGACAGACGTGGTTCTTTAATTAGTTAGCACATGTTATTGAATTTGTCTGTGTTGTTGAGCACCGGACTGCCATGAAATTAAATAAAATAGGAGAAGAGAAACCCATTCACTATTTCTATAGATTGAAATTAAGATCATTACTAGCAGCAGCGAGGAGGTAGTAAAAATATAAAAACAAGTCGTTCTCCATGCTGAAGCAAGATTGGGTCGAAGGGTCATGGATTACGGAGGATGATGAAGTGTTAGCCGACGATTACATCAGGAATTAGGAAAGAAGGAGAAAGGCATTGTTCCCCAAGAAATTTGTCCACCTTCACTGCACCAAGAGCTGCGTGGATGAATTATTTCTATCATAGTTTTAATTGTAGTTACATTTGTGGTTGCGATTATGTTATTTAGCGCAATTGCGGATAATTATGAAAAAACATGATTGATGCACAATTGCGGTTAAGATGCAGTTATAGAACATAATTTAAAATCATGATCTCCACCCATGATCAAACGTGGTTTATGAACTCGGTTGGAGTCGTCGTTCTAATCTAATTGTTGGTTCAAAGACTAAAGTAGTTTTTAGATGTTGATTGAACTAAAAATAGACATAATTGGTTTACAGTTGAAATAGTTGAACCAAGTGATCCAACTTGACTTTTATATTGGTTCAAATATTTTAAAATAAATATTTTTTATATTTCTTGTTTTTCCTTTAAATTTAGCAAAGTAATTTTTTTTCATTTTTCGTTTTTGTTAACCTAGACAAAATTTGGTGATGATAACATACTTAATCTGTTTTGGGTTTTTTGTTTTAAAAATTACATACTATTGTATTGTTTTTAAAAAATCTACGTTATTTTCAAAGAAGTTTTCCTTTAATACTTTTCTTTTTAAACAATGATTCAATAAAAAATGATATCTACAAATAAATTTTTAACATCATTTTATATTTTGTTTGTTTAAAAAAAAAAAAAAATAGAAAAAATGTTATAATGTGTATTTTTTTTTTTTTATTTTTTTAAAATCTCAATTAAGCTAGTGACTGAAAGTGCCAACCATAAAAAAAACAGAAATGATAGTCTCACATACTATGTACATAACTTTCACAAAAGAGAATCAGGCGGTTGGAAGAGTTTTAAGTTATCTAAAGATAGATGAAAAATCTTCATCCTTTCATTTCATACGACAATAACTTTGCCTTTTGGCAAGGGTTGAAAAGTGTTGCCATTGATTAACAACTGTTGCTTAAAATCTATGACAACGTTTTTCAGTCCTTATCAAGTCATTGCCTATTATAGGCAACGTTTTTTTTAAACTTTTGGCAACACTTCAAAAAAACGTTGCATATTCTTATGTTCTGGCAATGCTTTTGACATATTAGTTATAGGTACTACTTTAGGCAACGCTTTCCTGTCGTTGCTTTTAAGTATGCCATAGGACAACGTTTAAAAAACGTTGCCTATAGGTTAAGGTTTTGGCAACATTTTTTGTACGTTGATTATAAGTACTGGTTTAAGCAATGCTTTATTATCGTTGCTTTCAAGTACGTCATAGGGGTGTCTGTGGATTGAGTTGGGTTGGATGGATTCAGCAGTGTTTTTGGATCTGACCCGCTCACCAGAGCAATAGGTTGGGTTGTGTTAGGTTGAGTCGAAGAGAATTTTTCGCTCAACCCGACCCGACCCGCTCAAGAGTGGGTTGGGTTGGGTCGAATTTGTGAGTCTGACGTGTATTTTTTTTTAAAAAAAATCTGAACAAGAAGTCAAAATACAAAATATAACAAATTAATATCATAAGTCTCAATCTCAAATAAACTAAACATTATAAGTCAATAAGTACGTAACAAACTAATAACTAATAACTAACAAGTCTTATTAAGTTTGGAATAAATTCAACAAAGTTAGTCATAACTCAAATAACAAATTAGTCTCAAACACATACAATTGCATAACATCACTACCAATAGTTTGTCTAGAAGGAACTTGGAATTGAGGTTGTATAACTTGAGCAAAACTTTTAAAGCCTTCATTTTCAACAAACTTAAATGGAAGCTCATCAATGATAATCATTTTAGCAAGTGCAATCCTATACTCCAAGCTTGCTCTTCTTCTTCTCCAGCGATTCTACATTCATCGCTTGCTCACTCTGCTTATACCCATAGCTCTACTGCCTGCTCTACCCCTTGTAGCTTCCTTACCCGTACGGTTGATGTGTGGATAAAATACACACATCTTGTGCTTGATTTGAGGTGGATTTAGGTGTACTTTGATGATTTATGTTGGAATTTATGACACATTTAATCTAATTATTCTTGGTATCCCATGATTGGTCTTTCTTTATGTTTTTAGGTCCAAAAGAGGCATTTTGATATGGCTCTATGAAGCTTTGGATGGATTCATTACAATGAAGTTGAGCTCAGAATTTATATGGCCAAGATTCGCAGAGTTTTTGACCTTTGCGCGATAAAATGAGCATAACTTGAGCTACAGAAGTCGAAAAAAGGTGATTCTAGTGGAATTGGAAAGCTGAGAAAAATAACTACAACTTTCATGAAGGCCACTTGTTTAAAAAGTAGCATTTTGAGTGATTAAAGAGTTACACACGGCCGTGTGTAACTTAGAAAACGCTTCTATCAAGTTCACACGACCCTGACTAACTTTAATGAAGCTTCTGTGTGGGAGACATGGCCGTGTCTCTTGGTCACACGACCATGTGACCCTTGAGCGTGCAAATTACGTTGTTTTTAAAGCTCACATGGTCGTGTCGAGCAATCACATGACTGTGTGAGGCTTCCAGACGTGAAAATTAAGCTGTTTTGCCCCTAAATCATTATAAATAGGGCAAATCCTTAAACCTAAAGGGGACTCTTGACTAGAGACTTGTGTGATGGCAGGTTTTGAGAGGAGAAGAGCAAGGATTCAAAGGCAAAGGTTTTGAAGACAAGAGCAAGATTCTTTGAATATTAACCATTGAAGCTATTTTCTCCATCTCCATCTTCCCATCTTTTCTTTTTGTTTATCAATCATAGTGGTTTCTTTAATCCTTGTTCTTGTTTTTGTTACGATAGCCATTAGCGACTAAACCCCTTTTCTAAGATTAGGATGAAACTCTTTATTTCCCTATTATGAATTCTTAATTTGATTCTTTGTTAATGAAATTATTGTTCTTGATTCATTCTTGGTATGCTTAATACTTGTGATATATTGCGTGCCATATTTACATGATTTTAGGCTTTAGGTGAAGGATCGAAAGATGAAATCTAATTGCTTGATAATCTAAAAATTGAACTTAGGAATTGAGACCTAGACATAGACTTAAATCCTTCGAGGGGTATACGATTGTCATGAATCTTAATGGGTTAGAACTTGGATTAATTGTCATGAGAATGAGGTTAGTGAAGTTTTAACACGTTTTTAGTGCCAAAAAATTGGGCTTTAAATAATTTAGGACAAATCACCTTCAAGAACATAATTGAACATTAACAAAGATAGGATTACAATTTATCGTAGGGGATAGTGTAGTGGATTCCGAATCTTAAAGCTTTAAATCTTTGTTAAATCTCATCTTTTCTAGTTTCAATTGTTTATTTTATTACTTTTCCTTTCGTATTAATTTTAATTAAACTTTCTGTGTCGATTTTATTCGTTTAAACAATCAAAATAGCTGTAAGAGTTAGTAATCAATCGATCCTCTTGGGAACGATATTTATTTACTACTTGTACGATCCATGCGCTTGCAAAAAATTAACAACAAGCTTTTGGCACCATTATCGGGGATCGAGTTGATATTAACACAAGCAACAATTTGGTTGATTTAAGTAATTTTTATTTTATTTTATTTTTATTTTTTATCTTATTTTATTTAACTTTTTTATTATTTTTTCTTTGAATTTTTAGGTGTTGTCTCTTTCTTATACGTAGAACGAGGAGTCAAGGAGATATTATTATCCCCGTTGATCTTGAGATCGAGAGGACGCTTCGTAATTAGAAGAGAAAGAAGAATACAGGGATTTAAGGAAGACAACATGGCGGACAACACCAACTAAGTCGCCAATCCAGAGCAAAGGTTGAGGGATTATGGAACTCTTAATGTTAATGCTTGTCAGTCTTCCATTGTTAGACCATGGATAGAAGCCAACGACTTTGAGATCAAGACATCATTGATCCAGATGGTCCAACTTGCAATTCAGTGGGTCACTAACTAAAGACCCAAATTAGCATTTGGATGAGTTCTTGGAGTTGTGTGACACTATAAAGATTACTGGGGTCTCAACGGATGCTATACGAATTAGACTTTTTCCATTTTCTCTTAGGGGGAAAGCCAAGAAGTGGATTCACTTAGAGGCCCCTAATTCACTCATCACCTGGAACTCGATGGAGTAGGTCTTCTTGGACAAGTATTACCCGATTGGAAAGACAATCAAGCTCCACCAAGACATCACTACCTTCTCTTAAAAGGAAGATGAATCTCTTTATGAAGCATGGGAGAGGTATAATGATCTTATTCGTTAGTGTCCCCATCATGGCCTACAAGATTTTGTTGTCATCCAAACATTCTATGCCGGGTTGTCTTTCTCTACAAAGGTAGCTCTTAATGCCACAACTGGCGGTGCTTTGATGGCCAAGACTCCAACAAAGGCAAAGGGTTTGATTAATGAAGTGGCTTCAAGTATTTATTTGTGGCCAAGTGATAGATCCTCTTTGAAGAAGTAAGCCGGAATGATAGAGCTTGATGTTATTACTATGCTGAATTCTAAGTTTAATGTCTTGATTGTTAACCACTTTTGTGTACCGCAAGTGTACGGGTCGCGCAAGTAATAAAGTGAGAAGTTAAGTTCATTCCCTCGAGGATTAGGATTAATATCTAAGCTAATTATCAACCTGTAGTTTAAGAAATTCTATTCAAGGACATTCAAATTGCGAGAAAAAATGTGAATTGATTAAAAGACTAGAAAACTTTAATAAGAGATTAAGAGTCAAGGATTGGAGAATAGGGACTCATTCTTCACCAACTATTTCACTTGATAATATGCAACCAATGTGAGTATTATGCATGAATGAATTTGTTAGCATAAGAAACTTCACTAGCTAAAAGCCTATGTCTAGGCCAATTAACCATATGTTGTTTGCCTAACTCACTATGTGTCCATGAAAACTAGAGCATATTCCATTCATTAAGATTGATTCTTAACAATTGTCATGCATGACCAAAGGGTATATTTCTATCCTATTAGCTAATTAACTCACTCATCCATTAGAATGAAATTAAACATGCATCAACTATATTCATGATCTAAAACCTAAATCCCTATGTTTAGTTCAATATATTCAACTAAAACACAATAAATGTTGGTCGCACATTCATGAGCATTAAGAGAAATATGGATGAACAAACCACATCATCATAAATAAATCACAAGGTTACAAAATCATCAAGTTTACATAGAAAGATCCAAATGAATCTGTAAAATTAACTTAGCTAGCCATGGAACACGAAAATGCCACAACTATTTGCATGCTCATACCCTAGAATGAGAGAAAGTAAAGAGAGAAGAGGAGAAATACTATAATGTTGGTGCTTGGAAGAATGATCCTCCTTGAAGAATGGTGGATTCCACTTCTAGTCCCTTCACAGCTCTCCAAAATGCCAGTAAATGAGCCCTAGCTACATTTTCTCACGACCCAAAACTCTTTTCTCCCTCCTTTTTTCTTTCTGATCTGATAGCATCGTATTTATAGGCACTGCTGGCATCCACGCGCCGTGGCGTGTACTTGTCTACGCCGCGGCGTGCCAGCCTCTGTCTTCTCAGTACGCTACAACCTAAGAGCTCCACGCCGCGGTGTGTGAAACTGAGATGTCTCCTGGTTTCTCTTTTCCCATGCTGGGCCATAGGTTGCTCCAATTCATCTATTATTTAGCCCATCCTACAATTTATAGTCCACCCAGTTAATCACAAGTGCAAAATCAACATAATCTAACAAAAGAATTGGAAATATGTTCACAAAATAAAGAGGAAGACATCAACAAACATTTGAATGAAAATAAGGCTAAAGTATTCTAATTATGCCTCAGAACAAGGACTGAGCAATCAATAAAGCACTGATATAGGGCACAAATAACTATATTTTATGGAATTATCACACCCCCAAACCTAGATTTTTGCTAGTCCTCGACCAAAACCAAGTATGAGTGCACATGCATTGATAAAATCTACCCATCATGCATTCATCAGCTAACATGGATTCCAAATTCACTTTCACCTCTCCTAGTGCATAATGGTTGCATAATCCTCAAAGAATGCTCATGTCTCACAATCTACTCCACACACATACAATCCCTATCATGTTAACAATCACAACTTCCTTTCATGTAAATCACCTTTCCCACAAGCATACAAGCTAACTTTTCAAATCAAATCATGTTCATCTGGATAAGTTTATGAGCATACACATGGATATGAATCAAAGAATCCACAAGATTGTAATTCAACTCTTTCTCCACTAATATAAATTGCACATAACTGAGGATCAAAAGGGACTTTAATAGCTTGTAATGTAAGGCCAAGGTGATAAGGTGAAGAATAAGGGGGAAAGGAAAACATACAAACATTGAGAACATAACATAACATTTCAAGACTTGAGCCACAACAAGGGTACGCAAAATGATATAAATAACACTATCCAGAACCACTTAATGCTCTCTCACATTTGCTTCCTTTCTTACATTTTCTTTTGTTTTATGTTTTTGTTTTTGTTTTTTTGAATTTTGACTTTCTTATTTTCTTTTCTTTTCTTTACAAACAAAAGTAATTTATTGCATAGTAAATGGTTCCTTCAAGTCACTATTGTATTGAACAATATAAACACCCTAGTCATTGGACTCAAATCAAGAAATAACATATTATGCACTCAACAAACAACATTGATGGTAAGATGAAAATGCAATGAAATTTCATATGCATTAGAATGGTTACATGGGTTGGGAGAAATGAAGGTGATGAAAGAAAATAGAAGGCCAAACATTTATAAAGCTTCAAAGGGAACCTATGGATATGATCATGTAAAGGTAAGCTTTTTAGGCTCAATCGGTCCAAACAATGCCCTAATCATTTCCTCAATCAAGCACAACCTAGGATTTCGCCTCAAAAGAGTTGCAAGATAATTTTTTGGACAAAAGAAATCTCCATATGTATAATTCATAAACATTTTCTAGGTTCACACTCAAACCATTTCAAAGTTACACATGTATACAAGTGAGATGTAACTCATACAAAAAAAAGACCAGATTGTTTCATCATGCATTAGAGATTGCATATGAATTCACATAAATAATAAGATCAAAACGCATCCATACTCATCATTGGACAACCATCAATGCCCTAGCAATTGGCATAAACAATGCATTCCAGAAGATTTTGCTTTTCAACATGCATTAAGAACAAAATAATCATGTGCACCATCTAACTTCAAAATTAAAAAAATTCAGCATTACTATCAGCAATAGTCAAAATATAAGAAGTACCAAATACAAAAATAACAAGGCATGTTAGACACCCCTCAAACCTGAGGGAAACGGTGTCCTCACTTATCAAAATATCTAAAAAGTAACGAGAAAATAAGACAGAAAGATGCCCTGGCTGCACCATAACTATGCATCATCATCGTCCAGGTCATCTGGGATGATCTCAGTATCACCACTGCTATCATGATCGTCAGCTGCTGGATCCTGGGGCTGATGGGAGGGTCCACCATCATCGTAGGGAGAGGAGTCAGACACTGGAAAGTTGTCCATAGGAAACCCCGTACACTCAGCCATCCATCTCAGTATGGCAGTCATCTGAGTCAGCCGAGTATCCATAAAAGCATGCCACTCATCGTCAGATAGAGGGACCACTCTCTGCCTCTGCCGTTGTCCTGGGGCTGGAGGATGTTTCAGCTTCTGTAGGATGGTATCATTAAGAGGCTATTTGATATCAACGAGCTCCTCATGAGGGCCCCATTGTACTTGACATTTGTTGCAAAGCTGGTGGATGAGGAACGGGAAAAAGAGGCTCCTAGAGTCATTTATTGATTTCTTAATCTGCTCATGGATGATCCTAGCAATATCAATGGACCTGTGCTTAAGAATGGAATAGATCAGGATGGCCCGATCCTTAGTCACCTCAGATATGTTGGCAGAAGGGATGATCCAGGCGCTGATGAAATGGTACCAAACACGAGCCTCAAGAGTCAGATATGAGCGGGAGAAGTTCCTTGGCCACTGATCTTGAACACTGAGAACCCATTGCACAAGTTGTGCCTCTGGGATGCAGATACGAGCAGTGATAACATCAGGGTCAAGGCCCTCCTCTGACCCTACGCGGAGGAACTCTGAGTACTCACATATCTCCTCAGGAGCAAGTAAGCCTAATGCTCGCCGAATATCCTCAATGGAGAAGGAGACCTGGTGGCCACGCACTCTGACTATAGAAGTCTACCGGTCAGAGAATGCAGCGTTCGCATAGAACTTATGAATGATCGAAAGAACGATAGACAATGGGTGTTTTGCAAACCTCTTCCATTTTTAATGGTCAATGGTCCGCTGGATCTCTTAGTGGATAGCCTGCTTGAAGCTGAACCCCCTCTCAGGAATTACTGGTTTAGTGACCAGTGCTGAGTACCTCGCTTCGGCCTCGGTTGAAATGAATTTCATCTTATCAAATTGGGGAGGGGGAGAAGGCTCCCTGTTGCATCGGCTACTAATACCTTTCTAGCGCTTATGAGTCATGGTGTAGTGAAAATAGGGTACTGTTGCAATTTTAAGGATGTGCAAGTGTACACAGTCAAACAAGTAATAAAGTGTGAGTAAAGATCGTTCCCACGAGGATTTAATTGTATTGAATACCAATTCTAGAATTAACTTTTCCTATTTAACGTAATAAAATAAAAGGAAATTTTTAAGCATGGAAAGTAAATGAGTAATGAGGTATCAGAGTAGTGAGTAATAAATGCAAGGAATTAATAAAAGCGATAAATGAAGTGTTTTAAAGCAGAGATGAGAACAGTTAGGATTCTAATCCTTTGTAATTCTTAACTTCAGGGTAATATATGTTTCAGGATGCTACAACATTTAGCTCACAGAATAAATTTCTGCTTTCCAGCAGTAAACACTGAGTTCATTAAAAGATTCTTATTCCTAAGTTCAAATTAATTTCCCTCAGTGGTCATAGAAGCATGTCCAGCTATTAAAGACTTGAAGGCTATTCCTAGCTCATTCAACACAATTAATTTTCTAATTAATTGTTCTATCTTTATCTTCTAATCAAGTCCACTAACTTGGTTTTTCCAAACGAAATTAGTTGATATTTCAGATTAGTTGATCAGGCTAAACAGAAATTAAACATTAACATAGAAAAGAAGAAAATGAATAATATCCATAACATTGGATTACCCTTCAGTACAATTACAAATTCATAGAATCCTAACTAATAAAATTTAGCTCATAATGAGCTTGAAGACAAAATAAACAAAAGAATTGAACAATAAATGCATTCTGCGTAACAGTGAGGCTACGAGATGACCAACGAGATGATCAGCAGCTGACGGCTCTCTCCTTTTGCTCTTCCCTCGAAAAATGCCCCCTAGTACAAAGTCACACTCCCCTTTTGTACTAACCCCCAAAAGTAGGGTTACACACACTCTCTCATGCCTCACTTTTTGGGCCTTTACAAAGTCAAATATTAAAATATTCCTTGGCCCAATTCTCGAGTACACACAGCTGCTGCATTGTATTCTCTCTCTTCCTTTTAAGCACAGTATAGCAGGTATTTTGTTGTCTAGTGGCCAAAAGCTGAGCTGGAAATGATTTTATCTTATAGTGACTCTCTCCCCCGAAGCTGCAGCATTCCAAAACATCCCAACGCATTTCCTTCAGCAATTACACCTTTAAAACCTGCTCAAAATTGAATCAAACCTTCAGCAATTACAGATTAGAATTTACAGCTTTTCAAAATTTATCAGATTAAGCACAGATATTTACTCAATCAAATAAAACTTGAAGTTCTTCTCCTAAATTGATCAAAACAAGAACAAATTTTAAAGCTAAAAGGATAGTAATAACTCTTATTTCTAAGAGTTATCACACCCCCAAACTTGAACCATTGCTTGCCCTCAAGTAATGACATTTAACAATTAATAATAGCACAAAATCATAATAGTATAAGCAAAGTCCATGCCAATCCTCAGCTGCAATTTTCAGAATTATGCTCAACACAATATACCATTTTCTTAATCACTTTCCATAATGTGTGTGTGATTTCCTTAAACTCTCAACTCAGTTTAAGCAAGGAACTCCAACCAAACCACCCCTCAATAGAGTCTTAGGTGCATTTTCCAAATGTCCTTTGGATGTAAGGGTGAAGACTCACCAGATTATCTTCCTAAGAACAGGAGCTTAACACATTATTGGGTTTGTCATATTGCACAATTCACTCTATTTTATTCTCTGTGTTGATATTTCACTCAATCATCCATCACATGCAACTCTATCATATGCTTGACAAATATCTATCAATCAAGAGCACATACACAAATTGTACACAGCAAGAGGACTTTAATAGGTTGTAATGAGGCTAAGGTTCGGGTGTGAAATTTTGGGAAAGTAGCTACTTAGGTGGATTTCAAGATCTTTGTCAAAATTACCCACTCCCAAATTTAGATATTTCTGAATTTTTACCCATCTTTCTGGTAACAAGGGGAAGTTTTTTTTTTTTTTTGAAGAACAGAAAATGTTCCTTTGATAATAATAATAATAATAATTATTATTATTATTTTATTTTAAAAATGAATAGGCAACCCTCACCCCCCAACTTAGACTGTTGGTTGTCCTCAACTATTGTGGTCAGAACCTATAAAGAAGTGATACTTTGACACAGTCCTAAACTCCAACTAACAGGGTAGTACATTATTTTTTAGGGATTATGAGCTTGTAATGTGGCTTGTCACCAATCAAGAAAGTCTTAGGCTCAAAGGGGTTCACAAAGGGTAATACTTGAGGGTTGGCCTTTGAAGTCTCAGTATTGAAAACTTGGAGCTAGGGATTGTGTGGGGAGAAAGGATTAATTCAAGGTATTAATGTATTTCACATGCGGTGAGGTAAAACTTGTCTTCATCAGATGCACATGGACAGCAAACACCATTCATTCATTAACATGCAGTGAAGGTATATTCAAAAACAGGGGGCCCCCACTGATCATTAAGCCGACTATATTTAAATAGTGGGGGCAGACAATACTACAACTGTAAAACAGAAATTAAAACTAACGAGAACAAATTAAAACAAACTAAAGAAAGATCAAGGGAAATCCTGGTCATCTGATGCTGCAGCACCTTAGGTGTTTCTTCTTGCTCAAGGCTGAGCCAATCGTGCACTACTCCTTCTGCTGCCAGATCTGGCTATCTGCTTCATTGTTGGCTTGTTTGTTGCTGGAATTTCCTTGGTAATGGCCAACTCAGCGCTTCTTTCTTTTGCAGCTTCATTCTCCTCCTCCCCTCCACCAGCTCTTGGCTGAGCCTTAGAGGCTATGAAGGTCTTGAGTTTCTCAACTCTTCCTATAATAGGCATATTATCTTCAGAGTCCTCATTGGGTGCAGTGGGAGTCTCCTTAGCATTTACATCAATTTTTTGTTTTTTTCTAATCATGGGAGGAGCTCTATGCTTGATTTTGCCCTTCTTTGGTGGAGGGGGATCTTTTGGTGCTTCATCAACCATCTTTTCCTTTCCTTTCTTGGACCCTTTTGGTTGAGTTGGAGGTGGGGTTGGGTCTCTCGGTGGTGGTGGTGGTTCTCTGGGTGGTGGTGGTGGTGTCCAGTCAGAACTAACTTCATTGTTATTTACTGAGTGCTCAACAGCAGTGGGATTCTCAGACGGGATTTCAGGGTCTTGTTCTGGTGCAGGAGGGTTAGCAGGTGCAGTTTCCTTTGCAGGATTGGTTTGTTTATTAGGTGCAGGGGAAGAGTACTGGAATGGTTCAAAGATCGCTTCAGGAAACAGGGGAGAGTAGCTACCTTGTCTCAGCTTGTTGATTCCAAGGGTCCTTTGCATCCACAGATGTTGCTCTTTAGAAAATTCCCAGAAGATTTGCTGCTGCTTTAAACTATGCTGCAGCATTCGATAGCATTGGTCCACTTTTGTGTTCACATCATCCGGCTGTTCCTACAGCCCAGAGGGAGGAACTGAACCTTGCACCTTTGATGCTGATGCCCCAAAACGTTTGATAGCCAGCAGATCTATGGTCCCCTTGTTGTCCATAATTTCATCCTCAGACAAGGTCTTTATTCCACATCTCAAACATAAAGAGGTGATTAAAGAGGGGAAAAACAACAATCCCTTCTTCTTGAATGCGCAGGCAATAATTTCCCTCTCAATCAGTTGTCCTATATCCACCTTCTTCTTCGTCAGAATGCAATACAATAGGACTAACCTCTCCTTGTTTACTGTTTCTAAGTGCGCGGTGGGGAGAATCTTGGTTTTGATGACATGATACCAAACCTTGGCTAAGGGAGTGAGATCAGGCCTGACTATTTTCCAACTCTCATCTGACTGAATCCAGTTTGCCCCTTCCACCGTGACTTCCTTCATCATGTCATTTAGCTCTGTTTCTTTAGCATTTCTCAACAAAGTCAGGTATTCATCTTCAACACCTTTCAAACCCCACCTTCTGTTCAGCGTGGCAGCAGAAAACGACACCTTTGAACCCCTCACTATGACATATTTCTGCTCTAGTGCGGTCAGATTGGCATAAAACTCGCGCACAAAAGGGATGATGGGTTCTCTCCGGTGAGTCACGAACTGCTTCCAATTGTGATTGTCTATGAGCTCAGCAACATCCTCAGTGAGCCCATAATGAAGGGAGTCCAGAATGAAGAAATCCTTCTCCAAATGGAAGTTCCACTTCTTGATGTCCCTCTCAAACTTTAGTCATCCTTCCTCATCCACAAAACGCAAATTGGTTTCCTCATCAGAAGAGGATGAACTGGCAGTAACGGGCTTTTTAGAAGACTAAGCTTGTGTTTTACCCATGGTATTTGGAATGGTATAAAAGAAGAGTGGGGTTGATGGTGATAGAAAGAGATAAGTGAGGCAGAACGTGTAAGTGGGGTTGCGTGTGGGGCTAATGTAGAGAAGACAGTGACTTTAATAGAGAGAAAGGGAGAGTGAGGTGAGAGGTGAAGGCTGGAGGTGAGTGGTGTAGAAAAAGGTGGCATTAAGTGAGTAGGTGGAGGCAATTTACATTCCCACGCTTACGGCAACCCTTCCTTGTTCAGTAACGCTTCATCTCTTGAACTTGGAAAACTTAAAAAAAAAATACAACTGAACGCAGGCTCTTGTGCTGGCCCAACTGCCACCACCAATATACTGTTAATTGGGCCTAATATGACCACACACCACCCTGTCCAAGACACCTTGTTACCAAGTGGCTTCCAGTACTCAAGAGGGGGGGTGAATTGAGTATAAAAACTTTTTCGCAAAATCTCTTTTTAATTAAAATGAATATCAAAAGCTTAATAAATAAATGCACAGAAAGAATGAGAAGAAGAAAAGAAGTAATAAAGAACAGCGTAAAATAAGTGTGCAATAAAATAAATTGCATAAAATAAAGAGATTAGGGAAAAGAGAAAGAGCATGAGTATTTATCCTGGTTCAACCACTAACCCACTTGTGGTCTACGTCCAGTCCTCGAAAGCCGAGATTTTTCACTAAGTATACAAGCTTCAATAGGTGCTTGCTACCATTACAAAATAGAGCACTTTTCACACACGGGGACACTATACCCTTGTGCTAAAGTCTCACTGCATAGGATACCTCACCCTTATACAAACCTTGAGGGATACCTCACCCTCGATCAGATTATCGAAAATAGAGATGAAGAGAAACTCTCAAACAGAGTATGTAATACAAGTTGAAGTGCTAATAAAGCTCTCACAGAAATATCTCAAAGTTTTTAAGCAAGAAGAGTGTAGAAAATAGTTTTCACAAAGACAGAGTAAGCAGAAAATAGTTCAGAATAATGGGTAATGGAAAACGTGACCCAGGCTTGCAATTTATAGGGAAAATTAGGTTAACCAGCCGTTGGGTATAATTAATGCCATTTAAAACAAAAATTGAAAGCTGTCTGTTCATTTTCGTAAACAAAGATTCGTGTTTATTCGAATAAAATAACAGCTTATTCGAATAACACTATTTCTGAAAAACTCATTCAAGATGGGTTATTCGAATAACCAACCTGTTATTCGAATAACTCTGTTAAAACCAGAGTTTGTGAAAACGCACGTTTATTCGAATAACGACTCCTCTATTCGAATAACACTGTTTTAAAAGAAGTTCAGAAAGAAGGATTTTATTCGAATAGCGTATAATCTATTCGAATAACTTACTCAAGGCTAAGTTCTGAAAACTTCATTTATTTGAATAAGAGACAGTTTATTCGAATAGCCATTTATAAAACAGGTTTCTGAAAAGCATTGGTTATTCGAATAACGGGGTAGTTATTCGAATAACATCTTTTAGAAAACAAACCACGTGAGCATGGTTATTCGAATAAGCAAAGCTTTATTCGAATAACTCAGTTTAAAAAAGGGTTTCAAAAGGATGTTTTCAAGGATACTGAGTTTAAAATAATTTTTCTCTTTTCTTTTAAAAACAACGAGATATCAATGTGAGCTCCGTACAATAGATCCTAAGTCCTAATGCTAAACAAAATATAAACTCGGACTTGATCTATATATCATCTTCATTTATTCTTCCTGTTTGTTATCATCAAAACAAGTCTTCACAGATGAGCATCAAACACATTCTCCCCCTTTTTGATGATGACAAACTATCAATAAGACTATCAATGAGAAAAGTATTAGTGCATATAATTGGAATTCACAGAAGGTATAAAAGCTTACTCCCCTTCTTTAAATAAGAGGTAATATATATCAGATAAGTGCGCAGCTCCCTCTTTTAATTTGAATCCTATTTTAAACGTACCTGTCTTTTCTCAAAAAAAGTCAAGTGATCAAATATTTCTCCCCCTTTTGTCATGAGCAAAAAGGAGGGGTAAGTCCCATAAACATATAGCAAAGTGTAGAAAAGGGAACAGGCTCAAATCAATAGATCAACAGTAATTATTATTTATGCATTAATAAAATGAGAGTTAAGTACATAAGCCATAAATAAAATTACATAGAGCCAAACACAAACAGCCTAAGAACAAAAGAAAACTAAAAGTAAGCATCCGGAGGTGGTGGTGAAGAAAGTGGTGCAGGAGCAGGTGAAGCAGATCGAAGAGCCGCAACCTCACATTCAACGCCTTCTATTCTGTCAAACAGAATAGAGAAGGTATGTTCCATGTAAGCTCGGTTATCTTGCAATGTGGCCATGATCTGTTCCAAAGTGACAGGAGCAGCAGGTACATCAGCAGGAGCAGCAGGGGCAACAGGGGCAGTAGGGGTGTCAGCAGGGTTAAGCTCATCCTCAGCAACCTCATCTGGGTACACCCAACCTTCATCGGTTTGAATCATCTTCATCTTTCGTAAGGTGTGAGCGCCAAAGACGTTGTGATGAGTCAGAGCAATGGCCCGCTCAGTCTCCAAGACCTGAGGATACTTGCTCAGCAAGGTAGTGACGATGATGCCATAAGGTAGGTCTGATTTGTCCTTGCCCTTGGCCCGCATCATGTGCCTCATGATGAACACAAGCCAGTTGACCTGATGGCCATTCTTCAGAAACCATAGCATGAAGACGTCCTCTTCACTGAGATAGGCGTAGTTTCCACCGCGAGGGGCCAGAATGTGAGCATAGGCGTAATGCAGAAGCCTATCTTGGCTTTTCAGCATTCCACCCTTGAGACCTTTATCAGGAAGGGCCAGGCCAGGCTTCAGCAGGTCTTCAACTGCTTGAAGTTTGTTGAAGTCTTCAAGGAATGGCGTGTCATCCTCTTCAACAAGGGCGCCGGAGAACTGCAGCCCGAACAGAGTTGACCAGTCCAGTGGTGTGACCATTATGTTCTGATCACATACCTCAGAAAGAAGATTCTGGCCGTCAAACGCCAGATTACAGAAGAACATCTTCACCAGGGCTGGGTAGATGGTGGCCCGGTGAGAACAAAGCTGAAGAACTCCTTGGTTTTGCAGTAGGGTCAGGAAGTCGAAGCCGCGGCGCTGCTGAAAGAAGGATAGATCCAGATACTTGGGTTGAACCAAGTTTCGCTCCCAGAAGTGAGAGATGAAGTGCGCACGATGCTCTTCATTGGAGGAGAGCCTTCGAAGATCAAGCGGGTTGGAGCCTGGAGCATTCTTCGTGCGTGGACGCTTGCTGGAGGAGGAGGCCATGGAGGAAGGTGTGAGAGATAGAGAGGAAGAGACGGAGAAAGTGAAAACGTTTGGAGAGGGAGGAGTGAAGAACCAGAGAAGAGTAGAGAAGATGGAGGGGAAAGGCTTTAGGCGCGCAGGGGCTTATTTAAAGATCCCCGTGTTTATTTGAATAAACAGAGGTTTATTTGAATAAACCTTGCAGGAAATGTGAACAGACAGGCGCGTAGGAAACTGAAGAGGTGTGGCAGCTAGGGTTTATTCGAATAATAGGTATTCTTATTCGAATAAAACGACTAGGAAAGCCAAGCGTTTTGGCTAGCTGGAAAGGTTTATTCGAATAACTATGGAGTTATTCGAATAGATAGAGACCCATCAGTCAAGACTGATAAAAACAAGGTTCGGAGTTATTCGAATAACCTGGGGTCTATTCGAATAGACCGAGATCAAACGAGTCGAAAAAAAAATAGACACTTGGTTATTCGAATAGAAAGGGGCTTATTCGAATAAGCAGAGGTCAGAAAGAAACACTGAAAAGCGTAGGTTTCTGGTTATTCGAATAGGGAAGGTTTTATTCGAATAAGCAGAGGTGAAAGAAAAAAAAAACACTCAGGTTAAAGCAAGGGTATCAGTTTATTCGAATAAGCTGAATTTTATTCGAATAAGGCTGATGTTCAAACACATAAAAAAAAGCTATCAGTGAAGGAGTTTATTCGAATAAGGCCTTGCCTATTCGAATAAAACTAACACAGAGGCAAATACGTATATGAAATTAAAGGCATACAAACATGATAATGATCAGCAATAAGCAAGTAAACAATTCAAATATTTGATTAATCAATTATGCCCAATTTTCCTCGAATATAAAAGAATGCTTCTTTTGCTAAGGGTTTAGTAAAGATATCTGCAAGTTGCTTAGATGTTTCAACAAACTCAAGAATGTAGTCCCCTTTTTGTACATGATCTCTGATAAAGTGATGTCTTATCTCTATATGCTTTGTTCTAGAATGTAGTATGAGATTCTTAGAGATATTTATTGCACTAGTGTTATCACATCTTATCGGGATGTGATCAAGCTGAAGACCGTAGTCTATGAGATGTTGCTTCATCCATAGGATTTGAGCCCAGCAACTCCTGGCTGCAACATATTCAGCCTCAGCGGTGGACAAAGCCACACTATTTTGTTTTTTGCTATGCCAAGAAACTAAAGAACTGCCAAGCAAGTGACATGTCCCACTAGTACTTTTTCTGTCCAATTTGCACCCAGTAAAATCAGAGTCAGAATAGCCTATTAGGCTACAAGAGGCACCCTTAGGATACCACAAGCCCATTTGTGAAGTCCCTACTAGGTATTTCATTATTCGTTTGACAGCACTTAAGTGAGATTCCTTAGGGTTTGCCTGATATCTAGCACACATGCACACACTAAACATAATATCAGGCCTACTAGCAGTAAGATAAAGGAGAGATCCAATCATACCTCTATATTTCGTTATTTCTACTGATTTACCTCCTTCATCTTTATCCAAGTAGCAAGATGTGCCCATCGGAGTGGCCATGTGTTTAGCGCTTTCCATTTCGAATCTCTTGAGCAATTCCTTGCAGTATTTGGTTTGACTTATGAAAGTCCCTTCGTCCGTTTGTTTGATTTGAAGTCCGAGGAAGAAGTTCAATTCTCCCATCATTGACATTTCAAACTCATTCTGCATTAACTTAGCAAAATCTTTGCAAAGGGATTCATTAGTAGCACCGAAGATAATATCATCCATATATACTTGCACAAGAAGAATGTCATGCTTTTTATTTTTAATAAAAAGAGTAGTGTCGACTTTTCCTCTTGAAAAACCATTTTCCAAAAGAAACTTACTCAACCTCTCATACCAAGCTCTAGGAGCTTGCTTTAAACCATATAAAGCCTTTTTAAGTTTAAAAACATGGTTGGGTAGTTCATGATTTTCAAAACCTGGAGGTTGTTCAACGTATACCTCCTCTTGAATAAAACCATTTAGAAAAGCGCTCTTGACATCCATTTGATATAATTTGAAATCCATGATGCAAGCATAAGCAAGTAACATTCTAATAGCTTCTAGTCTAGCTACAGGTGCATAGGTTTCTTCATAATCTATACCTTCTTCTTGATTATACCCTTTAGCAACCAATCTAGCTTTGTTTCTAGTTATTAATCCATTTTCATCAAGTTTGTTTCTAAAAACCCATTTAGTTCCAATTATAGGGTGATTATTAGGTCTAGCAACTAATTCCCAAACTTGATTTCTTTCAAACTGATTTAATTCCTCATGCATAGCTAAGATCCAATATTCATCATCAAAAGCTTCAATTAAATCCTTAGGTTTAATTTGAGAAACAAACGCTAAGTGATTACAAGTATTTCTAAGGGAGTTACGAGTACTTACACCTTTAGATACATCACCGATAATTTGATCAAGGGAGTGATATTTTGAAGTTCGCCATTCTTTGGGAAGTTCCAAAACTTGCGAATCTTCTTGTCTTTGTTCATCCTCTTTCTCCTTGATTTCCTTTTCTTTATTGTCCAAATGTGTTTCCGCCAAGATTTCTGTAACATCATCAACAACAAGATCCTTTGTCGATCCACTTTGGTCAGTTTCATCAAATGCAACATGTATAGATTCTTCAATAGTCATAGTTCTTTTATTGTAAATGCGAAAGGCTTTACTATGATTTGAATAGCCAAGAAATATACCTTCATCAGACTTAGCATCAAACTTGCCTAAATTATCTTTTCCATTATTTAAAATAAAACATTTGCAACAAAAAACATGAAAGTGTGAGACATTAGGCTTTCTTCCCTTATACAACTCATATGGGGTTTTCTTTAAAATAGGCCTTATAAGGGCTCGGTTCATTACATAACAAATTTGTACTTACAAAGATCCGCCCAAAAGTATTTAGGAAGAGCAACCTCATTAAGCATAGTTCTCGCCATTTCTTCTAAAGAATGATTTTTCCTTTCTACAACTCCGTTTTGTTGCGGAGTTCTAGGGGCAGAGAAATTATGATTAATGCCATGTTCATCACAGTAATTTCCAAAAACATTATTTTCAAATTCCCCACCATGGTCACTTCTTATAGAAGAGATTTGAAAACTTTTTTCATTTTGAATAATTTTGGCAAGTCTTTTAAAAGCTAGAAATGCGTCGTTTTTATTTGCAAGAAATAAAGTCCATGTAAACCTAGAAAAATCATCCACAATCACTAAAGCATAGTAATTCCCACCAAAGCTCATAGTTCTAAAAGGTCCAAACAGATCCATGTGCAAAAGTTGTAAAGGTCTAGTGGTAGAAACTATATTTTTCGCTTTAAAAGAGACCTTTATTTGTTTACCCTTTTGACATGCATCACATAATTTATCTTTTATAAAATTAAGCTTGGGTAGTCCAATTACTAGCTCTTTAGAGACTAACTTCTTTAAGTGATCCATGTGAATGTGTGCAATTCTCCTATGCCATAACCATGAATCATCATTCTTACTCAAAAGACATTTCGCATCATTTGAAGATATATCATCAAGATTAATCATATAGATGTTGTTTACTCTATGACCAATAAATTTAACATGCTTGTCATTTTTATCTTCAATTATGCAACAGTTTGAATCAAATATAACTTTATTTCCTTTATCACATAATTGGCTAATACTAAGTAAGTTGTGTTTCAAGCCTTCAACAAGCAGCACATTTTCAATGGAAGAGTTAGGGTTCTTACCAACTTTGCCGATTCCAAGAATTTTACCTTTGTTATTATCGCCATAAGTGACGTGTCCATGATTCTTGGGAATAAGTGCGGTGAACTTTGAGTCATCCCCGGTCATGTGCTTGGAGCAGCCGCTATCAAGATACCAATTTGAACTCCTGGCTTTCAAGCACACCTACAACACAAGTTTAGTTTTTAACTTTTGGTACCCAAACTTTCTTGGGTCCTTGTGTGTCAGTTTTGGGTATAGTACCCTTGGGAACCCAAACCACTTTTGTTCCAACTTTTGTATTTATGTTTTTCCTTGCATTGCATGTTGAAGCACTATGTCCTTTTCTTCCACAATAAAAACATTTAATAAAAGGGCTACTTGAAATACTAGAATGCACAAAGAAATTTTTATAGAGTTTTTGTTGATTTTTTGGGTTATAACCTATCCCGGCTTTTTGAAAAACCACTCTTTGTCTTCCTAATAAAATATTTAAGTTATCCCTTCCAAAAGTGAATTTAGAAAGAGTATTCTTTAGATCTTCGTTTTCTTTTTCAAGTGTATGACATGAAGAACAAGAAGAGGAAGTAGAAGCATGTGAAAAATGATTTGTGCATGCATCAATGATTCCTAAAGTTTCGTTTTCAATTTTCAATCCTTCTATTTCTTTATTTAAAACAAGAATTTGTTTTTCTAAAGAAGAAATTATTTTCTTAGATGAAGAAATAATTTTTGTGAGTTTTAAAGATTATTCATGTAATTCCTCAAAAGCATCTTGTAACTCATCGTAAGAAGGTAATAAAGTATTAGAACTTACCTCGTTTTCGCTTTCTTCTTCATCTCCTTTTTTGCCAGAGACACGAGTTGAGCTTCTTCGCTATCTGAATTGTCAGTTGAGTCCATGTCGTTTTCATCCCACGCTATGTAGGCTTTTCTTCCTTTTCTTTCCTTGAAGGGCTTCTTTTCAAATTTTTCCTTCTTCTTTTGATAAACTGGGCACTCCATTTTCATGTGACCAGGTTTGCCACATTCATAGCAAGTTGGAGTCGATGAAGCTCCTTCGCCTTTGAAGTGTGTCTTTTTAGGAGGGAAGGGAGGTCTTCTTTGCGTTCCATTTTTCCTGAGAAATTTACTAAACTTTTTAACTAACAAACTTAAATTTTTTTCACTTACCTCAATGTTTTCTGAGCCTTCTTCATTTTCTTCATCATCATTGTCGATTAATGAAGAAGTGGCTTTGAAGTGCTATTCCCTTTTCTTTTTATCATTCTCTTCGCTTTGGCTTAATCTGCTCAACTCCAACTCGTGCTCGTGAAGTTTTCCAAAGAGGGTAGCTAAAGTCATTGTGGACAGATCCCTCGATTCGGATATAGCTGTCACTTTGGGTTACCAAATCCTGCTAAGACATCTCAACACTTTGTTAATCAAATCTTCATTAGAAAAGCTTTTGCCTAAAGATGCAAGATGATTAACTATGTGGGTGAACCTCTTTTGCATTTCCTGAATGCTTTCTCCTTGGTTCATTCTGAATAGTTCATATTCACGAGTTAGAGAATTGATTCTCGATCTCTTAACTTCACTAGTACCCTCATGGGTAACTTGCAAAGTATCCCACATTTCTGTAGCAATTTTACAATTTGAAATTCTAAAAAACTCATCATATCCCAAAGCAGTAGTAATAATATTTTTGGCTTTTAAATTAAATTGCACTTTTCTTTTGTCTTCATCAGACCATTTATTTCGTGGTTGATGCGTGCGGATGTAGTAATTAAAATTCAGATAAAAATCAGTTGTCAGGCCCACCAGAAAATAAAAACCTTACAACTAGTTGTAGTTAGTAAGGGTCGATCCACAGAGAACCAATTCAATTAACACTATCAAGTAATTTTCAATTTAAACTCTAATTAACAATAAACAGTAAAAAGGGGGGTTTTGGAGTTTTGATGAACAATGAACAGTTTCAAAGACAATAACAATAAATAAACTGAAAACAACAATATAAGAAAATTGGTTAAGAGATTGAATCCACCACTAGATTTATATGATGATGTAAATCCACATATCATTTTATTCCAACATGCTCAATTATGTTTTTATGCAATTGTGAGAGTAAATCTCTATTTTCCTTACGTGTTGGCCAATTTAGCAACCGCTCAAATCAACTCCTAATCACTGATTAGTCATAAAGCAACCGCTCTTATAACTATCCAACAATTGCATTAAGATTTAGAAAACCAATTACACTAAGATCTAATCACACACCGGGATTAAATTACTTAGAACATATATTTCTTTAGATCTACTACCGCAACCGCGCATAATAAACCCAGATCTACCACTTTTATAACTGGCAAATAGCATAAAGATAATTATATCCACATGAACATCATACATTCCACTAGATCTACTACCGCAACCGCGCATAATAAACCCAGATCTATCACTTTGAAAGTGGGAACAAGTACAAAAACCTTCATACCAACAATAGATTCAGAAATATATGAATAAAAACATAACTGTGTTGAAATAATCAAATATACAAGGTTTACAACATCAATACTAGTGGTTTCATCACCCCCTTAACCAAGGGAGGTTTAGTTACACATAGCTAGAAGGAAATCACAAGAAAAACTGAGAGAAATAAAGGAGAGTCCAACCCCCTACATGATAACCAATGGTGTCCTTTTATAGAAGTCTAGGGTAACAAAATGACAAAGGTGAGTGGATGGATGAGTGGGTTAGTGGAGTGGAGTGGTTGAGTGGATTGGTTGAGTGGATGAGTGGATGATTTAGTGGATGAGTAGTTGAGTGGATTGATTTAGTAGATGAGTAGATTGGTTGAGTGGAGTGGTTGAGTGGATGAGTGGAGTGAAGTGGTTGAGTAGTTGAGTGGATTGATTGAGTGGGTTAGTTGAGTGGGTGAGTGGATGAGTGGAGTGGAGTGGTTGAGTGGAGTGGTTGAGTGGTTTGGTTGAGTGGATGAGTGGAGTGGAGTGGTTGAGTGCAAAAATTCCTTGGTCTGACTTGGAAGCCAAAAACGACCAATTATACTTCAGATTCATGAAAAGTACCCTTCATGAAAGTTGTAGATCTTTGTCTTGGCTATAACATGCATATCTGGATCGTCTAATTTGGCTTCCTACAGCCCAAGATATGACCCAAATACCACAGGTTGCTCAAACCCAACTTCAGCACCTCTGTTCCGACTTGTAAGCCCAAACTGACCCATTAGACTTCATTCTTTCAAAAGGTGTTCTTCATAAAAGTTGTTTATTTGGATCTTGACTATCAACTATCCAAATTTCAACCCATTTCCATTATTACAGCTTGAGATATGATTTTATGAGTGCACACCGTTCGGATTCTAGTGACAGAACCCGTATTCTGACTTCCATGTAAACTTAGGTCCCTTAGACATCTGTTTAGGACTTCGAGCTCTTCATCAAAGTTGTAGAGCTTCCTCTTAGCTTTCCTACAAGATAAAATTCATGATTATCAGATATCAGGAACTCAAGTTATGGCCAAAATACAGAAACAGTGTAAAATCTCAATAATGCTGAAAATATTCAATTAGGACCAATTTGAGCTCAAACTCACAAAATCATACTAAACTCAATCAATTAAGAATATGGAGAGTGTAAATGACTAAACATAAGGGTTTCTTAATGAATAAAATATATGATTATCAGTGGTGTTTCGGTCCTTACACCATCGACCTCATGTGTGGGTATAAAAGCGTCGTTTTCGACAGCATCCCAAACATCTAGATCAATAGCTTCAATGAAGATTTTCATTCTTTCCTTCCAATATGCGTAACCATCCCCATTGAAAAAGGGTGGTCGGTTTATGGAGGATCCTTCTGAAAAACCATTTGAAGAAGCCATATACTCTTGAAGCTGCTAAGCTCTTTATACAAGAGTCTAGCTCTGATACCACTTGTTACCAAGTGGCTTCCAGTACTCAAGAGGGGGGGTGAATTGAGTATAAAAACTTTTTCGCAAAACCTCTTTTTAATTAAAACGAATATCAAAAGCTTAATAAATAAATGCACAGAAAGAATGAGAAGAAGAAAAGAAGCAATAAAGAACAGCGTAAAATAAGTGTGCAATAAAATAAATTGCATAAAATAAAGAGATTAGGGAAAAGAGAAGCAGGCACAGTATTTATCCTGGTTCGACCACTAACCCACTTGTGGTCTACGTCTAGTCCTCGAAAGCCGAGATTTTTCACTAAGTATACAAGCTTCAATAGGTGCTTGCTACCGTTACAAAATAGAGCACTTTTCACACACAGGGACACTATACCCTTGTGCTAAAGTCTCACTGCAAGGATACCTCACCTTTATACAAACCTTGAGGGATACCTCACCCTCGATACAGATTATCAGAAAATAGAGATGAAGAGAAACTCTCAAACAGAGTATGTAATACAAGTTGAAGTGCTAATAAAGCTCTCACAGAAATATCTCAAAGTTTTTAAGCAAGAAGAGTGTAGAAAATAGTTTTCACAAAGACAGAGTAAGCAGAAAATAGTTCAGAATAATGGGTAATGGAAAACGTGACCCAGGCTTGTAATTTATAGGGAAAATTAGGTTAACCAGCCGTTAGGTATAATTAATGCCATTTAAAACAAAAATTGAAAGCTGTCTGTTTCCATTTTCGTAAACAAAGATTCGTGTTTATTCGAATAAAACAACAGCTTATTCGAATAACACTGTTTCTGAAAAACTCATTCAAGATGGGTTATTCGAATAACCAACCTGTTATTCGAATAACTCTGTTAAAACGCATGTTTATTCGAATAACGACTCCTCTATTCGAATAACATTGTTTTAAAAGAAGTTCAGAAAGAAGGATTTTATTCGAATAGCGTATAATCTATTCGAATAACTTACTCAAGGCTAAGTTCTGAAAACTTCATTTATTCGAATAAGAGACGGTTTATTCGAATAGCCATTTATAAAACAGGTTTCTGAAAAGCATTGGTTATTCGAATAACGGGGTACTTATTCGAATAACATCTTTTAGAAAACAAACCACATGAGCATGGTTATTCGAATAAGCAAAGCTTTATTCGAATAACTCAGTTTAAAAAAGGGTTTCAAAAGGATGTTTTCAAGGATACTAAGTTTAAAACAATTTTTCTATTTTCTTTTAAAAACAACGAGATATCAATGTGAGCTCTGTACAATAGATCCTAAGTCCTAATGCTAAACAAAATATAAACTCGGACTTGATCTATATATCATCTTCATTTATTCTTCCCGTTTGTTATCATCAAAACAAGTCTTCACAGATGAGCATCAAATACACACCTTGAGCTTAGAATGCTCTAGTCTATAAACATATGTTAACATCATTTATTTTTATTAAACTAAACTAAACTAGTTCAACTGAAATTTAAAAAGATAATGTAAAGGATATAAAGCTGGGCTGCCTCCCAGTAACGCTTGGTTTCATGTCCTCAGCCTGACTCCCCACTGGTGGCTAAGGATCTGAAAGATGAGTGGTGGCCTTCATTCTTGCACACGGCTCACCCCAATATTGCTTCACTCTTTGTCCATTCACCTTGAACTCTCTTCCAGAACTTTCCTCCAACAAATCCATAGCTCCATGAGGGTGCACTTTGACTAATTTAAATGGGCCAGACCACCTTGATTTCAACTTCCCAAGGAACAATTGTAATCTGGAATTAAACAAGAGCACTTGCATTCCTTCAACTAATTCCCTGGGTTGAATTTTTTGATCATGCCATGCTTTGACCTTGCTCTTATATACTTCAGCATTGTCATAAGAAAAGAGCCTGAACTCTTCAAGTTCATTCAGCTGTAGTAACCTTGCTTCTCCAGCTGCTTGTGCATCAAAATTCAACTTCTTTATGGCCCAGAATGCCTTGTGTTTCAGCTCTATTGGTAAATGGCAAGCCTTGCCATAAACCAATCTGTAAGGGGACATGCCAATGGGGGCCTTGAATGTCATTCTGTAGGCCCAGAGAGCATCATCTAAGTGCACAGACCAGTCCTTCCTAGAAGGATTCACCATTTTTTCAAGGATTCTTTTGATCTCTCTGTTGGACACTTGAGCTTGTCCCTTTGGTTTGAGGATGGTAAGCAGTAGCTACTTTGTGTTTCACTCCATATTTTGCAAGCAAGTTAGCAAACAGCTTGTTGTAAAAATATGTCCCTTCATCACTGATTATAGCTCGAGGAGTGCCAAATCTGGTAAATATGTTCTTGTGCAGGAATTTTGTGACTACCCTGGCATCATTTGAAGGCAATGCTACTGCTTCTACCCATTTAGAAACATAGTCTACTGCAACTAAGATGTAGGCATTTCCATAAGATATAGGGAATGGTCCCATAAAATCTATTCCCCATACATCAAATAACTCAATCTCCAAAATGGTGTTGAGTGGCAGTTCTTGTCTGTTGGAAATATTCCCTACCCTCTGACATCTATCACAAATCTTGGCAAACTCATGAGCATCTCTGAATAAAGTGGGCCAAAAGTACCTTGATTGCAAGACCTTTGCAGCTGTTCTTTTTTCCTCCAAAGTGACCACCATAAAGAGCAGCATGGCAGTCATTAAGGATAACTTACATTTCTTCCTCAGCAGCACATCTCCTCATGATCTAGTCTTGGCATCTTTTGTACAGAAAAGGTTCATCCCAGTAAAAATGTTTGACTTGATGCAGAAACCTCCTTTTCTGTTGAGAGTTCATTTCCACTGGAATTACCCCATTGACCAGAAAATTCACAATGTCTGCGTACCAGGGTGCTGCAGCATTTTCAATCAGTAAAAGGTGTTCATTAGGAAAATTTTCTTTAATTTCTTCTTGAGGTTTGGTTTCTCCTTTCTCAACAATTCTGGAGAGATGATCAGCTACCTGATTCTCAATTCCCTTCTTATCTTTGATCTCCAAATCAAATTCTTGAAGCAAGAGCACCCATCTGATAAGCCTTGGCTTGGCATCCTTTTTGTCAATGAGGTACTTGATGGCTGCATGATCTGTGTAGACCACTACTTTGGTTCCCACCAGATATGATCTAAACTTGTCAAAGGCAAATACTACTGCCAACAATTCTTTTTCTGTAGTGGTGTAGTTGATCTGAGCATCAATGAGAGTCTTGCTAGCATAATAGATAGTATGAAAAATCTTGTTATGCCTTTGACCTAGCACAACTCCTGATAGCTACATAGAATGCAGTTATTTGTGCCCTATCCTTGTGCTAGAATGAATGCTATGTTCTTGTTTAAATGCATATTTGGAGGGTTTTGTGCTTATATTTGATATATTCTGAATCTAAGCCTTTCTGATGTGTTATTATGCAAAACTGAGCTTTAATTGTTATGAATTGAGTAGATTTATATATGTTATTGATTTGGTGTTTTCTCTATGATAGGAGGGGCTCCAAACAAGGTTAAATATGGAGCAGTTGAGCTTAAAGAGGAAGAGGAAGCCAAATTGGCATTCCAGCAAGCAACGTTGTGGTGCAAGGCAGAGCACGCCGCGGCGCAAAGAGGATTTTCAGCCTGGTCATACTTGAACCCGGGGCAAGAGCGCCGCAGCGTAGTGAAGTGAACGTTGTGGTGGTACATAGACCGACCCATTGGGCGCCGCGGCGCGCATATGTGGGTGCTGCGGCGTGAAGGCGGCTGCTGAGCCTATAAATAGATTTTTACACGTTTTTCTCTCAGACTCTCCCCTCTCTCTCCGTTTTCTCTCTGTTTTTCTGAGTTTTGGCCATTTGGCCATATCTCTCTTTTTAGGTTTAGTTAGTTTAGTTAGTTTAGGTTAGTTTTAGGTTAGATAGCTTGGCTAGATCTTCATTGCTGGTGGATTGGAGGCCAGGATCAAAGGATTGAAGGAGGATTCAAGCTTCAGAGACAAATCAATGAGCTTCTTTCTCTCTTTTCCCTTTCTCTCTTCTCTGTCTTATCTTTTGTATAGCTGAGCTATGTTTTAGAATTATTTTGGATCCTTTGATATATATTAATGATGTGTTTTTCTCTAAGTTTGTGTGGATGTTTGATTATGGTTCAATCATTATCTGTGTTTAATGCTTGTTCTTGGTTGGCCTCAATTACATGATCTTAATATTAGCAAATGAACTAGACATAGGGATTTGTTGATATGGATATGGTGTGGTTGATACATGTTCGGCGAGTTCAATTGGCTTGGATGAGTTGATTCGTTAATAGGATAGAAATATACCTATTAACCATGTATAGTGGGAGATTGAGAATAGATCGTTCATGAGTGGAAGTTGCACTGGCTCTCAAGGAAACTTAGTGAGTTGGGCAATTGAAACCAGGGTTGATTGACCTAGACATAGGCTTTTGACTAATGAAGATTCTCAAGCTAACCTAATCAATGCATTTGTGTTTATGAGGAGAATTGCATGTTGTTGATAGATGTAGGAGGTGAAGGAGGATTTCCTGAAACCTAACCGCTTTTAGGTTTATTGCTTTTGTAGGTTAGATAATTTGTATATTATTTTCCTATTTTTATGTCCTTGTCTAGAATTGATTAAGCTATTGGTTGGTATTTAGCGTTATAACATAATAATATCCTCATGGGAACGAACTTTTACTCTGTATCTGTATTACTTGTGCGACCCGTGCACTTGCGGTTAGCAAAAAGGGCAACATGTTTGACCCTCAATAACTCCCACTGCAAAATCACTTGCATCACACATCAATTCAAATGGCTTCTCCCAATTCGGAGCTACTATTACGGGAGCAGTGATCAGAGCCTTCTTCAAAGTTTCAAAAGCTGATAAACATTCTTCTGTGAAATTAAATGCACTATCATGCTCTAGCAGTTTGCAGAGTGGCTTGGATATTCTAGAGAAGTCTTTGATGAATCTCCTATAAAACCTAGCATGTCCTAGGAAGCTTCTGATGCCCTTAACAGAATTGGGTGGGGGGAGTTTTTCAATCACCTCAATCTTAGCCTTATCCACCTCTAAGCCTTTCTTTGACACCTTGTGCCTAGCACAATGCCTTTCTTGACCATGAAATGGCACTTCTCCCAATTCAGAACTAAATTGGTTTCCTCACATTTATCCAGCACCTTTTCTAGATTGTCCAAGCATCCCATGAATGAATCTCCAAAAACTGAGAAATCATCCATGAAGATTTCCATAGTTTTCTCAATAAAGTCAGAAAAGATGGCCATCATGCACCTCTGAAAGGTTGCTGGAGCATTACAAAGCCCAAAAGGCATCCGTCTGAAAGTAAATGTACCATAAGGACAAGTGAACGTAGTCTTCTGCTGATCTTCGGGTGCCATTGCTATCTAATTGTAACTAGAATAGCCATCCAGAAAGTAATAAAACTCTCTTCCAGATAACCTATCAAGCATCTGATCAATGAATGGTAATGGAAAATGATCATTCCTTGTGGCCTTGTTCAACTTTCTATAATCCATACATATCCTCCAACCTGTGACTGTTCTTGTAGGAATCAGCTCATTCTTCTCATTTTTCACTACAGTAACTCCTCCTTTCTTTGGAACGCACTGCACGGGACTTACCCACACACTATCTAAAATGGGGTAGATGATTCCTGCATCAAGCCATTTAATGATCTCCCTTTTTACCACATCTTTCATAATTGGGTTCAATCTTCTCTGGCCTTCAATACTGCTCTTGGTATATTCCTCTAACAGAATTTTGTGCATACAAAGGCTAGGACTGATTCCTTTAATGTCTGTCATTTGCCATCCAATAGCTTTCTTGTGCTTCCTCAAAAGTGAAATAAGACTACTTTCTTTCTCAGAAGTTAAGAAGGACGAGATGATGATAGGAAGAGTTTTCTTTTCTCCAAGATAAGCATACTTCAGATGAGAAGGTAGTTGCTTCAATTCAAGGATGGGAGGTCTTTCAACAGAGGGAACATTCTCCATGAAGGTGTCCGCAGATATATCTAAGGATTCATATTTTCTGATCCAGGATCTGTGTACCAAATTCCCTTCAACTAGCTGCTTTAACTTTTCATTTCCAAAATTTGTTTCCTTATTCAGTTCAGACTCATGCTCTAAGTCTCGGCCTGATGCTATCAATTGCTCTTACACCAGAGAATCAATATCAGTAATAATAGAACAGCTTTCCATATCTTCATCAGGATAGTGTAATGCATTAAAAACATTGAAAGTTACTTTCTGATCATTCACCCTCATAGTAAGCTCTCCTTTCTGCATATCTATCAATGTTCTTCCAGTTGCCAGGAAGGGTCTTCCAAGGATGATTGGAATTTCCTTGTCAGCCTTAAAGTCTAGAATAATGAAATCCACTGGAAATACAAACCTGTCCACTTTGATTAGGACATCCTCAATCTTTCCTTCTGGGTAAGCAATAGACCTATCAGCAAGTTACAAAGTCACAGCAGTAGGCCTGGCTTCACCAATGTTCAGTTGCTTGAAAATGGACATAGGCATCAGATTAATACTTGCTCCAAGATCACATAAGGCTTTTCCACAATAAGTATTTCCTATAGAACAAGGGATAGTGAAGCTGCCTGGATCTTTCATCTTTTAAGGAACTTTATTCTGCAACAGCTGGGTGCTTTCCTTTGTCATTGCCACAGTTTTGAATTCTCCCAATCTCTTTTTCTTAGTAAGGATGTCCTTCATAAATTTGGTGTAGTTGGTCATCTACTGTAGAGCTTCAACTAGAGGTATGTTAATGTGCAACTGCTTCAGAATATCCATAAACTTATTGAATTGCTTCTCTTGAGCTGCCTTCTTCAACCTCTGTGGAAATGGAGGAGGTGGCCTCTCTTGAACCATCTTGGGTTCAGTCCACTTAGGAATGACTTACTCTGTATCTTCATACCGTGGAACTGATTCATGCTTAGGTTCCTCTGTTTCAGCTGGTTCAGTTGTCTTTGTTTCTTGCTGCTTAGATGCTATAGCATCCTGTAGCACTTTACCATTCCTCAGGGTTACAGCTTTAACGTGTTCCTTGCCTTTATCATTTGAAGATAATGGAGACTCCATGGAAGCGGGTAAAGTGCCAGCAGGTCTGTTAGCTAATGCATTGGCCAACTGACCTACTTGGTTCTCCAAGTTTCTTACAACAGCTCCTTGATTCTGGATTTGAGCTTTAGTTTCAGCCATGAAAGTTTTCAACATAGCTTCCAAAGATGGTTCCTTTACAGGAGCATGGTTCTGCTGCTGAATGTTCTGTTGCTGTTGTTGGTAATGTGGAGAAGCATAACCAGCAGGAGGATTCAAAGTGTTGCTGTGATTACTGTAGCTGAAATTAGGATGTTGCTTCCAGCCAGGATTATACGTATTGGAAAAAGAATCGTTCCCTCTATTTCCCACGCAATTCACTGACACTGGATTATCAGGACATTCTTCAAACAGATGCCTTCCTCCACAGAAAACACAAGCTACTGAATTTACTGGAGCCATAGTAGGTTCAACCATAACAGGTTCCTTACTAGTATTTGCCGCAGTTAAATTTTTCAGCATGTTGGTAATGGCAGCAAACTGAGCAGACATAGCAGTTATCTCCTTCACTTCATGAACACCAGCCCTACCTTTAGAAGAATTTGCTCTGCTGGTTGGCCACTGATAACTATTGGCAGCTATGCTCTCTATTAGCTCATAAGCTTCATTATAAGACTTAGTCAAAAGAGCACCTCCAGAAGAGGCATCCAATATCAACCTCGAAGGAGGTAATAATCCATTGTAGAATGTTTCCATTTGAATACACACAGGAATGCCATGATGAGGGCACTTTCTCAACAGATCTTTAAACCTCTCCCATGCTTCATACAATGATTCATCATCATTCTGCCTAAAGGAAGTAATATCATTCCTCATTCTGGCATTTTTAGTGGGAGGGAAGTATTTTGTCAGGAACCTTTCATCCAATCCATTCCAAGTAGTAATTGAATTGGGTTCCAAAGAGTTCAACCAAGTCTTTGCTCTGTCTCTCAAGGAATAAGGGAAGAGTCTCAATTTGAATGCATCATCACTTACTCCAGGGATCTTGAAATCGCTAGCCACTTCCAGAAATTGCCTTAAATGCAGGTGAGGACCTTCAGTAGGAGCACCACTGAACTGCCCAACAGTTTGAAGCATTTGAAACATCATTGGCTTGAATTCAAACTGCTGGGTAGTTATTGCTGGCCTCACTATCCCAGTATTCATCGTTTGGGGATCAAAGACTGCGTAGTCTCTGATGGACCTCTCTTTGTCATTTGCCATGTCAATCATACTAGGTTGCTCCTCATCAGTTACGAAAAGATTAGCCATGAAGCCTAACTCAGAATGTTGGGTCAAAGCACGTTGTTCTTTGGTTCTCTTCCTTAAACTCTTAGCTGTTTTCTCTATCTCCAAGTCAATTTGAAACTCAGGTTCACCCTTGCTGCACATACAGATTGCAATACCTGTTGCTGAGCACAGTACACCAAACTTTTAGAAGTAACAAAATAGATAAAGTTAACAAAAGAATTTAAATATTCAACACCATTGTCAATCCCCGGCAACGGCGCCAAAAACTTGTTGCAATTTTAAGGATGTGCAAGTGTACACAGTCAAACAAGTAATAAAGTATGAGTAAAGATCATTCCCATGAGGATTTAATTGTATTGAATACCAATTCTAGAATTAACTTTTCCTATTGAACGTAATAAAATAAAGGGAAATTTTTAAGCATGGAAAGTAAATGAGTAATGAGGTATCAAAGCAGTGAGTAATAAAGGCAAGGAATTAATAAAAGCGATAAATGAAGTGTTTCAAAGCAGAGATGGGAACAGTTAGGATTCTAATCCTTTGTAATTCTTAACTTTAGGGTAATATATGTTTCAGGATGCTACAGCATTTAGCCCACGGAATAAATTTATGCTTTCCAGCAGTAAACACTGAGTTCATTAAAAGCTTCTTATTCCTAAGTTCAAATTAATTTCCCTCAGTGGTCATAGAAGCACGTCCAGCTATTAAAGACTTGAAGGTTATTCCTAGCTCATTCAACACAATTAATTTTCTAATTAATTGTTCTATCTTTATCTTCTAATCAAGTCCACTAATTTGGTTTTTCCAAACGAAATTAGTTGATATTTCAGATTAGTTGATCAAGCTAAATAGAAATTAAACATTAACACAGAAAAGAAGAAAATGAATAACATCCATAACATTGGATTACCCTTCAGTACAATTACAAATTCATAGAATCCTAACTAATAAAATTTAGCTCATAATGAGCTTGAAGACAAAGTAAACAAAAGAATTGAACAATAAATGCATTCTGCGTAACAGTGAGGCTACGAGATAACCAACGAGATGATCAGTAGCTGACGTCTCTCTCCTTTTGCTCTTCCCTCGAAAAATGCCCCCTAGTACAAAGTCACACTCCCCTTTTGTACTAACCCCCAAAAGTAGGGTTACACACTCTCTCTCATGCCTCACTTTTGGGGCCTTTACAAAGTCAAATATTAAAATATTCATTGGCCCAATTCTCGAGTACACACAGCTGCTGCATTGTATTCTCTCTCTTCCTTTTAAGCACAGTACAGCAGGTATTTTGTCGTCTAGTGGCCAAAAGCTGAGCTGAAATGATTTTATCTTATAGTGACTCTCTCCCCCGAAGCTACAGCATTCCAAAACATCCTAACGCATTTCCTTCAGCAATTACACCTCTAAAACCTGCTCAAAATTGAATCAACCCTTCAGCAATTACAGATCAGAATTTACAGCTTTTTGAAATTAATCAGATTAAGCCCAAATATTTACTCAATCAAATAAAACTTGAAGTTCTTCTCCTAAATTGATCAAAACAAGAACAAATGTTTAAGCTAAAAGGATAGTAATGACTCTTATTTCTAAGAGTTATCAGGTACCTAGTTCTGTAAAAAACAAAGTGCCAAAGTTAGAACAACAAATTACCAAAGTGCCTAAGATATGTACAAAAATAGAAAAAAACAATTAAGTTAAATACAAAACATGGTGGCAATTGCATAAAACATGTAAATTAGAGCAAAAAACAACAAAGCCACCAACAAAAAAAATGGAAACAGGCTTAGAAATCTTGGAAACAGGCCTGCAAAAGGGTTCACGCCGCCGCGTGCAAATGCTTGCGCCGCGGCGCACATCTGCAGCTACGGCCAGGGGGTTACAGTCACCAATGGCACCTCAATTTTCACCAAAAATAGACATAAACAGCCCCAAAGAAGCATTTTCTATCATTATCATCAATCAAAAATAGAGATTTAAATAAAAAATCATAACAAAAAGCAAATAAATTGTGAAATAACAAAGAAAAGGGGAATAAATGCAAAGTGAACGGAGAAGAGGCTGAACGAAGTGTTACCTGGAGGGGGAGTGAGAGTGTGGGTGGAAGAAAAATGCACCAAATCAAGAGCATAATGTGGGGAGAGTGGGGGAAAAAGGAAGAGATAAAGGAAGAAATGGAGAGCAAATGGAAGAATGAGGGCTCACGCCCATTTTAACACACACAGGACTCTCAATGAAACGCACGTTTCACGTAGGGCAAGCCCCCTGACAATCACATATTTGATACATTAATAAACCCTCATTTTTAGTCATTTACACTCTCCATATACTTAATTGATTGAATTTGGTTATGTTTTATAAGTTTGGACTCAAATTGGACTTAATTGAAATTTTCAGCATGATTTATATCTTACATTGTTTCTTATTTGGGCCATATCTTAGGTTGCAGGTGGCCTTTTTAGGTGATTCTAGAGGCATTTGAAAGATAAGAGAGAGCTTTATAACTTTCATGAAAGCCTTAAAGGCCAAATCATACGTTTGGATAACTCAAATTGGAGTTGAAGCAAGAATGGTGTGGTGTGGAATGTGATTAAAAATAAATATCAAAAACAGTTGCCAAGTTCCACAAAAAATATAAAAACCTTGCAACCAGTTGTAGTGGCAAGGGTCGATCCACAGAGAACCAATTTAATTAACACTATCAATTTAATTCCTAAATTAAACTCTGATGAAAAATAAATAGTAAAATTAAAAGGGGGGTTTTGTTAATTAAAACTAACAAAAGAAATTAAACTTAAACCAAAGCAGTAAACACAAATTGAATTATCAAGTTAAAGATATTGGTTAAGAGATGGAATCCACCACTAGATTTATATGATTATGCTAACTTACATATCCTTTATACCAACATGATCAATTATGTTCTTATGTAATTGTGAGATAAATCCCATGTCTTCCTTAAGTTTCGCTTAATTCAGCAACCGCTCAAATCAAACCCTAACCATTAGTTATTTGTAAAGCAACCGCTCTTACACTTACCTAATGATTGCATTAAGAATTAGAAAATCAATCACACTAAGATCTAATCACACACCGAGATTAAATTACTTAGAACATATATTTCACTAGATCTATTACTGCAACCGCGCATAATATATCCAGATCTACCACTTTTATAATTGGTAAATAGCATAAAGATAATTATACCCACATGAACATCATACATTCTGCTAGATTTACTACCGCAACCGCGCATAATAAACCCAGATCTACCACTTTGAAAGTGGGAACAAGTATAAAAACCTTCATACCAACAATAGATTCAGAAATATATGAATAAAAACATAACTGTATTGATATAAAGAAATATGCAAGATTTGCATAATCAAAACTAGGGTTTCATCTTCCCTTAACCAAATAAGAAAACTAGTCACACATGGCAAATTCAAAAACAGAAGAAAAACAAAAGAAAAACATAGTTCAGAACGAAAGTGCAAAAGAAAACTAAAGATCAAACTAGTTTCCAAAAGTTGGGGATGATCAATCTCCGATTGCTCGAACCCGAGACTCCAATCTTCGATCCAATCTCCCTTCCCCTTGGTCTTTGTGTTTCCCTCAGTTCCCTTGACGGCTCTCTCTATCCAGACCTCCTTTAAGGGCTCTAAGCAACCCTATTTATAGGTTTGGGAACCTAATTTAGCATTAAAACACGAAATTAATATTCTGATGCGACGACACGGGCCGTGTCATATTACACGGCCCAACCCGTGTTCAATTCTGATGACAGATTCTCAGCTATTCCAAAGTCAGAGAAGAACACGGCCCACCCTGTGTCACTTGACACGGGCCGTGTTCTCGGTCAAGGCTTGAAATTGACTCTTCCTCGTGAAGTCAGAGAAGTACACGGCATACCCCGTTTCATTGGACACGGGCCGTGTTGATCATTTTCTTCTAATCCAGCCTTGATTCTTCATGAATGTCCTTCTTCCTTTGCTTCTGAGGGTAAAACTGATCTTCTTAAGTATTCATCTTTCTCCTCAAATAGCCATCAAGCTTGGTTTGATGCTAATGGACTCAAACACTCAAAGATATCTTGAAAAACATAATTCATTTATGAGTGTTTATAACCGCATTTAGCATAGTTTCACAATAAACATCCAAAGACAACTCTAAATCAGAAACTTAGCTAAATGTCAACAATTCAACACATATGGAGTCCAATTAAATCAATCATAAGGCATTTAAAGTATGGAAATAATCGACAGATCAAAGAACTAAGGTGCTGATCCTGACAACTTGACCTATGCATACTATTCATGACATAGCTCGGGTTATAGGATATAAAATGGGCTGAAATTTTGATGGTTGATAGTTAATACCCAAATATACAACTTTCATGTGAACATTTTTCTAGATTCTGAGGTCTAATAGGTCATAATGGGCTTGGAAGTCAGAACAGAGGAGATGTCACTGAGCCTAAGTAGTGTGTAGTAATTGGGCCATATCTCGGGTTATAGTTAGTCTTTGGAGCTGATATTTTACCAGAAGATAGTTAAGCTCCAGGCCTACAACTTTCATGAAGACTACTTAGTTAAAATATGACGCATTCAATGACTTCAGAGTTGAATGATTTCAGAGATAAAGAATCTCCATAATTTTTCACTCATCAAAAGTCATTTGGCATTTTTCACTCATTTTTCACTCATCCACTCACCCATAACTCACCCCCATTATCATTTTGTATCCCTAATCCTCTATAAAAGGGAGCATTGGCTGATTATTTGGAGAGTTTTAGGTGTTAGTTACCAAGATTATGTTATTTTGTTACTTATTTTTCTTGTAGTAGTTTTCCTTTGTTCTAAATTGAAGTCATATTCTTCTTCTTCTTCTTCTTCTCTCTTTCTTTCTTCTTGTCTATGAGTAACTAAGTTTCATTTTACTTGGGTAAAAGAGTGAAGCTCTTGGTAATGAAATAAGGTTAAATTCATTTATTTCTTATGCTTAAATGATATATTTTCAAGTGATCATTATACGTATTGTATTTTGTTCCTCCTTGTAAAGTGGAGGTCTTGATTCATTGTAGACAAGAGGTTGGCACAATGAATGCTTGAGCCCATTTATGAGTGGTGGTGTTAATAGATGATTAAAGGAATCATAATATAATTACGTATATAATTTTTAATGAACTTTGAACGTTGTATTTTTCGATTGGAACCTCCATTATGTGTGGATTCTAATTGAGTTATAAAAAGAATTAATCTTGTCCTTATTTTATTTACCAAGAGTGGATCTCCTAACCCAAGTAAGTCTTTTTTATTTGTAACCAAGTTTTATCACTTTTATTGTTGTGACAAAATATTTACTTTACGTCAAAGAATTTTTCTTCATCAATTCCCTGTGGATCGACCTCGGACTCCCAAGATTTTATTACTTGAAATAACCTGCACTTGGGTTTGCAACTTTTAATATGCATCAAGTTTTTGGCGCCATTGCCGGGGACTTGATTTGAAGAACAAATTTATGGTGTAAATATTTTGTATATATATATATTACTCTTTTAATTTTTTTCTCTTTGTACTTACTAACGTACTAACTTAGTGGGGGAAACTCTCCCTTAACCCTCTATAATCTGCAATCATTAATGAAATAATCTTTCTTCTTCTCTTCTTTCTCATCGGAGTAAAAAATCGGCTCTGTCGATTCTCTGATTTTCATATTTTAAATTTACTTTTTGAACTTTATTTTTTGCATTTTACTTTCTGACTCTCTAACTTACTAAGCTACTAACCTTTTAATTTTCTTGCTTACTAACTATCTAACTCTCTTATCAGTTATCTGACTTTTTACTTTATCAGCTATCTAACTTGTTACTTTACCTGCTTTTAACATTTTAATTTATCTGCATACTAACTTTTTAATTTTTCTGCTTATTAACTTATTTGGTGATTGATTTATACAACACCTTTGTTAATATATTTATTTGGTGGTCGGTCTATATCATACCCTTGTTAATATATTTATTTACTATGTATTAGTCTATATATTTGGTGGCTGGTTTATACCACACCTTTATTAATATATATATGGTGGCTGGTTTATAGCATATTTTTGTTAATATTTAAGGGTATGTTTATACCGTCTACTTGTATATTTTTTCTATTTTAAGTTACTTATTTATGCTTAATTGGTACCGTGATTTAATTTCTAGTCGTTTGGTTAAAGTTAATTCTAATACTTTACATATTAATTTATTTGAATCACAATCACACACATTAAACACAATGGCTGAAAACGAAAGTGTGCTTGATGAACATAAAAATTAACCGTTGCGAACCATGCGTGAGTATTTGCAACCATCTAAAAATTCTAGTCCATCATATTTTATCTTTCCACTCAATGCAAATAATTTTAGATTCAAGTCAGGTATGATTTTTTTACTTCATAATTTCCAAGGTTTAGAATCAGAAAGCTCATATTTACATCTAAAAGAATTTGAGGAAGTATATACTGCTTTTAATGATCAAACTTGCACTGAAAAGATTGTTAAGCTTAAATTGTTTTCTTTTTCTTTGAAAGATAAAGCAAAAACTTGACTTAACACTTTGAAACCAAGATCAATTAGTACATGGCAAGAAATGCAAGGTGAGTTTTTTTAAAAAAAATTCCAACACATCAAACCAATGCTTTGAAAAGACAAATCCAATTTTTTTTCCAAAATTCAAATGAAGCATATTTTCAAAGTTGGGAACGTTTTAAAAATTTGTTGAATTCTTGCCCACATCATGGTTTTGAAAAATGGCACACTATAAGCTTTTTTTATGAAGGATTAACACCCAAAACTAAATAATTTGTGGAAACAATGTGCAATGGTGAGTTTCTTGATAAAGAACCCAAAGAAACTTTAAACTATTTAGACCATTTGGTTGAAAATTCTCAATCTTGGCATGATACTAATCTTTTTGAAAATTCAATTTGATATAACCTTGCAAATGCTAGTAAAGGAAAATATCATCTTAGTCAAGACGAAGATTTAAATGCTAGGTTTGCTAGTTTGGCTAGAAAGGTTGAAGTCATGGAATCAGGAAAAGTAAAAGAAATCAAATCTGTGCAAAATGAAGAAATTTATAGCATTGTGATGAATTGGGACACTCAACAAATGAATGTCCAAAAATTTCTAGTTTTAAAGAAGTTGTGCATGAGCAAGTAAATGCAATGAACAATTTTAAAAAGTCATTTACTTCTTCTTTTTCAGATACATACAATCTGGGATGGAGAAATCACCCGAACTTCAGTTGGAGGACCAACAATCAAGCATAATTTATGTAGCCACCACCTCCTCATGCACAGTAGGACTCTCACAATTCTCAAGGATATGCACCTTATGTCCCACCATATAGGAAAAACCTTGAAGGAACATTGCATGCATTCATGAAAAAACAAGAGGCCATTAATAACCAAAATACTCAAGTCATGATTGACATAAAAGACACTCTTGTTAAACTTTCTTCTGCACTCGCCATTCACGAGAAAGGAAATTTTCTCTCTCAACCTCAACCAAATCCCAAGGGCCAGTATAGCCTAAATGAGGGTAGTTCAGAAAGTCAACAAATAGATCAAGTCAACTCAGTGATAACTCTTAGGAGTAGAATGGTTATTGAAAAACAAATTCCTGAACCGTGTGAGAAAAATGATGAGTCAATTCCTAAAGATGAGGAAGGAGTTGATAAGCCACCTAGCCAAAAGGAGACCAAACCCTGGCCTTCAGCCCCATATCCTCAAGCATTAAACAATTCAAGTAAAGTGAACCATAACAGTGACATTTTTGAAATCCTTAAACAAGTGAAAGTCAATATTCCTTTGTTAGATGCTATCAAACAGATTCCTTGTTATGCCAAATTTTTGAAGGACATGTGCACTGTTAAAAGGAAACATAATGTGAAAAATAATGCATTTTTGACTGAACAGGTAAGTTCCATTATTCAGAACAATAATGCATTGAAATATAAAGACCCTGGTTGTCCTACAGTTTCATGTATTATTGGAGAACATAAAATTGAACGAGCTTTACTTGATCTTGGTGCTAGTGTTAATTTGCTTCAATATTCAGTTTATTAACAACTCAACTTGGGTGAGTTAAAATAAACTTCTGTAACTTTTCTACTTATCGATAGATCAATTAAAATTCTATAAGGAATAGTGGAAGATGTGTTAGTACAAGTTGATAAATTTATATATCCTGTGGATTTTATTGTCTTGAAAACTGAACCTACGAAAAATAGTAGCAAGTCAATTCCTGTTATTTTAGGTCACCCATTTTTAGCAACATCCAATGCTTTGATAAATTGCAGAAATGGATTAGTGAAGCTGACATTTGGAAATATGACACTGGAGCTTAATGTTTTCAACATGTGCAAGCAACCACATGAAGTCTGTGATGAAAAGGAAGAAAGATTGAGTCCATTATAGATTATCATCTTCAAATCAGGAGTTCTTCTGACCCATTAGAAATTTGTTTAATTAATTCTTTTGATTCAGCTACACAATTAGATGATAATGTTTCTGAAGTATGCTCTTTGCTTGACTGTACACAGGTAATAGAATACAAAGGATGGAAGCCGAGATTCGAAGAGCTAAAACACATGAATGATGATACCCATGAAGAAGTACCCACACTAGAACTAAAGTCATTACCTGATGGGTTGAAGTACAAATTTTTGGGAGAAGAACAAAGTTTTCTAGTGGTAATTTCCTTATCCCTGACCAAAGAACAATAAGGTATATTGATAGAAGTACTTAAAAGGCATAAAAGTGCAATTGGATAGACATTAAAGGATATAAAAGGCATTAATCTATTAATTTGTATACATAGAATACATTTAGAGGATAATGCTAAAACATCTCAACAACCTCAAAGAAGATTAAATCCATACATGAAAGAGGTAGTTAGAGCTGAAGTTCTTAAATTACTTGATGTTAGAATTATCTATCCTATCTCTGATAGCCAGTGGGTAAGCCCTACACAAGTTGTGCCTAAGAAATCTGGAATAACAGTGGTTGAAAATGAAAAAGGTGAATTAGTACCTACCCGAGTCTCATCTAGTTGGCGTATGTGTATTGATTTTAGAAAATTGAATGCAGCCACTAGGAAAGATCATTTTTCCTTGCAATTTCTTGATCAATTTTTGGAAAGAGTAGCAGGACATCCCTACTATTGTTTTCTTGGTGGTTATTCAGGGTATAATCAAATACCAATTGTATTAGAGGACCAAGAAAAGACTACTTTTACTTGCCCCTTTGGTACTTTTGCATATAGAAGAATGTCTTTTGGTCTTTGTAATGCTCCGACAACTTTTTAAAGATACATGGTAAGTATTTTCAATGACATGATTGAGCATTATTTAGAGATTTTCATGGATGACCTGACAGTTTTTGGAAATTCTTTTGAAAATTATCTTGATAATTTGGAAAAGTTCTTAAAAGATGCGAAGAAAAATGATTTGTGTTAAATTGGAAAAAATGTCATTACATGGATATATCAGAAATAGTGTTAGGTCATGTGATATCTTCTAAGGGAATTGAAGTAGATAAGAATAAGTTGAATTAATTGCTCATTTGCCTTCCCCAAAAATAGTCAGAGAAGTTCGTTCCTTTTTAGGATATGCAGGATTTTACAGAAGATTCGTTAAGGACTTTAGTATCATATCTAGACCTTTATGTAATCCTCAAACAAAAGATGCAACATTTGATTGGACCCAAGATTGTTAGAAATCTTTTGAAAAATTAATCGGTCTTTTGACTTCTGCTCCTATCATGTAATCCCCTGACTGGTCTTTGCCTTTTGAGTTGATGTGTGATTCTAGTGATTTTGCTGTTGATGCTGTTTTAGGACAGAGAAGGGAAGGTAGGCCTTATGTAATTTATTATGCAAGTCAAACTTTGAATAGTGCACAAATAAATTACACCACTACTGAAAAAGAACTACTTGCTGTAATTTTTGCATTGGACAAATTTTGAGCTTATTTAATTGGTTCTTCCACTGCTGTTTTCACTGATCATGCTGCTATTAGATATTTAATATCTATGCAGTATGCCAAACCTAGGTTGATACGATGGATCTTGTTGTTTCAAGAATTCAACATCACAATAAAAAATAAGAAATGAGCCAAAAATATTGTTGCAGATCATTTGTCCAGGCTGACAACAGGCTCATCTTTTGATAGCACACCTATCAATGATTTTTTTCCTGATGAATTTTTATTTTCTGTCAATTCTATGCCTTGGTTTGCTGACATTGTTAATTTTCTTGTAACAGGTAAGATGCCACCTCAGTGGACACACCAAGACAGAAAAAAGTTTTTGATTGAGGTGAAAATTTTCTATTGGGATGACCCATTTTTGTTCAAATATTATCCTGATTAAATCTTTCGGAGATGTGTACCCGACAATGAGGTAAGTAGTGTCATTAAATTTTGTCATTCAGAAGCATGTGGAGGTCATTTTTCTTCAAAGAAAACAGCTGCGAAAATCTTGCAATGAGGATTTTATTGGCCCACATTATTTAAAGATAGCTATATTTTTTACAAAAGTTATGAAAGTTGTCAGAAATTGGGGTCCATTTCTAAAAGAGACATGATGCCTCTGAACCCTATCATTGTCATTGAAATTTTTTATTATTGGGGAATTGATTTCATGGGTCCATTTCCATCATCATTTGGAATTGTGTATATTTTGGTTGCAGTTGATTATGTCTCAAAATGGATTGAGGCGATTCCATGTTGACACAATGATCACAAAACTATTTTTAAATTTTTAAAAGAAAATATTTTGAGTCGATTTGGAATCCCTCGAGCTATCATCAGTGATAGGGGAAAACATTTTTGCAATAAACCATTTGAGTCTTTAATGAAGAAATATGATATCACACACAAAATTGCTACCCCTTATCACCCTCAGACAAGTGGACAAGTAGAATTAGCAAATAGGGAGATTAAACAAATTAAAAAAAAATGGTTAACCCAAATTGTAAAGATTGGTCTTTAAGATTAAAAGATGCACTTTGGGCTTACCGTACTGCTTTCAAAACATCTTTAGGCATGTTAACCTATCGGTTAGTCTATGAAAAACCTTATCACTTACTTGTAGAATTGGAACATAAAGCATTTTAGGCCATTAAAGTTTTCAACTTAAGTCTTGATGATGCTTCCAAGTTACGCAGATTGCAATTGAATGAACTTGAGGAATTGAGAAATGATGCATATGAAAACTTAAAGATTTATAAAGCTAGAACAAAAACTTTTTATCACAAATCAATTTTGAGAAAATCTTTTGAAATTGGTCAAAAAGTTCTGCTTTATAATTCTCATCTTCACCTATTCCCTAGAAAATTGAGATCTAGGTGGATTGGTCCTTTTATTGTCAAATATGTATATCCTCATCGGGCCATAGACATTGAGAACCCTAGGAATGGTAATGTATTTAAGGTCAATGGACAAAGACTTAAACCATTTCTGGAGCATCAAGCTGTTGAGGTAGAATTCATCTCCATTTCTAATCCGTGTTATGAGTAGAATTTATTTTAATTTTGTTTCTTTCATTTTGCAATTGTTTGTGTTCTCGGTTAAGTGGCGGATAACAGTACTCCGTGACTCTCAAGTCGGTTTATTTTTCAGTTTCCCATAATAACTGATTTCTTCTCCTTCAAAATGGATGTCATTCTCTCAAATCTAAGAAAACATTTTCCTTCTTTTCCTCAAAATGCTCTAACAAAAATCTACAAAACTAGAAGTGAAAGACTGAGACTGTTAATGCACAAGGGTGTCCCAGAAGATATTCGCTGGTTAATTAAAGCAAAGGTTCGTTTAGCTGGTGAATCTTCTGATTCATTTGTCCTATACATGCTGGGTCTCGGTAAAAGTTCTTATTCTAAAAAGATAAGAGCAAAAAGAATGAAAGTTTGTTACAAGTGCACGCGATGGAATTGTAATGCGCAATGTCATTCTTTGGGGATGGTTTCCGTAAACAGGGAAGATAAAACTTTTTTCATTAAGAATGGACTGAGTAAGGAGTAATTAGATAATATCTTATTGACTCTTGAGACGCATTCTTGTGGATATGTGCAGCGCAAACTTCTTAGTTTGTGGAATCTCTTCAAGGATGAGCAAGAGCGTTACAGTATTGGGAATATGACTCAAAAAGACCCTGTTTGCCAATTTATAAGAAAATTGGATAGGAAGCTTATCCTTGACTCATAGAAGGCGTTTAAGCCGTTACTGGACATAAAACCAGAGGAAGATGTGAGCCACAATCACAATGTATATATTATCTTGTACATTTTCAAAAAAAAAAAAAAAAAAAAAAAAAAAAAAAAAAAAAGAAAAAAAAAGAATAAAAGAAAAAGAAAGGGCGAAACTTCAGTTGTACCTGGTCTTTAATTAGATTCGGAGCCCCTGCCAGTGGCAGACTCGTCATTGACTCGGGTAGACCTTCACACGCCAGTCGGTAAATATGGTTTGTGTGCCATGCTCTGTAAAGAGTCGTGCAAGCATTCCCAGGTTTTAACCGTAGGCTCTGCTTGCTGATGGATAGAAAGAAGTGTCCCGTGTTTGCATTCTCGCGTGACAATGCCTCTGAGCTGGATCTTGTGATTTAAAGCCATGGGCTCTTCAGCGACCTCTCACTGGCTGTGGTCATTGGTGGTAGCTGTCAGATTTATGCACTTTAATTAGTGGCATCGTAGGTCAATCTAAAATATCCCACAAGCGGGAGGGAGAAGAATTCCCAGATTGGCTGAGCCGTCTTGGTATTTTTGCACTGGTGACACGCAGTATAAAGATATGCCACCAATTTCCTGTACATAAAGGTATGTCATCATTTATTATTATAATTTTATTTTTGTATGAATTTGTTGTATTTTGATTTTGGACAAACGATCCTTTGGACGGGATCCTTCAGGGGTTTCTAGACTTCTTTACCCTGATGGTTTTCTTGAAGTAAAATAAAATATAAAAAAAATAAAAAACATAAAAAACTATTTCTTAATTTCAAACTTTTCTGACAACAGCCAACCTACCCATATAGGAACTATTATTACTTTTTCTATTCTCTTCCCTATTTTAACACTTCATTTTCTTTACCTTCCTGTAACTCATAATCATTCAAAGAGAGCGTGAGTGTAGAAATGGAGGGAGCTTCTTCTTTAGTTCGTAGATTTACTAGTATCTGTGTATTTTGTGGGACAAGTTATGGGAAGAGTTTAGAGTTATAAACACAGCAAACACTGTTGGTAGAACACTTGCTGCGAGGAACATTCATGTAGTATATGGGGGAGGTAGCATTGGGTTAAGGGGCCTGTATCACTTGCTGCACATCTAAGAGGTGGTCAAGTTTTGGGTGTCATTCCTGAACCTTTAACTCGAAGGAACATCATTGGAAAGACAATTAGGCTGGAACTTCAAGTATCATCTATGCATGGATGAATGAGGATAATGCTTGAAAACTCTGATGCATTGATTGTCTTACCAGGTGGTTTTGGTACTTTGAAAGAACTTTTTCAAATTATCTTTTTGGCTCAACTGAACATCCACTATAAACTCATAGGTTTGTTGAATGTTAATAATTTTTTTGATAATTTGTTATCTTTTGTTGACCATACTGTGAAACAGAAATTTATCACACCTTCGACAAGACAGCTCCTTATATATGTTTCAACTATTGATGAAGTAATTGATAAATTGTAAACTTTTGTTTATGAACCTGAACCAGTAATAGCTCAGATAGATTAGTCGGAAGGAAACAGCAAGGGAGGCAGCAAGGAACAAGAGTGTGATCAGACACTTCATCTATAACTTTCATTTATCTTCAATTTTATTTATCGTACTTTGTGTCTGTTTAATTTTGTGTAAAGTTTTTCTTTTTAGTAATTGTAACAACAGGTAATATCTTCTATCATTTACCTATCTATGTTTTGACATTGAGAACAATGTTGTGATCTGGTTGGGGGGAAGGATGGTTGTGAAAAAAAACTAAAAAAAAACCCAAAAAAAAAATATTAGGAAGTGTATTTGTTAATATGTTTGTTGTGTTTATATGTTTGTCATCAATTTATTAACAACAAAAGTAATTAGGGATGACAGAGTAAGAAGTAAATTATTTACTCTCGAGATGCATCAAAATTGATGGCAGAGTAATGAGTAATTGGGTAGACAATTAGTTTGTGTAGAAGTAGCAATTCAAATTCAGGAAAATTTACATGATTGAGTTAATTGTCTTCTTTCTTAAAAATCACATGCTTGGTTATGGATGTTGAATTGGTGGACTGAGAATGATAGAATTATGCCTTGTGAGATTTTGAGCCTATTGATGAATAGATTGAACATTTGTACCATTATCTTCTTTCTTGTGTGAATTTCATTCATGGAATTATTACTCTAGAACTTGCTTTGATTCTTTTTTAGACTATATTTTCATATGCATACATAAACAGGATTGAGGCATGTTTTTTGAAATAGCTACTTTAACCAAATAGCCAAGAATGACTGGTGCACAAATAGGCAGCCTTGCTCAGCAGCATATTATCTCAATATGATATCAAGCACTCTTATGGCTTCTTGAAAATTTTCTGATTCCTGCCAACGTAAAGCATTAGAAATGGCCTATTACCCCTTGCTTAACCCCTTTGAGCTTATTTGATCATTCTTTGTTTCAAACTCATTAAGTGCCTTAAATGAAAAATCATGTTCTTATCTGGCCTTAGGGAATAAGAGAACATTAGCTTTGTCATTGGATGAGTTCTTGAACAAGTGTGGGAGTGTGTGTGCAGAATGGTTAAAAAAATATTTAATTAAAAAAATGTATATATTATGTTCTTCTTGTAAAAAAATCAAAAATCAAAAATAAAAAAAATGTAAAAAAAAGGGGTCAACAAGGCAATAAAGGAAAGGAAAAAAATATGTAAAGGGAATTTGCATTAGGTGGAGTTGGGATGAACTTTCATGCTTGTTAATTGAACTCAGCTTTCATGCTCTTTTATTCTTTTTGGTATTTAACTTGTCATATTAATGTTACATTCTCCTTTACCTTGACCCCATTATAATCTTGAATAAAGTCCTCATGATTTGTGTGTGCATGTGTTCTGAGTAGTGGAGAAGTAGAAGATAAGCAAGCTTATCGTAGTGCAATTTTCATGGGTTGAATTGAGTGAAATACCTACCTTTTAAACACTTGAGGGATTGAGAGTGAATCTTGTGAAGATCTATCATTCTTGACTCATGCTTTTCAATTGAAGTTTCCTTGCATGTTGGTTTGAGATGTGAAGAAATGTTACCTCATAAATATTTTGATTACTTGAATGATTGGTTGCTCTTCATTCTTAAATATTATTAGAAATTGAGTCTTTTAGAGTGTTTAGCTTTTGAGTCTGTTTCATTTTTTTTAGTTTTGGTCTTGTGTATTTTGCCCAGGAGTGCAAAAAGCTGAGTGTGAGGGAATTTGATGATCACATATTTGATACATTAATAAACCCTCATTTTTAGTCTTTTACACTCTCCATGTACTTAATTGATTGAGTTTGGTTATGTTTTGTAAGTTTGGACTCAAATTGGACTTAATTGAATTTTTCAACATGAGTTATATCTTACACTATTTCCATATTTGGGCCATATCTTAGGCTGCAGATGGCTTTTTTAGGTAATTTTGGTGGCATTTGAAAGATAAGAGAGAGATTTACAACTTTCATGAGACCTCAAAGGCCAAATCACACGTTTGGATAACTCAAATTAGAGTTGAAGCAAGAACTAGGGTGCTGATCCTGACAGCTTGACCTATGCGTATTGTTTATGACATAGCTCGGGCTATAGGATGTCAAATGGGCTGAAATTTTGATGGTTGATATTAAGACCCAAATCTACAACTTTGATGAAGACCACTTGGTCAAAATATGACGCATTCAATGACTTCAAAGCTGAATGATTTTGTAGACAAAGAATTTTCATAATTTTTCACTCATCAAAAGTCATTTGGCATTTTCCACTCATTTTTCACTTATCCACTCACCCATGACTCAGCCCCCTTGTCATTTTGTATCCCTAATCCTCTATAAAAGGGAGCCTTGGCTGATCATTTGGAGAGTCTTTGGTGTTAGTTACCAAGATTATATTATTTTGTTACTTGTTTTTCTTGTAGTAGTTTTCCTTTGTTCTAAATTGAAGTCATGTTCTTCTTCTTCTTCTTCTCTCTTTTTTTCTTCTTGTCTATGAGTAACTAAGTTTCATTTTACTTGGGTGAAAAGGTAAAGCTCTTGGTAATGAAATAAGGTTAGATAATTTCTTTCTTGTGCTTAAATGATATATTTTCAAGTGATCATTATACGTGTTGTATTTTGTTTTCAATTAATTTAGAAACCCTCCTTGTAAAGTGGAGGTCTTGATTCATTGTAGACAAGAGGTTGACACAATGAATGCTTGAGCCAATTTATGAGTGGTGGTGTTAATAGATGATTAAAGGAATCATAATATAATTACGTATATAATTTTTAATGAACTTTGAACGTTATTTTTCGATTGGAACCTCCATTATGTGTGGATTGTAACACCCCAGATTTTAGCTATTTTACAGTAATGACTAAATTGTACTATTTTATATTTTCTGTGTTACAAAAAATTATTTTGACTATTCTGAGACTGTTTTTGATCATTGTGTGAGATTTGCTCCGAGTCAAGAAAATAATAATTTTCGGGTCGGGGAAAATCTTTATTGATTTATTCGGAGACGAAAGATCTTACTAAACCTGAATCTGAGAGACACAGAAATAAATCTTTTATTTTTTATAATTTAACTGTGAAATAAAAATATTTCACCAGAAAATATTTACTATTTTATTAACAGCAGTTTCTGTTACCGGGTAGTGGACCCGGTATAATTTATTTGTTAGAAAATAGATTAAAAATAATTTTTGTAACCTATTTTAAATTAAACCAATAGAAATGAGTCAATAAAGATGGTTAGACTTATTTAGACCAATAGAAAATGGTCAAAATAAATGGTTGGACTATTTGTTAAAAAACTAGAATAATTAACTAAGTTACTTTAAATAGTTTAATTTGTAACTAAATAACCTAACTTAATTAATTTACTATCTAATTAGGATGTAACTAAAACCTAATTGAAGTCAAACTTAGTTACTAAACTCTTAGACTCCCACGGCCATGAAGGCCATTTCTACCATGTTCTACCTTGTTCTAGGTTCATCTAAGTGACCACTTGATGACCACTTAGTGACCTAAGCCATGTGTGCACCATATGAAACCATGGGAGTGAATTCTTATCACATTAAGCTACTCTCCATGCACTTATACGGCTGCTCACTTTCATTTAGCTATCCATTTGCATTTTTACTACACTTTGAAATATCAAGCTTTCATCTTTTCTCTCAAATACTCAAGAACAACTAAGAACACTTAGCTTCTTTTCTCCTCTTTTTCCTTGAGAACCCCACGGCCTCAACCCCAAACCCTACCACTCCACTTTAAAAATTTCATCTCTTCCCACTTTCTAAAGCTAAACCTCCTCCTAAACACTTTTCTTTCAGTAAGATTTGTCAGAATCCTACTCCAAGTACATAAAAAATCAAGCTTTAGCTTACTACTCTAAAGGTAATCTTTTGAATTCTTTGATTCTAAGATAGGTTTTTAATTTTTTAGACCATGATTGATCCATGGTTCTTTGTTCTTAAGCTTTGTTTGTAACTTTAGAATTTGTTTAAGATTTTTAGGGTTTTTGTTTGAATCACACGAAATCAAGAAAGAGGAGGAGCTTGAAGATCTTGTCTCCCTTAAGGTAAGAGGGAGATTAACCTCATCAACTATGTGTTGGTAGTGAGGAAATGGGTTGTTTATGGTGAAAAATCCACAAGGATTTATTCACTTATTTTTCTATGCTTTCTTTGGTTGTGTTTGTTATGCTTTTGGTTTTAAAAATATGTTTGTATGTGTATTTGTATGTTTATAGCTTTGATTATATGCTTATATGTATGTGTATTTGTATGTTTAGAGCTTTGATTATATGCTTGTATGTAGAATTTAGAAAGCATGCAAATATATATGTAATATAAGATGTGAATCACATGAAGGATTTGATGTATGAAGGTCCCAAAGGACCTATGAGGCACACGACCTTCACCCTTCAAAAGGAACCTAGGGTTCTAAATTATTTTCCTAACCAAGAAGCAAATGATTTTATGACAAGAAAGATAAATTAAGAGTTTTGCAAGGAATAAATGTTAAAAAGAACTAAATGATGGATTAGGAAACCCTAAGTAGATTTCGGCCAACATGCCATTCTTTATAACTTAGATTCAAAATTATTTTATTAAGTGTGGACTTAGAACTTTAATTGAGAAGGAAATTATTTTGATAAGAATTGAACCTAAAATCAAAGCAATATACTTTTTAGAAATAAAAAAATTAACATAATTAAATAATTAAGTTAAGAAATAAGAATAAATGTCAATACTTGAAATCTTCTAACGTATAGCTCACCCTATGGGTTTTGAAGCGCGTTAGAAAATTTTGAGCTATAATATCCCAAGTAAAATAAAGAAACACAATTTTCTGGGAAATAGTAGAAATACCAATTTTTATAGGGGCTATATTACAAATATTATCTAAAGAGGGAGTATGTTGTAAATATTATTTTAGGAGGGACTATTATGAAAATATTATTTAAATAAGGATTATTATGTAAAAATTATTTAATGAGGGACTATTATGCAAATAATAGAAATAAAAATCAAAATTTTTTAGAAAGACATTATTTTTGATTTAGATATGTTAGAAATATTTTATGAAATTAAAAATGCGTTGAAAAAGGTTTACATAACTTAAAAATAGTAATTTTAGGCTACGCGATTACGAAAATGCAATAAAATATTTACGCGATTTAAAAAACATTGAAAAATCTTTACGCGATTTAAAAACGTAGGAAAAATATTCCACAATTTCAAAAATGCGATAATATCGTTATGCGATTGAGCGAAAACAACGGTTTGCTGTCGGGCAGTTATGGTGGGTCTGGTTGTGTTGAATATTTATACTGCCAAGATATGGTGAGATTATATGAAATATTGTAAAAAAAATATTTATATGTGTGTTTGAATGCATGTTTGCTTATTTGAGTAAGACAATATGCGTAGGTGATGAATTACACCTAAGTGTGGGTGCGAGTAGACAAGTGTAGGTCACTTGTTGACCTTGGGGGAATTGTGGTGTGGATACCTCACAATGGGCAGTTAGTAGCTCTTCTGTCCGTAAGGCAGACCGATGCAAGCACACCGATGATCCGGACCGAGACACTATCCTAAATCGTGATCTGGTATAGAATGTCTTGCCAAATGTCTGATGTGCACTTTTGACAAAATTGATATTTTATAGCACTTTTGGCCACGGCAGTCGAGTGACTGACATGTCTTCTGGATCTTCTCTCCAAAATTGTGTTTAGCTCCATGGAGTAGGAATTGGTCATTGTACATATACATTATGGGTCAGCATATTGATTGGATATTTAAGTTTGTTTAAATTATTATTTATGATGTGACAATATGATTTAATGTTTTAATATTTTATGCTACTTATTTGCTGTCATTTCTTTTACTGCCACACTAGTATTGATGTAGGAGATCTCACCTCATTGTTATGTTATATCTGTTTCATTGTATATGTTTATTGAAGACTAAGGGAACGAGGAGGCAAGGGACTCTGCTTATTTTCAGTAGCTGTTTTCTTTATTTGTTAGAATGGCGACAAGACGTCAGGTCTTAGGATTTGTGAGGGTTCAGTTCCATGGCGGAACTGACGCATGGAGGGTTGATTTTAATAATGAAAGATTTGTTTACACCGGGGACTTGACCATGACCTTGAGTGGAACCTTGGATGGGGTTTCTGTGTTAACTCAACATACAACTATGCGGTTAGAATTCACGATACCTATCCGTGAACTTTGGGATAGAGTTGTATCTGTCTATACACCCCAAGAGAATTCAGTAGTATCGTCGGCAAGAACCCCTATAGGACGTCTGTATCCGTCTGGGTTCTTCGATGATAATGTAGAGGAGGAGAAGGATCCTTCCGAGGAACCAAATCCTTAGGTTTGTTTATAGATTACCTCTTAGTGGTTAGGGTTGTATTTTACTTTTGAAGCAGGGTTGTAACTATGTAAATTATTCGAACAAAGTTGTAACATATTGTATAAATATATTTTGGTGTGTTTATTACAAGTTTTACTAATGTTTTAATTTAGTTTACTTACTTTATTTTATTCCACAAATGAAATTTTAAAATTGACATTTTTACAAGATTAATTCTTTTACAACTTGGGTAAGTTATATTAGGATTAGTCTTAAATGTGATACCCTACGGTGGGTGTTACATGGATTCTAATTGAGTTATAAAAAGAATTAATATTGTCCTTATTTTATTTACCAAGAGTAAATCTCCTAACCCAAGTCTTTTTTATTTGTAACCAAGTTTTATCATTTTTATTATTGTGACAAAATATTTACTTTACGTCAACAAATTTTTCTTCATCAATTCGCTGTGGATCGACCTCGGACTCCCGAAATTTTATTACTTGAAACAACTTGCACTTGGGTTTTCAACTTTTAATTTGCATCGCCCCCCTTTTTTTTGGTTCTGGCACTATCGCGCCGCGGCGTGCACTCTACCTGCACCGCGACGTGCTGCTCGCAGCCTCAATATCCTGATCAAACAGAGACCGACATGCCATGGTGTGAGACACCAGACTGCTAAATTATGCAGCAAACCTGATTCATCAAATGCAATTGCTTCCCAGAGGTCTCCACCTCCTGCAAAATTAGTCCAACTAGCACAACTATTGTAAGCATGATCAAAATAGCATGAAACCTTAAAATTAAAGGAATTAGTTGTGCTAGACTCAAAACCAAAGGGGTAAGAATAAGGGTAGTTCCCTCTCAAAAAAAAGGTAAGGGCCTTTTTTATAGTCCAAGCAGGACTTTTTCTGCTACTATGCTGGGGCAGCCAATGTGAGGGAGGTCTTCTCCCTATCAATTTCTCCTCCTAGATAAGGCTTCAAGCGCTAGCCATTGACTTTAAAGATTGACTTTCCCTCATGATCTGCGACTTCAATAGCTCCATAGGGAAACACCTTTTCCACTTGAAATGGACCTGACCACCTTGATTTTAGATTTCCTGGAAAGAGTTTGAGCCTGGAATTATAAAAGGAGGATTTTTTGGCCTTTCTCAAATCTCTTATGCACAATCTTCTTGTCATGCCAACTCTTCACCTTCTCCTTGTACAGTTTTGCATTTTCATAGGCTTGAAGCCTAAATTCATCAAGTTCATTGAGCTGCAATAATCTTTTTTCACTAGTAGCTTGCAAGTCAAAATTCAACTGCTTTATGGCCCAATAAGCACGATGCTCCAACTCAACGGGCAAATGACAAGCCTTCCCAAATACAAGCTTGTATGGAGACATACCAATGGGGTCTTTGAAAGTTGTCCTATATGCCTATAATGCATCATCAAGTCTTTTTGACCAATCCTTACGAGATGAACATACTGTCTTCTCAAGTATTCACTTAACTCACGATTGGACACTTTTGCTTGCCCACTTGTCTGTGGATGGTACGCAGTGGCAATCCGATGAGTTACCCCATACTTGGCCAGGAGAGCATCAAAGTACTTATTGCAAAAATGTGACCCTCCGTCACTAATAATGGCCCTAGGAGTACCAAAACGGGTGAAAACTTGTTTCTTCATGAAGTTTATCACTACCTTAGAGTCATTGGTAGGAAATGCACATGCTTCCACCCATTTGGACACATAGTCCACTACCACAAGAATGTACAGATTTCCATAGGAGGGGATAAAGGGGCCCATGAAGTCAATGCCCCACACATCAAAAATCTCAACCTTAAGAATGGAATTGAGGGGCATCTTATTTCTCCTTGAAATGTTTCCTGCTTTTTGACACCTATCATATTTGCTGACATGAAAGTGTGCATCCTTGAAGAGAGATGGCCAATAAAAACCAGATTGTAGCACCTTAGCTGCTGTCCTCTCCCCACTATAGTGTCCACCATACAGAGAAGAATGACATTGATTCAAAATTTGTTCAACTTCCTCCATAGGCACACATCTCCTCAACATGCGGTCAGGGCACTGTTTAAACAAGAATGGTTCATCCTAGAGATAGTGCCTAACATCATGCAAGAACTTCTCCTTCTGATGAGAGGTAAGATCCGGAGGCAACACATCACCCACTATGTGATTCACAATGTCAGCGTACCAAAGGTATAGACAAGTTGCTATAGCAAAGAGTTACTCATCGGGGAATGCCTCATTAATTGTGATTGGTTCAACTTGATATTCCTTATTTTCCAATCTAGAGAGGTGATCTACAACTTGATTCTCTACCCCTTTCTTATCCCGAATCTCTAAATCAAATTCTTTCAACAACAAGACCCAACGAATCAACCGCAATTTTGCATCCTTCTTGCTCACCACGTATTTAATTACGAAGTGATCTGTGTAGACTATCACCTTAGTGCCCAATAAGTATGCATGAAACTTGTCAAATGTGCCAGAAGTTCATTTTCTGTTGTTGTGTAGTTTAGTTGCGCATCATTGAGAGTTTTGCTTGCATAGTATATGGAGCGAAACAACTTATCTTTCCTCTACCCCAAAACTGCACCAACAACATAGTCACTGGCATCGCACATCAATTTGAAAGGCAATTCCCAATTCGGAGTGATTATCACCAGGGCTGATACTAGTCTCCTTTTTAGTTCCACATATGCATCCAGGCATGATTCATCAAAGTTGAACTGGATGTCCTTCTCCAATAAGTTGCAAAGGGGCTTAGAAATCTTAGAGAAGTCTTTTATGAATATCCGGTAAAAACTGACATGACCAAGAAAGCTGTGAATTCCTTTTACTGAATTTGGTGGAGGAAGTTTGTCAATCACCTCAATCTTTGCCTTGTCAACCTCCAACCCCTTGATAGAAACCTTATGGCCAAGAACACCTTCTTAAACCATGAACTGACATTTCTCCCAGTTTAGAACTAGGTTGGTCTCTTCACATCTTTTCAACACAAAAGAAAAGATCTACAAACAGCTATTGTAAGAATCTCCAAACACCGAAAAATCATCCATAAAGACTTCTAGGCCATACTCAATCATATTCGCAAAGATAGTTATCATGCAATGCTGAAAGGTTGCTGGTGCATTACATAACCCAAATGGCATTCTCCGGAAAGTAAACGTACTATAGGGATATGTGAATGTTGTCTTTTCTTGATCTTCAGGTGCTATGACAATTTGGTTGTATCCAAAGTAACCATCAAGGAAACAGTAATAAGCCTTTCCAGCTAATCTATCTAATATTTGGTCAATGAAAGGGAGTGGGAAATGATCCTTCCGAGTAGCTTTATTCAATTTTCGGTAATCCATGCATATCCTCCATCCAGTGACCTTGCGAGAAGGGATGAGCTCATTATTTTCATTGGTAACCACTGTTATACCTCCTTTCTTTGGAACACATTAGATTGGAGAAACTCATGGGCTATCAGAAATGGGATAGACTATGCCAGCATCAAGCCATTTAATTATCTCTTTCCTTATCACTTCCTTCATTATTGGATTCAGTCGCCTTTGGTGCTCCATAACTCCACTTAGATTATCCTCCAACAAAATCTTGTACATACAAATGGAGGGGCTAATGCCATGAATATCAGTAATAGTCCATCCAATGACATGTTTGTGCTTCCAGAGCACACGAAGAAATTTCCCCTCTTGCTCATCAGTGAGTGATGATGATATGATTACTGGAAAGGTAGACATTGCTCCCAAGTTAATCCAACCTAACTATCAACCAGTAGTTTAAGAAATTCTATTCAAGGACATTCAAATTAGGAGAAAAGTTGTGAAACTAGAAAGCTTTAACAAGAGATTAAGAGTCAAGGATTGGAGAATAGGGACTCATTCTTCACCAACTATTTCACTTGATAATATGCAACCAATGTGAGTATTATGCATGAATGAATTTGTTAGCATAAGAAACTCCACTAGCTAAAAGCCTATATCTAGGTCAATTAACCATATGTTGTTTGCCTAGCTCACTATGTGTCTATGAAAACTAGAGCATATTTCTTTCATTAAGATTGATTCTTAACAATTGCCATGCATGACCAAAGGGTATATTTCTATCCCGTTAGCTAATTAACTCACTCATCCGTTAGAATAAAATTAAACATGCATCAACCATATTCATGATCTAAAACCTAAATCCCTATGTCTAGTTCAATAAATTTAACCAAAACATAATAAATGTTGGCCACACATTCATGAGCATTAAGAGAAATATGGATGAACAAACGACATCATCATAAATAAATCACAAGGTTACAAAATCATCAAGTTTATATAGAAAGATCCAAAGGAATCCCTAAAATTAACTTAGCTAGCCATGGAACATGAAAATGCCACAGTCATTTCCATGCCCATGCCCTAGAATAAGAGAGAGTAAAGAGAGAAGAGGGGAAACACTATAATGTTGGTGCTTGGAAGAATGATCCTCCTTGAAGAATGGTGGATTCCACTTCTAGTCCCTTCATAACTCTCCAAAATGCCAGCAAATGAGCCCTAGCTGCGTTTTCTCACGACCCAGAACTCTTTTCTCCCTCTTTTTTTCTTTCTGATATGATAGCATCGTATTTATAGGCGCTACTGACATCCACACGCTGCGGGGTGCACTTATCTGCGCCGCAGCGTGCCAGCCTCTGTTTTCTCAGTACGCTACAACCTGAGAGCTCCACGTCGTGGCGTGGACATGGCTTCGCCACGACATAAGAAACTGAGATGTCTCCTGGTTCCTCTTTTCCAATGCTGGGCCATAGGTTGCTCCAATTCATCTATTTTTTAGCTCATCCTACAATTTATAGTCCATCCAGTTAATCACAAGTGCAAAATCAATATAATCTAATAAAAGAATCATAAATATGTTCACAAAACAAAGAGGAAGACATCAACAAACATTTGAATGAAAATAAGGCTAAAGTATTCTAATTATGCCTAAGAACAAGGACTGAGCAATCAATAAAGCACTGATATAGGGCACAAATAACTACATTTTATGAAGTTATCATTGACTAAGTTACTTGAGAAGCTGAATGTCAATGCTGTCTCTACCCCTAACATAACTTGTGAAATATATGGAGGAAGACATTTGACATCGGAATGCAATGCAATGGAGACATATTCTCAAGACCCATCTTTGGATTAATTGAGTTATGTGTAGAATGGCAATTTCAAGGCTCTAGGTAATCCCTTCTCCAACACATATAATCCCAGATGGAGAACTCACCCCAATTTCTCATATGGTAACCAACAAAATATAGGGGTTCCATCCAATAATAGACCTCCACCTGGATTCCAACAACCTCAACAATCTTCTCAAGGTGCAAAGTCTAATTTAGAAGCCCTCGTGGAGAAATTCATTATTATCCAAAATGAGCAAAATCAAGCCATTCAAGCTCAAGTTCAACAACATAGGGAGTCCATCAAGCAAATCAATACTCGCTAAATCAAATGGCCACTTATTCCAAGATGCTCAAAACTCAAATAGCCCAATAAGCAAGTTTGTTCAACATGGCTCAAGGGAGAATACCAAGTCAACTGGAAGCTAACCCAAGGGAGCACGTTCTAGCAATCTCAGTGAGAAGTGGTGAGCAACTTGAAGGCTCCATAAGGGAAGAAAAGTTTAACGATAAGGAAATCCATGAAAAGGAGGAGAAACAACAGAGAGTGAAGAAGGACAATCAAGAGAGACAATTCTCTAAATTCCTCGATGTCTTCAAAAAGCTTCAAATAAACATTCCATTTGTTGAAGCATTAGGACAAATGCCCTCTTACGTTAAGTACATAAAGGAATTGCTCTCAAAGAAGAGAAAACTGGAGAACAGAGTCACTATGGCACTTACTGAAAAGTGCAGTGCTATTTTACGAAAGGAGTTACCACCGAAGCTTAAGGACCCTAGTAGTTTCACCATTCCTTGTGAGTTTAGTTCACAATTTTCAGAAAAAGCACTTTGTGATTTGGGATCTAGTTTCAACTTGATGCCATTGTCTATCTATGAAAAATTAGATTTGGGAGATCCAAAGCCTACCTTCACTATGTTGCAACTTGCTAATAGATCATATCTAATTCCTTGGGGTGTGGTCGAAGATGTGCTTGTAAAGGTGGATAAGTTCATTTTTCCCATGGATTTCTTCATTGTGGACGTGGATAAAAATGCTGATATTCCACTTATTTTTGGAAGACCATTCTTAGCTACTTTATAAGCACTGATTGATGTGCCGAGAGGCGAGCTCATTTTGAAGGTGGATGGAGATCAAGCGACGATCAAGGTTTGATAAATCTACCCTGACATCATATCTTGATGCCCCTGTTACTTGTAATCAAGAAAAATCTTATAGGGATTCAGTTGGTCAAAGCTCTATATCATCAAGTAATGTTGATCCTCCTACTGCCAAGGAGGTTGCTGAATCAAAGAAAGGTCCTCCTATTAGTCATGATTTATTGCGAACTTGTTTGTCATTTTCTGATAAATTGAAACATGATCCCTCGTCTGTTAATAAATTGGCCTCTATTTGTTAGCATATTTGCATAGTCTAACGTTGTTCCTGGCTATATCAGAAAGAATATTTACGAACTTTAAAGGCATTTTTCAAGCAAAACACACACTCTGTCTGGGTCACTTTTTTTTTTAAAAAAAGATGGGTGGGTTAGGTTAGGTTGGGTTGGGTTGGGTTGGGTTGGAAGTGTTCCAACTCGTTACCCGACCCACACACTATGGGTTGAAGCAAAATTTTCAACCCGACCCAACCTGCGAACCCAACCCAACCTGCATTTTATAAGTTGGGTTGGGTCGAAACCCGCGAGTCTATTGGTCGACCCGACCCGCTGAACACCCTTAAGCATTACTTTAAGCAACGCTTTAGTTTTGTTGTTTTTAAATATGCAATAAAGCAACTTGTGTAAAACGTTGCCTATAGGTCATTTTTTTGAAATGTTACCTATGCATATCTACTTTTAGGCAATACTTTTTACTAGCGTATTAAAAAATCACGTATTAAAAAACAAATAATATATTAAAAAATCAATTGTTCTCAAATAAAATATACTAAATTATGTAACCATATTAAACATTTATTAAATGTTGTGTCAAAAGTGTTGCCTAAATATGTTTAAATTTAGAGAATGACTATAAAGTGTTGCCTATGCTTAAAGCGTGACCTAAAGTTATAACTAAAAGCAACTTGTAAAAATCGTTGTCGATACCACTTTAAGCAATGCTTTTTAAGCCTTGCCAAAAATTTCATTGTCAGAAGCCAAAATTGTTGTAGTGTCAGTTTTACGAGCTTCCTGTGAGAAAAAAGTTCTGCGCAACTAACAGCACTCTAATAAAAATCTCCCAGTTCACAAAAAAAAAAAGATTCCCAGAATCCATTGACAATTCATAATGTCATCATGATTCATGTCATTTTGTTTATCCTCTTGGAATGATAGGTTAGCTATTTACCATACTAGCATTTTTTATCCGTGCTTAAATTATTATTTTTATATAAAATAATTTAACTTAATTTTATTATATAAATTTATTATTTTTCATACACACTTATTATTTTACTCAAAATAAAAACTTTAATTAGAGTTTAAATAAAAAGTTATGGTGTGTTTGGTTAAGTGTTTTCTTTTTTACTCAAAAGCACTTTTTATTGAAAAAACCACTTCTAAAAAGTTTTAGAGTGTTTTTGAGTAAGCTTTTAAAATAATAAGAATTAAAAAAATATAATTTCTAATTAGCTTCTTAAAAATAAAAATGTGCAAAGAAAAAGAAAACTCATATAAGGATTTGGAGAAATATTATCATTTATGTTTTTTAAAAAGTGATTTTGGTAATTGTATCCTAACGATAAAATAAGACTTTTTAATAAAATTCTCAACAAAAAATACCACTTTTTTTATGATACCTTAAAATTACTTTTATTCAAAGTTTATCCAAACGAACTCTTAGTCTAATTTATCAATATCTAATAATACTGAAAATTCAACGAATATATTTGCTAAATAAAAACTAATAAAGCATAAAATTAATGAAACAATATTTTAAATATGTATTAACAATTATAATATATATTACTCAAATTCTCTTTCTTATGTATTGTAATAGTTGTTTTGAATTTTATAACTATAACTATACACTATTGTTCAAGATTTAAATATTCAATAAGTGTCTAATTTAGCTTCATTTATTTTTGAAGAAATTTGACTTCAAATAAAAAATATACAAACATGATTTTACACATATCCAATAATAAAAAAATATACAACAAAACTAAAAAGTTTTAGTCAATTTTAACTTTTTTAAATTAAATTAATTATTTAATTCAAAAAATCATAAATTATACTTAATGTATTTATTTAAATTAGTTATAACCTTTTTTCTTTGAAAAATAAAATAAAAAAATATTATCAACTCCAGAAAAGACAAAGTAATAGCATTATTTTTTAATTAAATACATTTATTCTTTTCAATTTTAGAAAAACCTAATAGTAAATTACTATAAATTACATAAAAAACTTAACAACTAATCATTTCTTATATATTATAATTATAATTATAATTATCCAAAAGTCATCATTCATTTTGGATACTTATATTTCAAAGTCAAAATATCATTAAAAAAAAACAATATACATGTTCATGCTCAACATTTCCATCTCTTCAACTTTATTGGCACCATCTATATATTCTCTGTGTTTGAAGAGAAAGAGGGCTCTCTGTTTTTTCACCATCTTCATAAGTAAAGGTCAAAGATTCTTATCTTGTTATTCGATTCGTTCTTCTGATTGCTAAAACTATCTCCCTATTAATTTTTTTCTTCTCTAAAAGATATTGTCAATAATATCATTTTTAGATATAACAATATAATTTAAGACTTAGCAATTTACCATTTTAACAAATGCTATATAAATTATGCAAGCTTTAATAGGAATACTATATCCCGTGATAAAAAAGGAATTGTTTAACAATAAAAAGTATGTCTTTGAAAGTATATATAATATACATCCACAAATAAGAATGTATACTAACATAAAAGTAAATATTTTAAATCTTCACCTTATTTATAAGGCTATACGAAACTTATTACTAATGTAAAAATTATATCATCATATATAATTACTTTTAAATGAGAATATCATAAAAAACATTCATAGAAAATTATATTGAAATTTTATCTCTTAATTTCTCACATCCTTTTAAAGAGTATAATATACTGACTCCTAAAGCCAAAATTTTATTTTCTTTTATAATCACTATTGTATAACCTTAAAAGATTATAAAAAATTTACGATATTTATATTTGAAATTATATTTAAAATTAACCCCTTAATTTTTCACCACATTATCAAGAAGATGCAAAATGAATCTTATTAAAACATGATATATCTATAATAGGATATTTAATAAAAATTTGGTAAATACAATGCCGATTTCTTATTCAATTTGAATTGTAAGAGAAAAAAATTCCTATTCATAACTTTTTAGTTACATGTGTTCGATCCAACCTAAATTTTGTATTTGTCTAATTCACGTGATAATTAGAAGAATTCTTAATACGATACACGGAGGAAATAAAAGAAAAAATATCACTAAATATATCAATAAATTAAAATTATGATTGAAATTCTTTTATTATATTTAAAAGATACAACCAATAATGTCAAATCGAGATATAATAATACAATTTAAGTCTTAACATTTTACAATTTAACAAACATTATATAAATTATGTAAGTATTAACATAACTATACTTCTTTTTTAGAAATGTCAAACGGGTTAACCCGCATCGCTCTGACTTGTCACGAGTAGACAAAAAAGGGGGCAGGAGGTTAACCTGTTTCAGAATATAGGTAGAGAAGGTCAACCTACCTTATTTTATGGTGAATTATCATGTTAACTCGATTAAAATATATATGAAAACAAGAAATTAATGAGTTGACAAGTTAGATGAATTAATTCGGTAAAAATTAAATAAAAATAAGAATATGACAGGTTAAGTGACTCAAACTTGCCTAAAATTAAATAAAAAATGAGTTAACATGTGACTTAACACAACCTAACCTCACGTTATAACCCGTGAGATATATGAATCCGGTAAAAATTACCCACATAAAAAAAGGGCTGCAAAATGCAATGCAACCCGTCTTTTTTAGCTGGTTAAACTGATTGATCGGTTGGGTTTGTCATTTTTGTTCTATTAATAAAAATAGAATACATTTATCTTGGATATGCAATGAAAACTGGCCGATTCTCTTTGAAGACTCTTTCTGTTACTGGTCTTCGTCGTTCCCCTGTCTGTATCCTCTCTTCATATTATTCCATAGGGCAGATCCAAAATCTTCTTCTTGACAATAGCAAGAAATCCTTACATTTCGCTTGGTTTGATTCTAGTTATTTGCAAATAGTGCTGCAATAGTAGCAATGCAATGGAATGAAGATAGCTGAAAACTAGAAAGTTAAAAAAGGAAGCATGAAGAGGGATGGTGGCTGCTGAAACATGAAGAGACGCCAGACGGTGGCTCTTGATGAATGAGAAGCTTCATCTTGTTCAAACAAGGACAGTGGGCCCGCATGATGTGTTGTCCATAGTTCAGTGGTTCTCTTTGGATTTTGAATAAGTAAATAAAGTACAAAAACAATAAATATAGCAAGAAATTGACATTATTCATTTTTAAAGTGATTATAATTATTAATTAATCAGTTTTTAGTTTTATTTATATATTAATTAATTAATAATAATTACATATAATATATTCTAAATTTATTTATTTTATAAACTAGTTCAACTATCAATTAAATTGGTTAAACCGATTAAATCATCAAACATTCTAATTTTCAATTTAACGGTTGAATCAATTTTTAATACATTGCATGGTATATGAGAGATTGAATGAAAAGCAGAAAAATCAATGATGAAAGAGAAATTATATAGAAGCCGAGCGCAAGTTTGGATTTTAATGAAAAATGATTAATTTTTTAATTTATCTTTTAATAGTTTTTTAATTATTAAAAAAAAAAATATTAAATATTTTTTATGTTCTTAAAATATTAATTATATTTAATTTTTTATTTAATATTTTTTTATTAAATAATAAAAAAATTATTAAAAAATATATTAAGAGAATATAACAAAGTTCGATTTTAAATTTTAGTCGTCATTAACCAAAACACAAATTAAAAGCAGGCAACATACGCACAATCCGAAGTCACACATATATTACATTATACATTATACATAGAAAACAAACATAGCTGGCGAAAAACAGCAAACACACAACAGATACCGCCAACTTATTTGAAAGAAACATATTATACATTTATTCTTAACACATATGACGGTAGGCGGTAGCTACTAGCTAGGGACAGCCTTATTCTTGAAAGACAAAGTCCGATAATTCTACGTTCTGCTTGCCACAATCTTCATCAAAAGAAACCTTCATCTTTATCATATCGAACACCACTTTAAAATCAACCTGCGCCCTACTTCCAAGGATATTCCTCGTAGTGTTTCCATCCATCACCGTCAAGCAAAGATAATTTGTGTTGTCATGAATTTTTTCATCAAAAAAGTTCCGCTGCTTCAAATGAAGTTGCGTACCTTCAAATTGAAATGAGAGTTTCTCCAGTTTCTTGCCATTCTCTTGCTTGAAACAGTGAGAATAAGTATCAAGTGGTGTTGAATGTTCCTCGCCAATTTCTTTCTTTACATAATCAATAAATTGGCCAAATAATGTATGGCTAAGAGATGTGAATGTCGACCCTGAATCAATAAATATTTTGTCTCTTACCGGTATTGCTTGATTTGTGTCCCCATTAAGATAAATATTTTCAAGATGGACGCAGTAACGATCTTCACAGTTGTCTGTCAACAATGAAGTGGACTTATCGTCCGATATGGCCACTTCGTTCCCAAACTTCAGTTTACTAGGAGTGTTCGAACCGTTTGGTGGGAGACAGTAGGAGAATTTGAAGTCAAAACGGCCACGTTCAGATAGCTGACTAATTAACGATAGTTTGCCACGTCCAAGGCCAACAATCCCTGCGCTTCTGCTTTCTATATTGCCTACGCTATGTGTTGAAACTCCAAAGCAAACGCTAAAGTTTTCTTCTTTGCCATCAACACCGCTGACCGGAAACCAAAACCTATCTGTAGTCAAATTTCCCTGGGTGGTAAAGTTGTCGCTGTAGGTAAGATTGTACTCGCAGGTGTTTTCTGAAATTAAACATCTAGGTTTACATTCTGCGTCTGGCGGAGTAATAAAAGTGGCATTTTGACGTTCACAGGCATTACCCGTGCAACCCTTACCATTTAGCCATATATAATCGCTTCCAGTGTCTGGAATGGCAAGCGTCTCTACAGTACCAACTTTGAGTTGCATGAGGTAGGTATATTCAGCTGCAATTAGATTAGATTCAAAGGATTTGGGTTCATTAGCATCTGCGAAAGAATAGGTTGAAAGAGAGATGAGTACTGCAAAAGAGTATAGGAGGAGGGGATGCATTTTGGAACTTGGAAGAGCAGTAATGGAAGAGGAGCACAAAGGGAGTACAACGCATAGGAATGGGGTGGATGCAATGAGAGGAGTGCGGAAGAGGTTCTATTTTATAGATGGGATGTCATGTCGATCAAGTGAAGATTTTACACTACCCTAATTGCATCAGCTTTGGTACTAAAATTTACACACAAAATTATATTTACACATCAAAAAATTTATATCATTTTTATTTAAAAAAATAAAACAACAACGATATTAACCTATTTTACATCATTTTATTTTTTAATAATAAAACAAGAGAAATATATTTCTCAATACATACCTTTTTTTTCTTTTAATTAATCAAAATAAGTAAAGTATAAAGTGGTATACGAAAAAATAGTGTTTGATAAACATTTTCTAAAATTAAGGCAGAAAAAATATGTGTTGAAATATATATTTTTCTTATTTTTATTATCTTGAAAAAGAAGTGATGTAAGAAATTTTCATATGCAAATATTATTTTTGAATTTACACATTTTCGAGTGAGGGACAATTCTAAAAAATAAGTGTTGGGAGACTAAAATTAAATCTCATCAAAATAAATTTAAATCAATTATATTCACCCTTAATTTCACTTGTTTTCCAATAAAATACATAAATTATAAAAGTATCTAAGACTTTATTTCCTTATTAGCTTATTTTTTTTGGAGCATTAAATTGCTTATGTCATTATTTTCTTTGCATATTTTAAAAGCTATATATAAAAGCTTTGAATTTTAGACTTGTTTCTACTTTTTAAACTCTATAATTTTATGCATCCCAAATTTGAAATGAAAACATATCTTAAAGAGTGAATAGTCATTAGTCAAATACAACCTATAATTTTAATTATGTTAAAAGGGAGTGAGCTTAAAATAAAACAATGAAGGGTCAAAATTATTTTGGATTAGATATTTTAAAATGCATTTAGTTTGGATATTGAGACTGAGTCATAAATTTATTTATGCAGTAATATCCTACAACTTTTTTAAACATATTAAAAATTCAAATTCCTTTATGCATAATTAAGTTAAGCTTCAAATTTATATATAATATAGGGTCATATTATTATTTGTTTTTTTTTTATAAAGATTCACACATGTAATTTAATGAATTCACTCTATTTTCTTTTGTATATCATAAAGTTATCCACCTGACTTTTTTTTTTTTTACAATCAAAAGCGTAGCAGTAATATTTTTTAGCTAACAAAGTCCGACGTCACACTTGCAAGTATTAGCTTCACTATTTTTATTTTTATTTTAATTCTTACCTCATGAATGTGATGTCACAATACAACAACATATAGTCCTAAGAAAGCCAGAAAGGGTAAAACAAATAGACCAAGTGACCTATTAAGGGAAGGGCTGACAGCCTAACTCATTTTTGTGTAGTTTAACCTAATTTATTTATTAAACATGGAAAGCTTAAGAATTCAAAATTGTTATAACTACGTAGAACAGGCCAATATATGTCTTTAAAAAGATTATATATTTGGCTTAATAAATTGGTCTTTTTATTTATTTATATATTTATTTATATAATTTATTTATTAAGTAAATATCTATTTTGATCTTTCAACTATATAGTTGTCATCATTTTAATTCTTTAATAATAAATACATTAAAATGACATTAAATAACTATTTTAATGTATTTATTATTAGAGAACTAAATAAATAATATTTGTATCTTTGAAAAACTAAAATGGATATTTACTATTTATTTATCTTATACTCAATAAAATAATTTTGTTAAAGGTTTAGTTCCATGTGACACCTAAAAAGCTTAAGCATATGTTGGCCTAATTGAAGACTTAATGTTGGTCTTTATTAAATAAAATTTTAAATCAGATTAATCTTTTATATGCTTTTACAAAAAGCCTGACCGAGACCAATAAAATCCCATAAAAAGTTATAGAGCATATATGTATGTATATATGCATAAAAAGCTTTGTAAAAGCGTTCAAGAATGCCTGCTCATCTGGACATGCATGTTGGTTCGTTTGAACTTCACTTCCAGATATGCTCAAGGGGGTTTGGCTTTTGCAGTTGTTGTTCCGTAGTTTGTACTGAGTTGAGTCTTTGAGAAGACAAGGGACTTGTGAAGAAATTGATTTCAGCTTACATGCCTCACGTGTATCGTCAAGTTAAAAAATCAATTTACAAGATTATAAGGTGGTTATTGTGATAATCGAACAAATCACATGATAACAAAGTTTCAATTTTATACCACAAAAAATAAAATTTAAAATTAAACTAGATAAAGTAATTTTTTTTTTTATGAAGGCTGGCTCAACTAGGAAGATAAAACTATTTTGTTTTCCTTTTAAAACTTTCATTGTTAATAAAAAGATTCAATAATTTCTCTTGGAGATTGATTCACAAGTCAGCTTTTATCTTTCATCAATGTCCCTTTGGTTTATATCTAATCCAAAAATACAATGTTAACCCCTTTGTTTACGTATTTTTCTTTTTTATTAAAAAAAATTAAAGTCAAAGATGGATGTTTTATTCAAAGGTCAAGACAGGCCTTCAGTCTCAACAAGCGTTTATAGAAGTACTTATAAATAACTCATTAACAATAAATTTTGGTATAAATTAAACTCCAACTAACTTAATTGACGCGCTTTAGCTTTGTTAGTTGTGCCAATCGTTGTTGACATGTGTTTTTCTTTGATCGAATATAGGAAAATGATTGATCATAATAAAATTTAATAATAAAATATTAAAATATATTAAAAACTTATATAAAATGTAGGGTACAAATAAAATTACTGTATGCATTTAAAAGTAAAAAGAAATAAAAGAGGAAAGATCACTTTCTTCTTTTCCACTTTTTGTTTTCCAAACAAAGGTTAATATTCCATGTTCGGGTGCTTGTTTGAAGTCGATTATAATATATTAGTTACTTGAAGCATATCCTGATCATTTCTTTTTTTCAAAAAAAAAAAAAATCTAACTTGCTTTTCCAAAAAGGATATATTCACACTTTTTTGGGGACACAGGATATATTCACCCTGCGAATGGTAGATATTTAGCATGTCATGCAAGTTGCCGAGGTACACAAACGATTCATGAAAAGCAGGAATGACATCTAGATGTGTTCATGTATTGAATTATTGATATTGAAACTTAAAATTCAAATGAAACCGCCATTTCTACTTAATCTCAATTTTTACAAATTAAACTTGTTCTGAACCGAGTTATGAGTCTATAGATTTAGAGCAACTCGATCCTCTAGGGTGGAACCCAGATGTTGTTACATGTATGAAGCAGCCTATATACTATGCGTAGCTCCCTCAACAGAAAGGGATATTCACAACACTCAGCATAAATAGGGGATTAATAATAAAGAATAACAATTTTCTGCAATTTCAAGTAACAACATTCAATACGCATTGAATGCTCAGATTTCTCACACTTACACTCATATATATATATATATATATATACTCAGCAAGAGGAAAGAGATACGACCTAATTCCCAGTACAGACAGTACTCTCCTTGTACACATACTAACTTAAGCGTCAAAGTTTTCTTTTGTAAGTACCCACTCCCTCGCTCTATTGCTATCGCTGCTGCACCACAGAAGAATCTATCATCTCTTACCTTTTTAGGTAACTTTCATAACCTAGTTCTAAACCTTGGCATCGTCTATGGAAAAATGATAAATTTCTACTCCTAGCATCACCTTTAATACTCCCACCACCACCACCACCATCATGATGAACACGAGGAGACAAAACTAAACTAACCAGAACCACGTTTTAGCTGCGCGCCACCCATCTTCTACAAATCGCCGCCCTTCTTATGCAAATTGTCATCTAGCATCAACCCCTGTTGTTCACGAGCCACTTTTAGGTCTAGTCATAGCCCATCTGCAACCCTGGAAAGACGGATCGGAGACTTCCTCCACCGGAGAAAACCTCACCCTTCATTCCCCACGAGTTTCGATGAGGCGACATCTAGGTCCTTTGAGAACACCTTCTAGGGATGCTGGGCAGTGATTGTCTACACTGCAACACCCTAGAGATCGACTGGAGAATAAAGATAACCGCCACCACATTGAACTAACCGGAGCAATAAACACCATCTAGGGAGGCTTCGCAGGTGACAGTGATTCAGGAAACGCCAGAAAGAGGGCCCTCAAGGTTGTGATGAGCTTGACATCCTTCATAGAAAATAAGATGGGCAAAGGGTAAAAAAAAGTCCCTTCCGATCTTGTTTTCTAATGAGGATTATGAAAATATCATCCCAGATCGCGATGACCCCATGGTCATTACCGAGATAATTATTAAAGTTGAGGTTCGCAGAATGTTCATGGATCAAAGGAGTTCAGCAAACATTATGTTCCTTGACTTGTTCAACAAGCTAGGATTATCAAAGGAAGAGCTAATTAATCTCGTACACCTGTGAGCTGATCGGATTTACAGGTGATAAGATCACCCCGATTGGGTACATTGATGCCTATCTGACTCTAAGGAAGGACTCCCTTTTCAAAATCGTCAAGGTCAAGTTCTTGGTAGTTGACTGCCCTTCTGCTTATAATGTTATATTGGGCCGCTCATCACTCAATACCTTCGGGGTCGTGATTTCCACGTCCCACTTGGCAATGAAATTTTTGGATCACCAAGACAAAGTTGTAACAGTCAAAGGAGACCAAGCTGCGGCAAGGAAATACTACAATGAGAGCCTGAGAATATCCAAAAAAACCTCAGACTGAAGACCAACGCAATGATTTGACTCTAATCACTACGGGCACAGCCAACATCCTCTTGACCAAGTTGGACGTATGTGAAGAAATCCACATTACGTGTCCACAACCTGACGGAGAGCTCCAATCCCTTCAACTTGGTTCCAAGTCAGACCAGGTTGCCAACATTGGAGGAAAGCTTAGTCAGGATGAGAGGTCCCAGCTAACTGAGATCCTGCTAAAAAATAAGGATCTATTTGCCTAGATTTCCATCGACATGTCAAGTCTAGACCCAAACTTTCACTACAAGAAATGCGCGATTTAGCAATGGAATTTTGTGAGGAAAAATTTCCCTCGCTAATTAGAGAGAAAATTAAGAGGGATTAGCGAGGGAAATTGTCCCTCTCGCTAAATTTCAAAAGAAAATTTTGAGGGGTTAACAACGAATTAATAGCGAGGGAAAATTTCTCTCGCTAATATTAGTGAGGGAATTGCGAGGAATAGTTTCCCTCGCTAATATTAGCAACGGAATTGCGAGGGATAATTTCCCTCGCTAACAAACATAGTTAAAAGTCAGTAAAATTAGTGAGGCAATGGTGAGGGATAGTGTGCCTCACTAAAATTAGCGAGGGAGTTGCGAAGGGAATTAGGCCTCGCTAAAAGAAATAGTATTTAGCGAAGGATTTGAACAGAAATTTGCCATCGCTAAACTACAAAATTTTAGCGAGGGATATTCCGTCACAAATCCCTCGCAAAACCTGAAATATTTTAATTATTACACGTTCCCTTTTGTGCCCCTGCAGTCCCTCTCACACTCTCAGAAATCCCTCTCACGCGTAAAACACTCTCATTCTCTCAGAAATCCCTCTCTCACACCCTCACTCTCTCAGAAATCCTTCTCTCACACCGTCACTCTCTCATAAATCCTTCTCTCGTGCAAATCCCTCTCACTCCCTCAAAAATCCCTCTCTCGCCCACTCCCTCTCACTCTCTCAGAACCGCCCCTCTGTTTTGCCTCCTTCTTGACCAAAACCCCCTCTGCCCGACTGCTGTGAAACTCGCGCCACCATCGCGCCTCCACCTGGATCCGGCCAACACTAGCCCAGCGTGCCTTTTCTCGTTTTCCTCCGATTCAGGTGAGCTATTGTTTAAGTTTCTATTGGATTTCATTTGGATAAATCAAATCAAATGCATTGAGTTAGTGTGTGTTTGGTTCCCCGTTCATCTTCACCAAAGTCCGTTCATCCTCCTCGAACGGTGTGTTTTTTTAGTTTGGGTTTTTTTTCATTTCCTTTGCTTCAACACACTTCCTCCCTCTAACTCCCGTTCATAGAAAAGCAAGAAAATCTTGCTTATGTGTTGAAATTTTTATCCGTTGGAAGAATTGAATGGGGAAATTCCCAACTACCTTCAGACATAACCTTCCTTTTCCTCTATCTTCTTCAACATCCAAGTTCAGTTTGGCCTGAAGTTTGGTCTTTGTCTCTTGCTCGTGTTGCGTCGTTGGCTGCTCCAGGTGCGACCTCGTCAGTCACTGGCTCACTGCTGCTGCTCGTCAGTCACTGGCTCACCGCTGCTGCACTTCAGTCTAGGTGCGAGCTTGTTGTTTGTCTCCTCCATCACTGAAAGTTTATTTTTCAATGGAGTTGTTCGATTCTTAGGATCATGTGTGTACTTTAAGGATAGTTGAATCTTATTTTGTGCCGCACTGTGAGTTTGGATATGGATTTGTTTCTTTTGATTCTTGAGTTATGAGTTTGACATTTTCTGAGCTTTAGTTCTAACTGTGAGTAACCAATCCCATTTTCTAGTTTACCCAAATTCCATGATATGCCCTTTGCCTTGTTGTTACATATGCTTAGCCTCTACAGTGTGTTATAGGAATGGTTTGATTGAAAAATGAGTACATTGGGAAGTTTAAATGGTTTGAGAGATTTGATTCTGTTTGCATTACTATCATGCATAGTTTTATTTTATCTCCATACCATATGTTATATGGGTTGCTGCATTTGACTATGCTTTGGTTCTGAGCTAATTTTGTTGATCAAAAATTGAAAATTTGGAGTTCTAGTGGTTAAAGGACATGGAACTTTTGCTGTCATTGATTGCCTCTATATGCATTGGGGCTTACATTTTTCTGTGGTTTTTTTAATACTGATTAATATTGTTTTAGCTTTATATGTTATCTTGATTGTTGTATTCTGGCTTTGGTTAAATTGATTTTGCTGATCAAACAGTGGAGATGATTATTTTTTTTAGTGGTAAATATCATGGAACTGTCTTTCCATAGAAGTCATCTGCCTCTTAGCTATAAAGATGAGGTATTCATGGCAAAGCTAGATATTGGATTGCATGCAAAGTAGCTGTACAATTTGGCTACCTCAGCTGTAACCTTAAAGCCTTGTCTATAGTCTAAAAGTGGAACCATTATAGCATGACAATAAGAATGATAATATATAGAGGATAATATTCAGATATGAAATTAGAATGAGCATGTTTCTCACTATGCTACCATTGCTTGTCATACTTATTCACCAATCCATTAAGAAGAGAAAAGTATACCGTATTTGAGAGTGTTTTAGAGAGCCGGTTGATTTTATCCTTGATTTCTGACTCGGTCAATTTACCAGCACTGCGAGGGGATGAAGCTTTTTGCTTAAACTCACATCCTTAAGATTAAAAGCAAATTCAGCTGTGTTTCAAAACAAGGGGAAAAAGTCAAATCAAAACCAAAAACATCCTTTAACATCCAAAAAATGTTGTGTAATGATAGCATTATTACCCATCAGCAATATGCTTATATGGAGATGATGATATTGAAGTTCCAATATATTTAGTCCCTTGATTCCTGCAACCCTTGGTTCCAATATATTACAACATTAAGTTTAAAGATAGGAAAGAAAAAGGGTAACTCAGTACACTAGCTGTTACCAATGTGACTGTACTGATTAAGATGAGACTTCTTTACTTTTGGGAATTAAAAAGGTTGCTAGTATAAGTCTGTGTACTCCAGAACTTTCTTAACTAAACAATTCTCAAATAGAAAACCCCAATTTTTATTACAACAGTTGACATTTGGTCTTAATAGTTGAATTATTCTTAGGTATAGAAATACATAAAGGGTTTCAAAGTAACGTAGTAGGTAGAACAAGATTTTGATATACATTCAACATACTTCTCTGATTCCAAAAATTCCTTTGAGAAGGGATTGCTTTATTGAGTTAATATATCTTGGAAGTCCAGCTATCTTTGTATAGTTATAATTATAGTTATGAGTTTGTTCACACACACACACACACACACACACATATATATGTATAACTCTTCCATGTGGACTTTTGGAGGAAAAACATTGATTAAGACAAGTTGCTGAAAAACAGTTGATTCAAACTATATACAGTTTTGTAAATGAGATCTCAAGCTCTGGTTCTAATTTCAGCAGAGAAAACTTCCTCATTATAAAAGTATTACATACAACATTGTCACTAGTTATTGATATAGGGCTACTTCCCAAACTTTTGCTAGTTCATATTTGTATTTTACAGATAGGAGCAGAGCTCCTTAAAATTCATTACAACACAAAAAACATAGAAATTTTTTATCAGAGTGGCTTTATATAATTTGTTCGTGTACACTTAAATATAATGAAATGAAATAAAAGGTAATATTAATATTGTAATATAAACTCATACCCTTTTTAATAATTACATATTCAAAAAGTGATTTTGATTATTTTCATCCAAACAACATTCATTTTGTCAAACTCACTTTTGAGACAAAAGTTTCCAAACATAAATCACGTTATTGCAACCTCACTTTCAAGCAAACTTAAGTTTTCAAAATCAAGTTAACTCAAATTTAAGTTTACAAACTCTAATCCAAACACACACTTAGACGTTAGAGTTTCGTATTGTATCGTTTATTGTTCTGATCCATTAATTCGTGAGCTAGAGGGGTGCATTTCAAATTATAGATTTTGTTTAGTAACTAGTTCAAATTCAATTACAAATAAAACTGTTGACCAAGGTATTGTCGTGCCCAAAACTCAGACTTCAAGTTCCACATTCCCACGTTGGAAAACAAAAAGTCATAAAGAAAACCTAACGAAGGCCCATAGGGACTCAAAATGGTGGTTTGAAGCTTTTTAAAGGGTTGATTTCCTCTTCTAAAATTATATTAAACAAGGAAGAAAACTCAATCTAAAGATAAGATTAGAGGTTATAGTTCTTGTGGGAGTGTACATAGTGTGTCAATTTATCAGGACTGAAGCTTTTAGGCGAGTTGAGTCGTCATAACCAGAGGCACTCTGAATGCCTAACTAAACGTCTAATAACCGGAGGTTTTTCTCCATCAAGAGAACCCATCTCAATCAACTTCCTTGCTAATCATGCTATCTTTCAGTAAGTAGTGGTCAGTTTAATGGTGGTGTTCAGGTACCTTTGGTGATGGTGACATCATTGAGCAAGTTATGATGGTGATAATAGTTGGATTATGCCTGTATGGGCTACCTTGGAGTGTGTATGGAGAAATGGCAGTGATGGTTACGAAGGATTGGGTAGTAAAGAACATTATAACTTAAAAGTTGATCCTAATGGTAGTGAGCAGTGGCTTTAATAGACTACTATTATTTTATAGTGCAAACTACTTTGCATTATGTGTTGTAACTTGCGAAGTTTTTTTTTTTTGTTCTACTAATTTATTTCCAACTTTTAATACACATTTCTCGAGGTTTTTTTTGCTATTTTTGTTTCTGGATTCAACTTGCTCAAGCTCCTTTCTCTAGCAAGTACCCTTTTGTGATATGCTTTTTAAATGTCTGGAAACCAGCAAATTACATGTCCTTTAGCTTGCTCCTCAAAATTTGAAATTGTTGTTTGTTATATAATCAACTATTTGTTAGAGCATGTGTGATGTACATTTGGACATATTAGAATATATCATTTTTTATGAGCATATAATATTTGAAATATGGTATGTTAAAACAAAAGGGATGTTTTCAAAGGAAGAATTTCCACTTGTAAAAGCCAGTATATCAATAATGGTTTACCTTCAAGTCTTCAACTTTTTTTGGGACTAGATTTACTTGGATATAATTTCTTCTAGTAGTTGTTTGAAGTTAAGCTTGGAATCTAGAAATTTGGTTAAATGTTAACAATTAAGCACAAGTGGAGTCCAATAAAATTAAACATAAAGCACTTGAGAATGTTGAAAAAATCGATAGATTAATGAGCATATCATCAGATGATGATAGCACATAAGGAAGGTAGGATGAACTGCCACACATGTAATGTAATTTGTATATGCCTCAAATACTTTAGTTTGTATTTTAAACAGTAGTCAATATATAGAAACACACAATAGAAAACTAGATTTGAGTGTGGCCATCCCATTCCCACTAACAAAGAAAAAAAATCATCAACAAGAGCTAGGATCTTAAAAATCATCAACCACTGAGTGTGTTCTTCTGGTGTGATTCACAGGTTCTTTTGTTTTATGTTTGGCACTAGGCTAAACATTAGCATTGTTTATGTGCAAAGTTCTTTTGTTTTATGCATTGTTTATGATTGGATCGACTTGTATGTGGTCCTCAATGCATTGTGAACTTACAAATGTGGTACTTGCTGTGGTGCTATGATTTTTGTTCTCTTATTTATGTTTAAATTTGAGTTCCTTCCTGGAATGCTCTTATTTAGATCATAACTTTAAACCTGATTTGAAATAGGTGGATATGTAAAATGTTATTTGATTGTATGCTATGGGTGCAGGTTCATGTTGCCTTTCTTGTTCTTTCTGCTATCTAAGCTTGGTAAAGGCATTTTTGTTGCAAGTGCAACCTTTGTTCCTGAGTCTTGATTCATTTGGAGTCTTCTTGAGTCAAGGTTAGTTTCATCCTTATTCATTGCACTGCTTCATAAGTTAATTATAAAAACACATGTATACCTTTATGTTACGATCAAGAGATGCACTGGTGAACGTGTTTGTATCTTTAGGATTAAATGTCACTTACATGACATAATGAGAATGTCTTGCAAATATCTGGGTACTAACCCAGCCTTTTTCCCAATCCCAAAGCTTTATGAGCATATCATCAGATGATGACAGCACATAAGGAAGGATAGGATGAACTGCCACACATATAATGTAATCTGTATATGCCTCAAATACTTTAATTTTATCCATTGTGTTGTATAAGAGCCCCATAGTGGTCTTCTAAGTAAGAAATATACAAAGAAAAGTACTTGCATAAAATTAGAGTAGTCTATAGTGTGTTTTTGTAACATCCCTAATAAAGATATCCTAGTATATTTGACATATACCTGGATAAGCAGTATTAGTCATGCTACTTCTACTTATACTTCAACTAATCCATAATATTTAAACAAATATTATGGAGAGCCATATCTAAAAGTTATACATATATAACTTTAACAACTTCAAAACAAATATAAATTAACTACATAAGCTTTGAATTAAATATATAACTAAAAATCTCCTTGTCTTTGCCTTTCTTCATCTTCTTACCCTCTTGTAGGGCCTTGACCTGCTAACCATGGTACATAACACGGTGAGAATATAAAATTCAGGGAGAATATCATTTCTAATATAATCAGTTTCCACATCCTCAGTGCTTACACACTGCTTCACCACTTTCAGAACAATTTTATTCATTTCTTCATCAGGCAACTAAAATTCATGAATCAGAATGATCATGACTTCCTTAGTATAGTAACTGGCATATAGGGCTTCTAATTCCTTACACACTGCTTCACATTCTCAATCTGTTGCACAATCTTAATTCCAGTGTGTCGAGCTTCCCATGATTTCTTACTCTGACAAACAACCTTTTTTGAAGGGTAATAGTGCAGGTATGCCAAGAGCATAGGCAACAACACTGAAAGCTCTAGCAGTAGTGTTCCTAACATATCCATCAATATTGTCTATGTCAGGCCGCATAGCAGCAATCATTGTGGCTAATGAAAACTTAGTTTTTCTTTATGCTTTTCTTTCTTATCCTAGTACATTTAGGACTATCTAAGTATGACATCAAATCTTGGATGTTGAAAATAAAAGTTATGAATGTCTAACGAATTATGTGTTAAGAATATAGGTTTGATTTAACTTTTGATTGTGCTTTAACATATGCTTAAAGTTTTATTTTCTTATTCGAGTAAAAATTTGAGCGAAACCTTAGTTTTCCGTTTGAGATTCTATATTAATAAGCACGCATACCTTTTCAAGGGACTGCTCATTGTATTGAATCTTGAATTATCCAAGTGGGACAATTTAGTAAGAAATTTTTTCTTCACTTAGTTAATAGTTATTCTTTAAATCTCATATATTATACTTATTGAAATTTCGGTTTGCAATATTTCTTTTTGTTCTCTGAGTGTATACTTAAACACGGTAAATCTCTCTGCGTTCAAGGTATGCACTTGGAGACTAATGGGAAATGCTACCGAAATTTCGTCAAGCATAAAATATGAGATTTAAGGAATAACTATTAACCAAGTGTTGAAAATGTTTCTTATTGAATGGGATAGAGCCATACCATGTTAAGAAGGAGATTGAGATATAAGGATTGTGTTAATGTGCTAAATCAATTTCACCAATCCTGAGACTCGATCGAAGTTGGATGTTATGAAGAAATGATCCTACTGGCTATGTAAGTGAAGAATTCAAGGATGAAGTTGATGATTTCATTAGGGTTGCTCAAAGAGACCCGACAGTTACTGATGCATTAAATTGCATCCTTTATCCATGTGCTAGATGTAAGAATCATGCTTAGAGGGAGGTATTTAGGGTAGAACAATATCTGTATAAGTATGAATTTGTGGATGGTTATGTAAATTGGACCATTCATGGTGAGGACAAATGGGGGGATAGCAGCTCAACATCTATTGTCCATGATGATGAAGTAGAGCCTAGGAATCCATACGTGGATATAGTTATGGATGCCGCAGGTGATAGATTAAATCCAGAAGCTCAAGATTTAGAAGAGGATCCAAATCCATCACCTGCGAAGTTCTATGACTTGCTAAGAGACGCCGACGAACCTTTATGGGATGGTTGCCATAAGCACACGAAATTCTCAACTGTAACTCAACTTTTGAACTTGAAGTCGGAGTTTAACATGAGTGAGAGTTGTTATGATAGAATGATTGTCATAATTAAGAGCATGCTTCCAGAGCCTGAAAGGTTACCCAAAAACTTCTACAAATCGAAGAGAATGGTTCGTGAGTTGGGATTAGGATATGAGAAGATAGATGCGTGTCTTAATCAGTGCATGTTGTATTACAAAGAATACAATGACAAGAGACTCTACACAGTTTGCTTAGTAAATGGACATTCACAATTCAAACCGAAGGCGGGATGTTCATTGAATGAAAAGGATGTGCCACACTCAGTGTTGCGATATTTTCCCATTATGCCTAGACTCCAATGTCTGTTTATGTCCAAAAACACTGCATAATATATGACTTGGCATGCGGATGGAGTACGTCAAAATGAACAGTGATCAGGCATCCAGCTGATGCTGAGGCTTGGAAACCATTTGACGTTACCCATTCAACATTTGCGTTAGACGCTCAAAATGTTAGGCTTAGCCTGTGTACAGATGGTTTTAATCCATTCAATGGTTCAGCCACACCATATTCATATTGGCCTGTTTTTGTCACACTATACAATCTACCTCTAAGTATGTGTATGAGAAGGGAATACATATTCCTCACTCTTGTGATTCTTGGACCAAAGTTACCTGGTAAAAGTTTAGATGTCTATCTTAGACCCCTAATTGACAATCTGAAGATATTGTGGGATGATGGGGTGTAAACTTATGATGCCTGGAAGAAGCAAAATTTTGATATGAAAGCGGCTTTGTTGTGGACAATAAGTGACTTTCTAGCCTATGGAATGCTGTCTGGGTGAAGCACTCATGGAAAACTTTATTGTCCACTTTGTATGAATCACAGTAAGTCATTTGTGTTGAAGCACGGTAGAAAATGTTATTGGTTTGATTGTCATCGCCAATTTTTGCCTTTTGATCATCCATTTCACCGTGATCAAAACTCTTTTAAGATATCAACAGTGGAAAAATCTAATCCACTGCAACGGCTGAGTGGGACAGATGTCTTGAATAGAATGACTCAACTTAAGAAAATCATTTTCGGCTTTAATTCAGGTAAACACAAACAAGATGGCTTTGGTATACACCATAATTGGGTGAAGAAGAGTATATTCAGGGAATTGCCTTATTGGTCTACTAATCTAATACGACATAATTTAGATGTTATGCATGTTGAAAAGAACGTGTTTGATAATATCTTCAATACTGTCATGGACATAAAGGGCAAGACAAAAGACAATACAAATGCAAGAGAAGATTTAAAGATAATATGCAAACGTCCTACTTTGGAGCTAATAGTTGAGAATGGCAAGTGTAAAAAACCAAAGGCGATGTATGTCTTGGATGCCAATCAAATAAGGATGGTGTGTGAGTGGATAAAACAGTTGAAATTTCTTAATGGGTATGCGTTGAATATCGCACGTTGCATTAATGTAGACGGCGGAAAGATATATGAAATGAAAAGTCACGATTGTCATGTTTTTATGCAAAGGTTAATTCCTCTGACATTTCGTGATATCTTGTGAAAACCTATATAGGGACCATTAACAGAACTAAGCTTGTTCTTTAAAGAAGTTTGTGTAACTGAAATTTGTGCTTCCACCATAGAGAATGCAGAGCTTTCTATCATTGAAACAATTTACAAGTTAGAGAAGATTTTCCCTCTAGCATTCTTTGACGTGATGGAACATCTAGTCATGCATCTCCCTTATGAAGTTAAGGTTGGAGGACCAGTGCATTACAAGTGGATGTATCCCTTTGAGAGGTGTATACTATACTTGAAAAGAAAGGTCTGAAATAAGGCGAAAGTTGAAGGATCTATTTGTGAAGCGTATATTTTAGAAGAAATTTCCAATTTTGCTTCCATGTATTTTGATCCCCACTTACAGACTAGGCGCACTTAAGTTCCTTGGAATGACGATGGTGGGGAAGATACAATTAATGGATGGTTGTCTATTTTTAAACATCCATGTCGTCCTGTCAGGAGAGGTCGAAATAGATTCTTGACAGATGTAGAACTTCAGATTGCTGAGACATATGTGCTTGTAAATTGTGGAGAAGTAGAACCTTATCTCTAGTAAGTTTACTCTCTATCTAATGAATTTGTTATTAATGTGCTAAATTTTTGCTAAGTATTAATTATTATATTGATTAGACAATTTGAGGATTCGTTAAGGGAAACAGATCCTAATATCACTGATGATCAAATATTGGAAGCTTGAGATAAGGACTTCAGTAGGTGGCTAAAACATCTAGTAAGTCCTTTTATCCATAATAGTGATCTATCATATTAAATTCAATGTACATTATGCTAGATGTTACAACTATCTACCGTCTATGTAATGATACAGGTTAATATAGGCCAAGTCGAGGATCAAATGATACGAGAGATAAGTTATGGTTCATCCAAGTCCGTGACTTCTTACTGTGGCTTAATAGTTAACAGGTACAGATTTCATACTAAGGTGTACGGACAAAATAAAGCTACCATGGATAGTGGCGTATGTGTTAGAGGTAGTATATATGGTGAGAATGACTTTGACTATTATGGCATCGTTAAAGATATATTGGAATTATCATATGTAGGAAATCAGAACAAAGTATTTCTTTTACAATGTCCTTGGTTTGACTCAATAAATGAAGTCAATGTTGATGAGAGATATGGGTTAGTTGACATCAAGCATAAATCAAGACTTCACTCAAATGAGCCATTCATCTTAGCCGAACAAGCACAACAAGTGTACTATACAAGATACCCACAAAGCGGGAATAGAGCTAATGGTGAATGGTAGGCAGCTTGCAAGGTCAGAGCAAAACTGTTCGTGGCTGAGACATTGAATGACGAAGGTGATGAATTGAATGACCTAACTGCTACTGATTATTACCAAGATGATGGATCCCTTGGAACACACAATCCTGTCATAGATGATGAAGCAGTCTCCTTGTTTGATGCATATGCCCAAATGGAAAAAGTGAACATACATGATATACATTATCCAATGGACGTTTTGGTTGATGATGAGTTCATTGATGACAACAAAAATAATGAAATTAATGAATTCTCAGATGAAGATGAGGAATTTTTTGCTTCAGACTCAAGTAGTTAAAATTGAAGCTTGTTCAATAAATTTTGTTAATAGTATTTACACTGAAATATCATTATTATATTTTGAGGTTTTTATTGACATATAGTTTCTTAACTCGTCATGTTTCATTATGTTTTCTTATGCAGATATTCATCATGACCATTCGAGGTAAAGGTGCTAGACACGGTCGTGGGAGAGGCCGTAATGTTTCATCTGCCCATGATTCTCCACCACTACAGCATTCTCAGCCCTCTCCAGGTATACCTGTAGGATAATCTTTTTAATTATTGTTAACTCGTGGTTTATATAAATGTAATATATATGTATTTTTTTTGTTTATGTATAATTATGTTAGGTGCAACTTCACCATCTTGGTCCATCGACCTGCAGCCTACAATGACGTCTAGTCCATTGACCATTGGAGGCATATCAGCTTCTGTCCCACCCCTTACTGACCTAGCGATTTCTATGCCACCCCCTGCTGACCCACCCACTAGCGGCCCGAATGTGGTGCCTTCATGTGGAGAATCCAATGTAGAAATAGATAGCAGGAAACTTATATATGTGGCGCCTGTCTTTGAACCGTAAGTAATAGTGATATATCACCTTTTATTACATGTATTTACTTTTAGATTACCAACATTATCTTATTGTACTTACAGGAGGAGGTTTCTCCCGTCGAGGGTGACATGTGATATTATGTACAATATCATGACACAGATACCTGTTCCGGCTAGTACGTGGTGAGGTTATCCAACTGAGATGAAGGAAATACTATTTAACGATTTCATGGTAAGTAATTGTGTTTATAGAATTATATATTATATGTTTATTAAAAATTAAATATACATACATATCATTTGTGTAGGCTAAGCATCGGTTCACATCTGATGCTGATCGTAGCATGGCGAGAATTATCTGGGAATAGACTATCTTGGACCGTTATCCAAATCATTTGAACAAAGCACGAGATAAGGCCTTTAAGAGGGCAAATTCAAACAACTTGGCTGATGTTAAGGGCCATGGGCCCAAAGGAATGAGGACGGAAGTGTGGGATGACCTAGTCTACATTTGGCTAACAGATAAATGGATGACGAGGTCTGCAGCTGCTCGAAGGAACAGGGCAGCTATACCTGATGCCTTGAAGCATACAGGCGGGTCGATAAGCTTTGGTCAACACAAGAGCAAGATGGCAATATAAATTCCTCATTTAAAGTTTTAATGATAAGCATCTGTGTATCAACATATTGTAATTACTTGAGTTATTTGCCTATCTTGAGTATGACATAGTATTTTAGAGGGATTGTCATACTTTTGATATGTGTTTATTATATAATATGCTTCCATATGGGATTACAGGAGACAGAGTTAAAGCATTTGGTTTCTTACAGAGATCTGTATGCAAAAGTTCATAAAAAGAAAGATGGAGGCTATATTTCTGAGCGCTTGAGGAATTTTATTGTAGGTGTCTTGTTCCTATTCAAAAGTCATATATATTTGAGGTTATTTATTTTTTGGTTAATATTTTTCTTGTTTTGTTATTTTTAGGAGTCATATGACACCGCAATAACAGAAAAATATGGAGAAAACTCTTCCTCTTACCCTATGGATGACCCGGAGGTCTGGTTGGATGCAGCGAGTCCTAATAAGAAGGGACGTGTGCATGGCATATGTAACAGCTTGCACATTGGTAATAACACCATGCAAGCTTCATCCTCCTCGGTTGTGGGCTATTCCTACTCTACACCGTTGACACATGACATATCTGAAGCTGTAAATACAGCATTAGCAATTCTTGAGCATACAACGTCTATTGCAACAGTATGTTGGGCGAGAAGGTCAAATTGGGTACGACAAGAAAATAGTCCATGTGATTTAGAATGACTTCGTTTGTCCAGAGTCAACTTGTCCTTATATTGACGCCCTTCCAATCGTTCCTATCTACGACCGGATCAACAAATGTTGCTCGACAACCACCATCGCAAGGTTTAGGTAGGGAGGGTTGAGAGGAAGACGAAGACAACATAGACTAATTGCCATTTTTTATTCTTATTGTCTACTTTGTATAACTTTCAACGATATTGATTGATTATTTATATAACAACTTTCAACTATATTATTGGATTACTTGTACAAGTTTTTTGTTGTAGCAGTTTACAATTATTGGATTGTTTGTTGTTGAATTTCTATTTGTTGGATTTCTGTTTGCTGGATTGTGGTTTGATATGTAGGTTTTGGGAAAGTAATAATATATACAGGTTATTAAAAAAAAACCTACCTGATTACCGAGGAATTAGCGACAGAATCTCACATGGTAATTAGCGAGAGAATAGCGAGGGATATGTTAGCGAGGGATTAGCGAGGGAATATCTAGTGAGAGAATAGCGACCTAATAGCGAGGGAATCATACAGGTCATTAGAGAGGGATTAGCGAGGTATTAGCGAGGGACGTTAGTGAGGGAATAGCGAGGGAATTACTAGCGACGGGATAGCGAGGGAATAGCAAGGGAAATTGACAAAATTAGTATATCATACAGTGATGGAATAATGAGGGAATTTCCCTTGCTATTTTACGAGGGAATAATGTAGGCATATTAGCGAGGGATTAGAGGAGGATTAGCGAGGGAAATGAATTTTCTAGAGACGGATTAGAGAGGGAATGCTTTCCCTCGCTAATTAGTGATGAAAAAAAAGTGACTAACTTATCCCTCACTAATCCCTCGCTAAGTTTATTAGCGAGGGATTAGAGAGGGAAATTTCCCTCGCTGATTTCCTGATTTCTTATAGTGTTTATCTGCCACTGACTTTCTATTGAAAAGAATGCAAAATCAATGGCCTAACGTAAAAAGAATAAGAAGTGATCCAAAAATAGGTAAAGGAGCTCCTAGATGCTAGATTCATCAGAGAGGTCTTCTACACCACATGGCTCTTTAATATGGTCTTAGTCAAGAAGGCCAGTGGGAAGTGATGTATGTGTGTTGATTACACTGAACTGGACAAAGCGTGTCCAAAAGACCCCTACCCACTTCCCAACATTAACAAACTAGTGGATAACTCCTCCAATTTTAGGCTACTTTCCTTCATAGATGCCTACTTCGAATACAATCAAATCCCCATGAATCCAGAATATGAAAACAAGATTGCCTTCATAACTGAGATGGGAGCTACTATTACCGTGTTATGTCGTTCAGACTCAAAAATATTAGGACAACTTACCAAATGATGATAAATAAAGTCTTCGAAGGATAGATTTGTAAGATGCTGGAGGTATATATTAACGACATGATAGTCAAGACGATAGACACCAGTAGTCACATCAAGCACTTAGAAGAAGTATTCGCTGAGATTCGAATGCACAACATGCGACTGAATTCGGAGAAATGTGCTTTTGGAGTACAAGCTATCAAGTTTCTGGGATTTCTATTAACAAACCGTGGTATTGAGGCCAACCCAAAGAAATGCCAACTCATACTCAACATGAGCAACCCCCAGTCCATCAAAGAAGTGCAGCAACTCACAGGCCGAATTACGGCCTTCACACATTTCTTAGCCAAGGCTACTCAAAAATCTCACTCCCTCTTCAAAACTTTCAAGAAGGGAAAGAACTTTGAGTGGATCTCAGAATGTGAGGCCACCTTCCAAGAGCTGAAGAGGATGTTAGTCACACTAACTATCTTGATGAGTCCAGATCTTAGTGAGATGATTTACACCTACCTTTTTGTCTGCAATGAAGTAATCAAATCAGTTTTGATAAGAGAGACAAACGAGGGTTAGAGGTCAGTTTACTTCGTCAGTAAAGTCCTACAAGGTCCCAAAATACGTTACTAGAAAATTGAGAAGCTGGTTATGACACTGATAATCACTGTAAGAAGGCTGAGGAAATACTTCTAATGTCACCCCATAGTAGTGAGGACAAATCAGTCCATCAAGCAAATATTGCACAAACCGAATCTCGTGGGGAGAATGATCGTCTATTTACTAGAACTTTCCAAGTTCAGAATTATATACGAGCCAAGACGAGCTATAAAGGCTCAGGTACTATCTGAATTTTTGGTTGAGCTTACACTAGACTCCAGCTATCCAGAGCGCATTCTTGGACTATCTATGTTGATCCATCCTCATATCCCAAAGGGAGCGGCGCCAGGGTTATGTTGGAAAATGAAGTTGGCCTCATATTGAAACATTCATTGAGGTTTGAGTTTCTTACATCAAACAACTAAGCTGAATACGAAGTATACATAGCATGCATTAACCTAATTGTCGTCCTCTCAAGTTTGAGGGGAATATCAGGCTAAGGAACCCTTATTACAAAAATACTTAGCCAAGGTCAAAAAGATGATGTAGAGTTTTGACAGTGTTAAGGTGGAGCACATCCCAAGAAAACAAAACTCTAAGGTTGACATCCTATCAAAACTTATCAGTACCAAGAGTCCCGACAATAATAGGTCAATGATCCAGGACACTTTACCTTCTCCTAGTATCACAGACAATGAAGTCCTCTTACTAGAAGATGGAGAAACCTAGATGACATCTATATTAGCCTACCTCTGCAATGGCTCACTACCTGAGAATCATAAAGAAGCTCAGAAAATAGTACAAACAGCGGTCTGATACACTATTTATGACAACCAGCTATATCGTCGTGGTTTCTTTTTCCCTTTTCTTAAGTGTCTTGGTCCAAAGGAGGCAAAATATGTCCTGAGTGAGATTCATGAAAGCACCATCTCGGGTGCAAGTCTTTAGCATGGAAGGCGTTGAAAGCTGGATACTATTAGCCCACCATGGAAGCTGATAGTAAAAAACATGTGCAGAAGTACGATCAGTGCCAGCGTCATTTAGATGTTTACGTAGCACCACTAGAGGAATTGTCAACGATGTCTGTTCCCTGGTCATTCTACCAATAGGGAATGGACATATTAGGCCCCTTCCCCTAAGCATCAGGGCAAGTCAAATACTTGGTAGTGACAATTGATTATTTCACCAAGTGGATTTATGGCAGAACCGTTAACCACAATCACCTCCATGTGAATCCAAAAATTCACTTACAAGAATATTATTACTAGATTTGGAATCCCGGAGTCAATTGTCACGGACAACGAAACCCAATTCACTGACTAGATATTCAAAGGTCTCCTGACTGGACTCAAGATCAAGCAACATTTCACCTCAGTAGAGCATCCAAAAACCAACGAATAAGCTGAGGCTGCCAATCATGTTACACTTAGGGGGATGAAAAAATGACTTGATGATGCTAAGGGAAACTGGGTGAAACAACTCGATCATGTCCTACAGGCATATCGGACCACATCACATTCTTCTACGAAAGAAACCCCCTTCAAGTTAACTTATGGTTGTGAGGATATGATCCCGGTGGAAATAAGAGAGCCGAGCTAGAGGAAGTAAAATTTTTTTGAGGAAACTAATCCAAACCTCATTCACCAAGAGCTTGATTTACTTGAAGAATAGCACCACATTGCCCACATCCAAGAAGTAGCCCTCAAACAGAGGATTGGTATATAGTATAATTCCAAAGTGATTTTATATCGGTTTAACCTTAGCTACCTCGTGCTATGAAGGGCGGACATTGGAGGAAAAATGTGAAAAATGGGAAACTTACTCATAATTGGGAATGACCATACAGAATCATGTCCAAAACTAATACAAGAGCCTATACCCTAGAAACCTTATCAGGTAAGGCAATCAAGAACTTCTAGAACGCAGACAAGTTGAGAAAATATTATAGTTAAGAACTACATTAAGTTGTTACTTCTGGTCTATAATAAACATATTTGGATTTCAATAAATCATTTTTCTAAGTGATGTTTCATCTAAGTCATTACCTCAACAGTGACTTTGTCCCTGAGTACTTAAGCTTGACATAATCTAAGTCAGTATCTCGATAGCGACTTTGAGTCCACGAATACTTCAGCTTGACACAGCCCCCAAGGTTACCACACTTTGGCGAGGTCTAAGGAATACAAGGTTCGAAAAGGATCAACTATTCCAACATCTTTACATGACGACCAAACTGGGAAATCCACTTGAACACCCTCCAGGGTCAAGCGGCGTATTCAAGGGCTTTCACCCGTACCCAAATTTGAGCCTGATCTTAACCCATAAAATGACCAGGTTTACAGAGATTAAGCGTATTTTTACATGACGTCCAAATAGCGGAATCCACTTGAACACCCTTCGGGGTCAAGTAGTGCATTCAAGGGATTTCACTTGTACCCTTATGGCTTAATGATAATCACATATTTTATTCATTAAGAAACCCTTATGTTTAGTCATTTACACTCTCCATATTCTTAATTGATTGAGTTTAGTATGATTTTGTGAGTTTGAGCTTAAATTGGTCCTAATTGAATATTTTCAGCATTATTGAGATTTTACACTGTTTCTGTATTTTGGTCATAACTTGAGTTCCTGATATCTGATAATCATGAATTGTATCTTGTAGGAAAGCTAAGAGGAAGCTCTACAACTTTGATGAAGAGATCGAAGTCCTAAACAGATGTCTAAGGGACCTAAGTTTACATGGAAGTCAGAATACGGGTTCTGTCACTAGAATCCGAACGGTGTGCACTCATAAAATCATATCTCAAGATGTAATAATGGAGATGGGCTGAAATTTGGATAGTTGATAGTCAAGACCCAAATAAACAACTTTCATGAAGAACACATTTTGAAATAATGTAGTCTAATGGGTCAGTTTGGGCTTGCAAGTCGGAACAGAGGTGCTGAAGTTGGGTTTGAGCAACCTGTGGTATTTGGGCCATATCTTGGGCTGTAGGAAGCCAAATTGGACAATCCAGATATGCATGTTATAGCCAAGACAAAGATCTACAACTTTCATGAAGAGTACTTTTCATGGATCGGATGTCTAGTCAGTCGTTTTTGGCTTCCAAGTTAGACATGAGATTTTCGCACCCACTCACCCATTCCACTCAACCACTCATCCACTCATCCACTCAACTAACCCACTCACCCACTAAATCAACCACTCATCCACTCAACCAATCCACTCAACCACTCCACTCCACTAACCCACTCATCCATCCACTCACCTTTGTCATTTTGCTACCCTAGACTTCTATAAAAGGGCACCATTGGTTATCATGTGGGGGGTTGGACTCTCCTTCATTTTCTCTCAGTTTTTCTTGTGATTTCCTTCTAGCTATGTGTAACTAAACCTCCCTTGGTTAAGGGGGTGATGAAACCACTAGTATTGATGTTATAAACTTTGCATATTTGATTATTTCAACACAGTTATGTTTTTATTCATATATTTCTGAATCTATTGTTGGTATAAAGGTTTTTGTACTTGTTCCTACTTTCAAAGTAGTAGATCTAGGTTTATTATGCGCGGTTACGGTAGTAGATCTAGTGGGATGTATGATGTTCATGTGGGTATAATTATCTTTGTGCTATTTGCCAATTATAAAAGTGGTAGATCTGGGTTTATTATGCTTGCTTGGTTGATCGGTATGTATTAGATCTAGAGAAATATATGTTCTAAGTAATTTAATCCCGGTGTGTGATTAGATCTTAGTGTAATTGGTTTTCTAAATCTTAATGCAATTGTTGGATAGTTGTAAGAGCGGTTGCTTTATGACTAATCAGTGATTAGGAGTTGATTTGAAGTTGTTGATTCTTGAATTGGCCAACACGTAAGGAAAGCAGAGATTTACTCTCACAATTGCATAAAAACATAATTGAGCATGTTGGAATAAAAGGATATGTGGATTTACATCATTATATAAATCTAGTGGTGGATTCAATCTCTTAACCAATTTTCTTATATTGTTGTTTTCATTTATTTTATTGTTATTGTCTTTGAAGCTGTTCATTGTTCATCAAAACTCCAAACCCCTATTTTACTTGTTTATTGTTAATTAGAGTTTAAATTAGAAATTACTTGATAGTGTTAATTGACTTGGTTCTCTGTGGATCGACCCTTACTAACTACAACTAGTTGTAAGGTTTTATTTTCAATCAGTGGGCCTAACAATCGATTTTTATAGTCGAATTTTAATCCCTACATCCGTATGCATCGAATTTTGGCGCCGAGGACACGGGGAACCAATTTTTCAATGACACTATTAATTTATTTCTTATTTTTACTCTGACTTTTTTGTTTTTATTTTTTATTTTTGATTCTTTCTTTCCGAGTGTCTTGTAGGTGTTGATGTCCATTAATCATGGATGCTTGTGGGATTTGCTTATCACCGAACATATCATCGATTTGTGTCCTACTCTCCTAGTGGACACAAATGAGGAAGTAGAGGGTATGGGGATATTCTCGAACCTTTCGACAATTACAACCCCTACTCCAATACATATTATCCAGTGGTGGGACTATCCTAACTTGAGTTATGGACGGAAGATTTCAGATACAACCTCCACCTATGAATTTCAGAATTTCAAAGAGGCAAACATATTTCCCTCGAGAGACTGAAGCAAGTTCAAGATCCTTGGCGGCTTTGAACCTTCATTGGAGGAACTAATAAGACAATTTGCCATTAATACTATTGAGTTCCAACAAGAAACAAAGGCCAATTTACTGAGTTTTCAAAGCAAGAAACAAGGACCGTGATCAATGACATACAAAACGCTTTGGAGCAGTCAACCATAGAACTCAGATTATGCAGAGCCTAAATTCAGGAAGACTTCCCTCACAACCCGAAGAGGATGTGATGGAAGATCCTAGTGCTGTCACATTGCAAAGTGAAAAGATGTTGGATGAACTCACCTCTCCTCCGCAAACCACTACAGAGGAAGACCAAGAGCCTAAACAGGTAAATGAGGAAGGGAAGAACTCTGAAGCCCCCAAGGTAAGTAATCTTGAACCCCTTCTTAATGTAGTGGAGGAGCAACATGATGAGTTGTGTGATGAATTTCCTGATTTTATTGGTTTTAATAATTATATTCATTGCCACTCATGCACTAATTGTCAAGGTGATATGATATGTGCTAGCTGTGCTGAGATTTCTGCAGAGTTGATAGTTGATGATTCTGTTTACAAAGCAGAATCTAAGACCCAAAGGGAGGAGGAATTGCAGGTCATGGAAGAATTTGTAGAAAAGGAAAAAGAGCACCCGATGACAGTCACTACTGAAGTGGACTTTGTTTTTGGGCCATCATTAAATAAAAATAATGCACATGAAGGCTGATCAAGTGCACATATTACTTTTCAGTGGTGAAACCAAGGAAAATAAGGCCAATGGGACCCTGGTGGGAGCCCTTATCGATTTGCAAGCTTAATTTGTTCATCACACAACCAATGGCATCCTGGTGAAAGCTCTCATATTGTTTTAATTATAACTTGGTCATCACTCTTCAACCAATGGCATCTGGTGAAAGCTCTCATATTATTTTATTTCACCTACGGTTTGGTCATCATACTTCAACCAATGGGACCCCGGTGAAAGCTATCATGTTGTCTTAACTATAGCTTGGTCATCATGTTTCAAACAATGGGATCCTGGTGGAGTCTTTTCACCTACCTCACTTGATAAGGCCAATAAACATCGCCTCAAACAATATCATGAACTTCCAGAGAATCAGAAGTGGAGGGTCTGATGCGGCAATGACAGTGTGCTTCTTTTCTGCTTAGCGTTGATTCACTTCTTATCAGGTTGTGTTGCTCTTTTCTATATCTCTCTTTCACATTGAGGACAATGCTTATATTAAGTGTGGGGGAGAGATTTTAGCGTTTTTAGAAAAAAAAAATTCATTTCAAAAAAAAAAAAAGAGTTTCATTGCATGATTGAATAACTTTTCTCCCTTCTTGAACTGATATGCTTGGTGATGGATGATTGAATTGATGAATTGAGTTTGATGGATGCATACCTTGTGAGATTTTGAGCCTAATGGATGGATTCAACATTTATGCCATTCTCTTCTTTCTTGTGTGATTTTCACTCATGTTAATGACCACTCTAGAACTTGCTTTGATTTTTTTTAAGGCTACATTTCACTTGCATGCATGAACATGATTGAGGTCGTCTTTCTTAATTAGCTAGTTTAACCAAATAGCCAACCTTGTTTTCAATATGATATCAAGCACTCTTTTGACTTCTTGAAAATTTTCTGATTCTTGCCAACCTTGTATATTTTCCTTTGCTTAACCTCTTTGAGCTTATTTGACCATTCATTGTTTCTAGCTCATTATGTACCTTAAATGAAAAATCGTGTTCTTATTTTACCTTAGGGAATAAAAGAACATTAGCTTGGTTAATAGATGAGTTTTTGAACAAGTGTGGGGGTGTGTGTACAAAATGGTTGTTGAAAAAGGAAAGAGTGCCTAAAAAAAAAAAAAAAAAAAAAAAAAAAAAAAAAAAAAAAAAAAAAATGTATGTATATAGTTATGTTCATATATATATATAAAAAAAAAGGATTGAGAAATGAATATGTAAAGGGTTATACATTAGAGTTAGGATGAACTTTTATGCTTGTTATTTGAACTCAGCTCTCATTTGCTTTTATTCTCTTTGGTATTTATCCTCTCATATCCATTTTATCCTCTTCTGTTATCTTGACCTCACTACAACCTTGAATAAAGTCCTCATGATTTGTGTATGCATGTGTTTTGAGTAGTGGAGAAGTAGAAGATAAGCAAGCTTATGGTAGTGCAATTTTCATGGTTGAATTGAGTGAAATACTTACCTTTTAAACACTTGAGAGATTGAGAGGGAATCTTGTGAAGATCTATCATTCTCGATTCATATTGAAGATACCTTGCTTGTTGGTTTGAGATGTGGAGAATTGTTAACTCATGAATGTTTTGATCCTTTGAACCTTTGGTTGTTCTTCTTGATTGTAAAATTTTGGGCTCTTGAATGTCGTTGGAATTTAAAATTTTGTTAATCTCTTATGTCCTTGTTTTGGTCTTGAGTTTTGCCCAGGAGTGCAAAAAGCTAAGTGTGAGGGAATTTGATAATCACATATTTTATTCATTAAGAAACCCTTATGTTTAGTCATTTACACTTTCCATATTCTTAATTGATTGAGTTTAGTATGATTTTGTGAGTTTGAGCTCAAATTGGTCCTAATTGAATATTTTCAGCATTATTGAGATTTTACACTGTTTCTGTATTTTGGTCATAACTTGAGTTCCTGATATCTGATAATCATGAATTGTATCTTGTAGGAAAGCTAAGAGGAAGCTCTACAACTTTGATGAAGAGATCGAAGTCCTAAACAGATGTCTAAGGGACCTAAGTTTATATGGAAGTCAGAATACGGGTTCTGTCACTAGAATCCGAACGGTGTGCACTCATAAAATCATATCTCAAGATGTAATAATGGAGATGGGCTGAAATTTGGATAGTTGATAGTCAAGACCCAAATAAACAACTTTCATGAAGAACACCTTTTGAAATAATGTAGTCTAATGGGTCAGTTTGGGCTTGCAAGTCGGAACAGAGGTGCTGAAGTTGGGTTTGAGCAACCTGTGGTATTTGGGCCATATCTTGGGCTGTAGGAAGCCAAATTGGACAATCCAGATATGCATGTTATAGCCAAGACAAAGATCTACAACTTTCATGAAGAGTACTTTTTATGGATCGGATGTCTAGTCGGTCGTTTTTGGCTTCTAAGTCAGACACGAGATTTTCGCACCCACTCACCCATTCCACTCAACCACTCATCCACTCAACTAACCCACTCACCCACTAAATCAACCACTCATCCACTCAACCAATCCACTCAACCACTCCACTCCACTAACCCACTCATCCATCCACTCACCTTTGTCATTTTGCTACCCTAGACTTCTATAAAAGGGCACCATTGGTTATCATGTGGGGGGTTGGACTCTCCTTCATTTTCTCTCAGTTTTTCTTGTGATTTCCTTCTAGCTATGTGTACTAAACCTCCCTTGGTTAAGGGGGTGATGAAACCACTAGTATTGATGTTATAAACTTTGCATATTTGATTATTTCAACACAGTTATGTTTTTATTCATATATTTCTGAATCTATTGTTGGTATAAAGGTTTTTGTACTTGTTCCTACTTTCAAAGTAGTAGATCCTACTTTCAAAGTAGTAGATCTAGGTTTATTATGCGCGGTTGCAGTAGTAGATCTAGTGGGATGTATGATGTTCATGTGGGTATAATTATCTTTGTGCTATTTGCCAATTATAAAAGTGATAGATCTGGGTTTATTATGCGCGGTTGCGGTATTAGATCTAGAGAAATATATGTTCTAAGTAATTTAATCCCGGTGTGTGATTAGATCTTAGTGTAATTGGTTTTCTAAATCTTAATGCAATTGTTGGATAGTTGTAAGAGCGGTTGCTTTATGACTAATCAATGATTAGGAGTTGATTTGAGCGGTTGCTGAATTGGCCAACACGTAAGGAAAACAGAGATTTACTCTCACAATTGCATAAAAACATAATTAAGCATGTTGGAATAAAAGGATATGTGGATTTACATCATTATATAAATCTAGTGGTGGATTCAATCTCTTAACCAATTTTCTTATATTGTTATTTTCATTTATTTTATTGTTATTGTCTTTGAAGTCGTGTTCATTGTTCATCAAAACTCCAAAACCCCCTATTTACTGTTTATTGTTAATTAGAGTTTAAATTAGAAATTACTTGATAGTGTTAATTGACTTGGTTCTCTGTGGATCGACCCTTACTAATTACAACTAGTTGTAAGGTTTTTATTTTCTGGTGGGCCTAACAACTGATTTTTTATCTGAATTTTAATCACTACATCCGTATGCATCACTTAACCTTAACCTATAAATCAACTAGATTTACAATGGTTAAGTGTAATCGATTGTAGTCTGAGACTGTCGACTCCACACCAAGAGGCTTTCGTGTTATTAAGTTTGACTGTCAACTATTGCTAAAGAAACTCGACCATCTAGATCGAGCTTTGGACTCCTCTCGGATGGAAAAACAAGCGTTCGTTAAACTAAATGAACCCGACTACCGTGATCGAGCTTTGGACTCATCTCAGCTGGCAAAACAAGTGTTTGTCATCAAAACAATGGAAATCAGAATATTCAATAAGCAAATTTATTGTTATTCACATTCCAAACATTATCAACTTTACAAGAAGGGCCTATAAACTACTTTGATGCAAAGGTGCCCACTTGAAAGTAGCCAAGAAGGTAGCCTAGTAAGATAATGATGATAATCAAGCACTGACCATGGCCACCACAATAATTCCTCAAGATGCACGCACTCGTTTCTTCTCTCTTGATCAATATGAGAAGAAGACTTCACAACCCTATGCTTCCTAAACACCTATGCGCACCCAAGGAATGACAACAATCAGGGGAGTAGAAAAGGAATGGCAGTGAAACCCCTCCACGCCTTACAGGAACTATAACAGAAGTTGTGAGCCTTCCTGGCAAAAAAAGGATCTTCTACATACACCTGAGAAGAAAGATTTTTGTTATTTAAAGGCGTGTTGACTATGCTGCATAGAGCAATTACTTGGCCCTCACCGTGCCATTATGCCTAGAGAGAAAGGCATCCACCAGAAAAATATGCAAGAAAAAGGGGAACACCTTTAAAAATTTGGGAAAGAAATGGAAGATAATTCTAGAAAGGGATATGACCCTCAACATGCTCATGAAAGGCATAAAGGGACTACCCTCTGAAAAAGAAGCTAGAAAAAGAAAAAAAAAAGGAACAAGTGATAACCTCACTGCAACATTCCCTATTTATAAAGGTGAACCGATTGCATAGTCAAAGCCACGTTTAATTGTTCATCTCTTATGATTGGCCACAAGGGCAGTGGACAATTGGGAAACAGAGCAAAAACTTCCATTATCTTTAAAGTGTTTTTAATTCCCAATAAATTCAAAACAATGATTCTCGAGTATGCACAAACTACTATAAATCAAGGGGACATTAGATCCCTAAGTAGTAAAGTTCTTAATTTCCTTTAAGTGGCAATTGACGGAGAAACTACAGAGGGACGTGTTGGATGTTGACATCTTAACCTAGATCACAAACCCTTAATGAGGCACCACAGTATAATAACACTATGGATCTCAGTCCAAATCTGAGGTACATTCATGACAAACCCCACAAACTATACATAGGGGCAACTTGCTACCTACCCTGGATAATAGTATGATGACATAAGTAAAGTGATTCATCACAGATCCCGACCTTACTCATTAACCTCGGGAGCCTACTATGATACATCACGAACCTCGACCCTTTGAAAGAACATCGCAAGATCTAATGTTGACACTATAACTTGGATCCCTTTATCCATTGCGTGCTGTGTGCTCCAGTTGAACTCGTATCTTGACACTTTGTTGTCCTATCGAAGCGCAAAACTGAGGGAAACTGTTCTAGACCAGGTTTGGGTCCATATATCTGGAGCAACCTGACCTGCCAAGGTGGCATCCAGACATTACTGCGCCCATAAAGTAGTCTATACACTAAGTGTAACTCCCTCAATAGAAAGGGATATTTGCGACACCCTACATAAATAGGGTATTAATAATAAGAAATAGTGGTTTTTCGCAATTTCAAATAACATCATTCAATACGCACTGAATGCTTAGATTCCTCACGCTTTTAATGCTTATATATATATATATATATATACTCGGCAAGAGAAAAGAGGTATGATATAATTCCAAATACACACATTACCTTCTTTGCGCACATACTAACTTGAATGTCAGTGTGCCTTTTGCAGGTACTGATAAGTCCATATTTTGTAGTCTTAAACCGGATGAATTATGGTGATTTACTTGTGTTTATTGGTAAATTTTAGATGGGTCCTTATCATTGTCTTCATATTTTGTATATTGAAAGTGGTTTATCACATTTGGAGTGAAAGCAGGTAAAGACACCGCATTTTCAGAGCAAAAGAAGATCATATTGGCTTAGATAGGACCCTGTGCCAACTCAGAAACGATTCTTGAGTTAGACATTGCCCTATCTAACTTAAAGAACATCTCTGACTTAGAGACATGGCCGTGTCTCTGGGAGACATAACCATGTTGAGTTAATTGAATAATCAGGTTGTATTCATTGCTTTTCTTTAGAATAATGAAGCAACTAATGTGTTAATTGAATGGTTATTAAGGGTTGCTTTTGTCTTCAAAGGTTTATTGGTTAAAAAAAATTAGAAAAGGAAAAAGAAAGAAAATGATTGTTGGTGAAGAATAATGAGAATATTGAGTTGAAAGTGAGAATCTATTATACCCTTGTGCATTATGTTCTATTTTTCATCTTTTCAACCTAATTCTATTTTGTATCAATTTATCCATGAACATTATTTACCCTTATTTATCTTTTTCCTACATTTCATTATTCTCCTTGGCCCTGTTACACCCAAAGGATGTGGAAATAAGTTTGCCCCAAATGATTTTATATGTTAAGTTTTGATGATGACAAATACAAGACAAAAAGAATATCTTGCTTATACTCTTTGTTGCATTCTATATAGAGCACATCCATTAATATTTAATAAATATCTTATTTGGATGTGTCTATGAATGTCTTATATACATGTTAAACTAACTAAAGCTATATATTTATGATTCATGCATATGAAGATATTAAATTATGTTTTTGGACTAACTATGTTTGTTTAAATGAGTGATACTTTGTAAGATAGTCCAAGTACCAAGAGTGAGCTTGCAACAAGAAAGCAAAAAATCTCAATTAAGCTCAACACAAAGGAGAATGTGAATGCCTATTTCATGAAGGTATTGATAAACATCGAAGTCATGTCAAAGACCAAGTCCAAAGGAAGAATAAATGGTATAGCTTATAGGACTTAGTGTCTTTATGTACGAAGCCTTATGGATATCTCAAATATATTTTTACAAATGGTTTTCCTATGCTAAAATACCCAACAAATAAGTTTTGAAAAGTTATTTATGGTGGTAGTTCAAATTTATGAAAAATAGCCAAGTTTGAGTTTTGCAAAACTGACCTTTGGTCACTCTTTTAATCATATCTTTCAAAATACTTTGAGTTTTGTTTGAAACTTCTTTCATTTGAAAATAGACTCAAAGATCTTTCCAATGACTAGTCATTTACTTTAAACGGATAAGAAATGAAGAAGTTATGACCATTTAAAGTTAGTTTTCGAAATCTGAGTGGTTTATTCGAATAAAGCATATGTTATTCGAATAACACACCACAAAAATCATATCAGACCGAGTTTTTAATGATTTATTCAAATAACCAAAGGGTTATTCGAATAACATGACCCAAAAATGTTACTGAACGTGTTTTTAATGTTTTATTCGAATAACTAAACGTTTATTCGAATAACCAAATGTTTATTCGAATAAATGGACTTCCAAAAAGGTTTCTCTCAAATGAATTATTCAAATAACTCAGTAGTTATTCGAATAATCCTATTTTTTCAAAACTCTGTTTGTTAAAGAGTTATTCGAATAAATTTAAGGTTATTCGAATAACCCATGTCAGTTTGCTTTTTACGATGGTTTTATGAACAGTGTTATTCGAATAATGGTTTATGCTATTCGAATAACCTCGGGCTTTTACGAATACTGATATGGAAACTAACGGACATATTCTTGTAATAATCACGAATTTAATTACACCCAATGACTATTTTCTATCTAGCTCTATAAATAGAGACCGTGGGTCTCATCTGAAATACCCCAGCTATTTGTTTAATTTGCGCTTGGTCTGAAAAATGTGATTTATATTTTACGCCTATTTTCTGTGCTCTTTTTGCTAAAACTTTGAGATATCCTTTGAGAGCCTCTTAGCACTTCAAATTGTATAATTTGCTCTGAGTGAGAGTTTCTATCTATCTATAATTTCTATTCTTCTGTATTGAGGGTGAGGTATCCTTCAAGGTTTGTAAAGGGGGTGAGGTATCCTCTAAGGTTTGTATAAGGGTGAGGTATCCCTGCGGGCTAGACTTTAGCCCAAGGGTAGAGTTTCCCCTGTGTGTGAAAAGTGCTCTTTTATGTAACGGTAGCAAGCACCTATTGAAGCTTGTACATATAGTGAAAAATCTTGAACTGTGTTTCGGGGACTGGACGTAGACCATAAATGGTTAGTGGTCGAACCAGGATAAATATCGTGCCTGCTCTCCTTCTCTTTATCTCTTCTCAATCTCTTTATTTTACGTAATTTTATATTATTACACATTTATTTATTTGCTGTTCTTAACACTTTTATTCTTCATCTCGCAATTTCTTTTCTTTTATTTAATAGCTTAAATATTTGTGTTTATTTTAAGAGCATTTGTGAAAAAGTTTTTATACCTAATTCACCTCCCCTCTTGGGTAATGGTTGCCATGACTAACAAAGGAAGCGCTTTTGATTCTTGTGTTGTATGTGAACTTGGAAGTGGAGATGAGATTGATAACCAAACCTATAGTAGTGCATTTATTCAGAGAAATTGGAATGATCTCCTTGTCCTTAAACACTTGAGCGATGGAAAGATGAGTGACCTCAACTGGTTGGTAAAGAGAAAAGATACAAGTTAGACTCAAACCTCTAATTATATTAAGTGCTAAATGATCTTACTGGATTTGATTTGATTTCTGAACTTGATTGAATTCTTAAATTGTGGAATTTCCCTTGATTCATGTTTTTGGATGCTGAGTTTAATCTTATTTTTTATGCTTATTCTTTGCTTGAGGACAAGCAAAGCTCAAGTGTGGGGGGTTGATAAGTCCATATTTTGTAGTCTCAAACTAGATGAATTATGGTGATTTGCTTGTGTTTATTAGTGAATTTTAGATGGGTCCTTATCATTGTCTTCAATTTTTACAAATTGAAAAGAGATTTATCACATTTAGAGTGAAAGCTAGTGAAGACACCGCATTTTCAGAGTTAAAGAAGATCATATTAGCTTAGACAGAGCCCTGTGTCAACTCAGAAGCGATTCTTTGAGTTAGACACGGCCCTGTCTAACTTGAAGAATGTCTCTAACTTGGAGACATAACTGTGTCTCCCTGACGTTGAATTTACGCGTTTTCATGGTCACACTACAGTGTTGAGCCTAGATACGGTCGTGTGAGGTCTTCTGTGCGTTAAAACATACAATTTCACCCCTCACTAATATAAATAGCAGTGAATCCTTAAACCTAGGAGCACTTTTGCAGCAGCAACCTTTTGGAGAAAAATCACAAGAAAGGATTGCCATGAATCTCTACAAGACGACCACGAAAAAAGGACTTAATTCTTGAAGGTTTGAAGATCACAATCCATTAAAGAGGTTTTGATTTCTCTTCCCTCTAATTTTTCCCCTTTCTTTAGGTTTTTCCTTCCATGGATTTGTGTTATGATTTAAGATTATTATTATTATTGAACATGAATAGATAGTCCAATAGCTACGACTATGGAGAATCTTGTTTTCTAATTAATTGATTTTGAATTCGAATTTGATTAAGGTAATTTCATTGGGTTTATTGTATTGTTTAAATTCTTATCAAGACTTGATCAATTATGACATGCTTTAATTCATTGTTTGAACGGTGGCCATCCGTAACCAATGAGTGGACTCGTATAATAAACTTAGGATTAGGTTAGTGAATGATCAAACATCAATTTATTCTATTAATTGAATTGACAATTAAGTTAGATTATCCCTTGAATTAAGGTTTAATGCATTCATTGTTAATTCAATTAATTAACCAAATATGTGATTAATTAAGAAAAAGAATATTGTTTATCCATGACCATTGGGACACAATAGTAATTAAGAGAGTTTGAAAAAAATTACCTTACATCATAAACGAGTGAAAATCCGATTAATTGGATTCAAGTGAACGTTGCGTCATAGTTTCCCTCTAAGTGATTTATCTCTACGTTGATTAATCTTCCATCTTTCTTCTTTATCCGTTGTTTGATTTTATTTTGAGTTTCTCTTTACACTTATGATTATTTAAATAACCAAGGGTTTAACAAATTTAGTAATTACCTCTCATTCCTGATGGGATCGACAACTGTAACTTAAGTTCTATATTACTATACGATAAAGTACACTTGTTCTTATTGTATTTTACGCATATCAAGTACCCACCCTCTCGCTCAATTACTATTGCTATTGAGCCACAGAGGAATCCGCCATCCCTTACATTATTAGGTAGCTCTCAAAACTCAATTATGAACAAAACTAAACTATTAAATCCTATACCTGATAGAAAGATCCACAAATACTTCTGGTTTAGTTCTATTGCATACTATGGAATTCATTTACTGAATAATGATGCTTTCACTGATTTTATCTTTTCAATTCAAATACTCCACAAACTCAAACCTAGATTTGTATGGACCATTTAAAAAATAACTTATTGCATTTATTTTAAAATACTTATTGTTTTAAAAAATATATTTTATTTTAATTTATTTATTGTTGTAGAAAATTAAGAAAGTATTAATTATTTTTTCATAATGATGCTATTTAATTTGTCGCGAATTATTTCCTACGAAAATGTCTTGAAGTGTGCATAACCAATCAGCTTTGGAGACATACGTGGGTGGTAAGGAAAAAAAACGGCTTTGAGGTTTTGAGTGAGCTATAAATGCTCGACACGTTAAATTTGTGTGAAGATTTACTTTACGAAAACCACTTCAATTTGTTTAGCATTTATTGATTTTTTTTACCTGTCTCTTCATATTTCCACTCAATAAAATTAGATGGAACATTAATAAAGTGATATTATATTAAATTTTTATCAAAGATAATTTAATCAAATATAATTATTTTTTTAAATTAAGACTATTTAATAATTTTTGAAATTTTTGTGCATTACCTTAAACAATAAGTATTTTAAAATGGAGGAAGTATGTAATTAAGATATTAGTCCATCCTGTAAAAAGCTGTATGATTCCATGATTTGTATGAAAGTTTACGAAGATTTTATAAAAAAATTAATTTATTTGTTTAAGTATGATTACTCTTTTCTTTACAATACAATCGTCCGACGTCAAATATTTTTGTCGATGTATAACACCAGTCAAACATTTATTTAAGTAAAGCAATAATTGCGAAAAGTTGTTGCTATGGTACTCATAGGTGTACTAGTGGCTGAGATAAATTGCTAAACATTTATTAATTGCTGGTTTGATTATAAATATTTAAAAAATCTTTTAACATGATCAACAAATAATAAATGTTTGGCAACTTATAAGAGCCGATATCCTTAAACAAAACATGAGTACTCCATAACTGTAACCTTTGTAAAATAACTTCGAAAGAAAAATAAACTAACAACTAATATATTGCATCCTTTAAAGTGTGGGGGTTGGACTATAGAATAAAATGAGAAATTGTATTTTTTAATGAGAAAATCAAAGATTTGAGATTTTATAAAATACAAACACATCACACATGCATCAATACCGATAATACGTATGAGATCTATATTTTTTATTTTCCCTTTAAGAGTTTCAAACATTCACTTTATTATCTAAAATGCATCATTCACTTTAGAGGACCCAAATTCATATATATTTAACCTATTAGTTGGTTTGGGTTGGTTTCAACCCATGTAAGCTTAACCAAAATACTTTCGAATTAAATAAAACTAATATATATATATAACAAACCACAAATTTACACCATTTTCCATGCTTTGATTTATGGTTTAGATAAAGTCCAGTCACGCAAAGATTAGTTTTTATGAGTTTAAAATTATTTAACCTTTAGGGTTTCAGCCCCTTTTTACACTAATTTTTATTAACCTGTACACTAAAAAAAATTATTAACTTTTGTGAATCTGTAAAAACAAATAATGATATTATTTATTTAAGAAATTTTTTTGGAAGGGAATAGGTATTTGCATAACTAAGATGCTACATATACTGTGCAACGATAGTGGATGGTTGGTTACTAATGAGAGACCAACATGACTCTACCCCAAGACCTTTTGTATCCATGCTGTTCGATTGTATTTGTCACTTTTTTTTTTCTGGTTTTATACGGCTTGTTTGGATAATTGGATTGATGGTAATAAATGACTCTACCCTATTTTTTTCCTTTCAAATTGGGGAATAAAGGATGAAATCAATCTCTCTATTTTATTAATATAATCACACAATTATATTTTTGTCCTTGAACCCTCGATGTTGTTGCCGATTTCCTCTTCTATTTTCTTGAACTAGTGTCTATCGACGAATTTGGTGAGTCAAACTGTCAATCAACGGAATGGAATCGGAAGCAAAGTGACAGGCTTCTTTGCTCTGCAAGTGTAATATTTGGATTCGGAGCTTCGGCAATGCACCACCTTCATCTCATCTCCCGCTTTTCACTTTGTTCTTTTCCTTTTTTACTTTTTAGCTCTTTGAAGTTTGCACTTGCATTGCACAACTTCGCCAATTTGAAACGTGGATATTTATTTGAAAAAAATAATAATGGTTTTTTTAAATAAAAAATAACTTAATTTTACTTTTTTCCATTAATGATATAGGAATAATAAAGTTTTTGAAATAAGGGTAGTACTGAAACAATAAATTTATAACTTTTATCATTTTATTTATATATACTAGAATTTCTTAACAAGGAATTGGAATCTGTCACTCATTCCATGGTTAAATATTTAAATAATGGTATAAAAGCTGTTCAATTCCATTCTACTTTATTTTATTCTATTCCATTATATGACACATGACATTCTCGCTTTCAATTTTTTTTTATTGATCATATCAAGTTTTGTTTTTGGTACCAACAATGTCTTCTATGTTATCCTTTGTAGTTTTTTGTTATTTAAAATCATGAGGTATTCACATATTCTTTAGATGTAAAACTAATTTTTAATTAAGCATGGACTTGACTCACTAAATTTACAAGTCCAACGTATAATATGCTACGTACAAGCCGGATGTAAGAGTTAAAGTTGAATAATTGGTACAACTCAAATTTGAGGTAAGAAAACAAATCATAATATTTTTAAGGATTTAAAATAAGAAATTTCTTATGAAAAGTAGAGTTATATTGTTAAGTTTTATTTTTTTTACTTGTCATAGATAACATAAGTTTCATTACTTAAAATGAGGAGAAAAACACATTTCCAAAGAATACATGAAGGGAGGCTTTTCAACATTACTTTCAATATACCTAGAAGGATAACAAAAACAACATGCAAGAATCTAATAGAATAAAAGGAAGAAACAGTACAAGGACAAACATCATAACCCTTATAAAATCATAACAAAGAAACTAAGCAAAATAAAAAGACAAAATTAAAGGTTACATTCATCTTCCTCGTTGAACTAAGGGCATATTGATTCTGTTTCAAAAAGATTTCTTTGTTGCCCCAAGACCTTGCTTATTTTGCTGCAATTTCATAATTTATAATTTTGTTCATCATATTTAAAAGATTTATTATTCTGTAAGTCAAAGTATATGATCATGTAAGAAATCAATTCTAGAAATTTCAGATCGATTATAACATGAGTCTTTTCGAAAAAATTCAAAATCAAACACTTCAGATTTATAGATCTGGACAAATTTATATGCGACGAAAACAAAAACAAGAAAGAGAGGAAAGAGGCGTTTGAGAAGACTCACAAAGGAGAACTATTGTTAAGTTCTGTTTCACTTTTTATTGAAAAAATGATAATAATTTTCATTAAACTTTTTTTCTTGGGCAAGCTAATATAAAGCTTCAGCTCCTAAAACAGGGTGCAAAAACGATTGTTTAATATCGTTGCGATTTACTTTTTTTTTTTTCAGGGGTAAGATGCACTTAGACAAACTCAAGTGACCATTAAGCCAATCGCCTAGTGGTATTAATTGATTAAACTTGTAAGGTTAAAAAGTTTGAAAGAAATGAAAGTGTAAAAGATGAAGTTCTCCAGATGTTGCTTTACGCAGCTTGGTGGCGGCTTTGTTAGTTTGCAATCGTGAAAAATAGATTCGTAAGCATCAAAAAGGCAATCCACTTTATTCTTTACTTTTTGTTTTAAAAAAAATACTTTGCAAATATAATCACTTTTAAATTGGAGAAGCACGTGATGAACATGTTATTTTCTTTAAAAAAAATGATCATATCATTAAATTATTAGATCATATATAAAAATTTTAAAATATTAATATAATAAAAAGTTACAGATATTATAGGAGATATACAAGCAATTTTAACTATTCCATATATATATATATATATATATATATAAAACAGCCTCTGAATCCTTTTAATTAACTTAAAAAAATGTAAATGTCAATATAGCTACGTATTATTATTATAATTTAATTTTATTCGTAGTTTAAATAGTTTTAAGATGAGTATGTATAATTATTTTCTTTACACAGTATAAAGGATCACATGCATTAACAACAGTTGATATAACGGGTAAGAATGAATCACTTCAATTAAATTGGCTGGAGTTTGATATCTGTTGGTGAATTATTTGTAAGTATTTTGATAAGCGTTTGTTGAACATAAAGACCTGCCTTGACTCTGAGATGGAGCAGCTACCATTAATTTTAAATTTTTATGTAACAAAAAAAAAGGATCACATGTAATATTAGTTATCCAAACTTCTTTTTTCACGGAAGCCTTACATAATTAAAATTAATAGTTGAAAGCTTAAAAATTTTTGAGCTACTTATTTATTTATTTTTATTAATTTATTTATTAAGTTTTTGTACAATAATAGTTTGTATCACTCTCATTTCCCGAGACACATATTTAGCATTGTCCTTATTTTTCTTCATAGTATATATATATATATATATATATATATATATATAGTATATATATATATATATATATGATGCATCTAATTGGGTTTTGGTGGACACCTTCCTTTTTACCTAATATAACCAATTGGTTACCATTTCTATTTCAAATATTTTTTAATCCACAATTTTGTCATAACTTCCTTTTTATATTCTTTATGCTATTATTACAATAAAAACATAAATTATTCATTGCTATTATTACATTATTGTTATTTTTCATTTCAAGAACTGCATTATGATGTCTTTAAGTCTGAACTGGTTGTTAACACCTTTTTTTTCATAAAATACGTATACTTTTTCTTAAAAGGAGTATAAATTAAATTAAATAAAATTTAAGAAAAATAATTAAAACTTTCAAAAGGGTGCATGTTTAAACACCTGCAAATAAAACTGACTAGCTAATAACAAGATCATTAACGAAGAATGATGAGGGAGTGAAGCCAAGAATGAAAATTTGTAAACGGAAAGCAAGTTGATCTCACTTCATACCCAAAGTGGGTTTGAAATCATGCCTAAACGTATAACCAAACAAAATGCTTAATTGTGCAAAATTATATTTGATAGATACTAACCTACGTTAGGGTGGTCCAAAAGGCTATCCAAACACATTCTGGTTGGTTCGGCACGTATTTTAAGTTAAACGCTTTGATTTGCACATTAAATTGATTAATCGTCAAATGGATTTAATTAATAATTTATTTAAAATTATTAATATTTTCTCATTTAAATTTGTAATTAATTATTGATAAATTATTAATTAAACTAATTTTAACAAGTAGTTAATTAAACTCAAAACTTAGAACGCCATATTTGAAAAGCACGCTGAACTTTGATTCTTAATATTAGCTTCCCTAAATGTCATACTGGCACCGCAATAAGGACGACAAAAATATTCGCATTCATAGATATTTGCAGGGATTATTTGTAATGTGTTAAGAGATATGTATCAATTTAATAAACGGGCGACAGCAGAGAGGTGGTGGAGACGAAAATTATACTACTTATTTATGGATAACTGCGAACTCGTAAGATATATTTTTTATTTAATATTTTATATATATTATGTTCTTTTTTATTTCTCTTTCACTTTAAAATGAGATGAAAATTTATATTTTTTTATTATTTTATGATAAATTTTTTTAATAAATATATAATATTCTTATAATAACTATTTATATAAATTAATTATTATAAAATATAATTGAATTTATATATTGTTTGTCACAATTTTTTATGTTATAAGAATCTTAAATTATTAAAAAATATTATTTTATGAGATGTTAATTTTTTTTTTTTTAAACTTTTATTTCAAATTATTAAATACTCATAAATATCTATAAATATCTACCTTCCTATAAAAATTATAAATAGATACCACGGAGACGGGCTCTTCCCCCACGGTTGCCATTCCTACCCAAATTTTCTAAATGTTAGCTTCCCGCACTTGTAACGATTCTCATCTCAGCATAAAGGATCAATTGCACTTTTGGTTTGACCACTCATTAGGTGGGGCTTAATCATTCTATGATCACTTCCCAAGAATATTATAAACTTGTGAAGGCCACCCAAATATTTTTGAAAGCGACGCTAGCAGGAGAAATATTTGTATAGAATTTGTTTATATAGATTATGTAAATTAAATTAATCAATAAACAATATATTATTAATTTTAATATAACATAATTATGTAATATAAAAATTTATATAATTATTAAATTTTGATTGATTTAATTTATACTATTGAAAAGATAAAATCTACCTAAATTTTTTCCGACTAACAAAGGTGTAAAAAGGAGTCAACTTTAATACCAGGACTTTTACATGCCTATTGAACCTCAATTAGATTTTTACTTGGTGAATTTTTTTTACAAATAAATTTATTTTAAAGTGAATAAATAATAAGATATTTATTTTCAAATTATTTATTAAATTAAAATTATAATACACTTGCAAAGAAATTAAACTTAAATACATATATATTTACTTACTTTAAAAATAAATTCTACTTTTTCTTCATTTGGTGCTTTCTGACGCAAGGCAAACAGCATATTCCCCACTATTCACTTGAACGACAATTATATGTGATGTCTATTATTGCTGCAATTGAAGCATACTCGTCATGACGTTCACAAACAATCTTGATTGTCAAACTAAGGTGGAATTTCATCCCCTGGAATTAAGAAACCAAAATGGGCGCCGAAATGTTTCTAGTTCCATCTGTAACAGTTAATTAATGAAAAACATCTTGAGTGTGTTTTTAACGTAAAAAAGTAGAAAATGATTTAATTTGTAAATTAAATTTAATTAAATCTTGTATTTAAAATGTTAAAAAATAAAAATAATTTAATTTTTAAAATTTTATGAATTTTATTTTTTTTTTTTTTAGAAATTCTATCAAATTTAATCAAATTTATTATGATTTGATTTAATTTGAAATAAATAAATTATTTTACCTTTAATATCTACTTCTAACTACCTCTCATAAGAGTTAAAATATAAAATAATAAAATCAAATCAAATCAATTTTTATTTTAATAAATTTTAAACACAAAATTTGATTTTTAAATCAATTTAAATCTTTTTTTAAGTTTCAAACACAATTTAATTTCTAAATCAAATCAAATCAAATCATTTCTTATTTTTATTCATTTCAAATACAATTAGTAAATAATTAACAAAAACAAAAGTGCCACCGGAGAGAGAGACACAGAGGCGTATGCTACGAACATACCTAATATATAACTCCATAATATCGAGTCAAATACACTTTCCGTTTTATAATATCTGTTGTTTAAGATTTTTATACAAAAATTAAGAAAATTATTAACATTTTTAATTTTAAAAAAATATAATTACATGTCACTAAATTATCTTCTCCTTTTAATATTATTTTTTCTTATTCTATTTAGTAGAGATACTAAAATATAAGTATAAAAATGAAAAAAATTAATGATTTATTAATTTTCTAAAACGACAAACAACAATTATGTTCTCACACTACTTTTCTCTCACATTATTTTTTACATTATTTTCTATATCATTGATTACATCACTTTTTTTAATCATTTTTTTACTTAATCACAATCATTAAAAAATGGTGTAAATGTGATGAGAAAAATAATGTGATATAAACATTTTTCAATGACAAATAAAACGAAACAAAATTTATTTTTTAAAATGACAATTATTTTGAAAACGGAAGGAGTAATATGGATGGGTTTGGAGAAGCATTTAATACAATGGTATTTGACATATTTAGAGTGAACCAGCTTGACCTGAAACCTAGTTTAAAGATTTTAAATCATCCAAGCTTCATAAATCACTCTTCTTTTTCTAATTTATCGAATGTAAAACTTACCCACCTCACATTACACACACTCACATGTGTTGCTTACTCCAATACATTTGACTACAGTTTTGCGTACGTAGAGATTCTAGCGAGGTGTAGTTTAGTTTGCAAATTAAGTCTGCAAGAGGTCAGAACTTACAAGAAATACGTTGGGCCCAAGGTGAAATGAAATTAGAGTAAGAATAGTCTCAAACCAAAAATATGTAAGGACACATCGTAATCTTAAAATAAAATTAACAAAAAAAAACTGATGTACATAGGGTGTAAGAACAGGCAATGTACGCCTTGGGCAATCAAATAAATCAAGGCGTCCTAGCCGATAAAGATAACAATTCTAGCTGAAACGATAAAATTGTTCCCACTTGGATTTAATTTTTCAAGTGATGATAAGAGTCCAAGATCCTCAGGCATTGATATCCATCACTGAGATTACAACGACTCAAAATTAATTCCTACAATGTAGAGAAATTCAAGTCCTTTGTAAGTGGATACTTTCCAAAACCAAACACTTTGCCGATAAAGAGAGATAAGCTCGGTGTGTTGGAAATTAAGCTTGCACATCCACTGAAAGAGAATATTTTCTATTCTGGACCGTGATCCGAGATTCCGTTCCATGGGATCAACCCGACATGCACACTACTGAACTCCTCCAAGGCTGGCATAAAGGAAGATTTACAACGTAGTTCGGACCTCGAAAGATAGAACTCCAAGCGGTGTTGGGTCATGATGTCATGATTGATAGATTTATGCAGTGGATAAATCCTTAAATATCCGTAACTATCAATCATCAACTTACGATATTATGGGATTCCCGATTATTCTTGATGGTTAAATGCTTTCCATATCTTAGTCCCAGATTTATAGAAATATACCCTATAATAATGGAAATGTGATCTTCATTAGGATACTAATATCAAATTACCTACATCTAGTAAGGATCCCATTAGGATTCTATATACGCTCTATAAATACAAGGCTAAGTCATCTTAATGAGGTACCCCTTAATCCAAACCTATAAGCATACTTGTGCACTGCCTAACTTGAGCGTTGGAGTCCCTTTTGCAGGTACCTACCTCCTGTGCAATACGCTCAGCTGCTGCTCAAGGAGGAAACTACCGTATGCGTATCTATCACAGGTACCCTCTGAATCCACTTCAGAACATTGGCGTCGACTATGGGGAACCTTAAATTTCTAATCCCACCCAATCATGGTGAACACGAGGCAAAATTCGAGAAGAGACGCTGCACAAACCTCTGTCAACCAGAGGCAAGATCCTGATGTGCAACGTCCACCACCCCCACTGCCTCCCTCTACGGCTCAAACCTCAGCTGTGAGAAATCAGGCACCCAGATCAGAAAGCCGATGCGATGGGCACTCTACCTCCGTCTCTGAGGAGTCTCCTAACCCACCACATAGGATCTCTATCAGGGAAAGACTTGAATTCCCAGCCTAAAGAGGTGACCAGAGCCATCAAGAACATAGGATCCCGGTGCACCAGCGTCTAGGAATGCCAAATAATGAGATTGGTGACCGCGCATCCGGCTCTGAACGCACACCACAATCTCAAGCTTCTCAACGACAATTTCAAGACATGTTGCAACAACATGTGGATTTGCTGAATGACCAATTCCGGAGGTTGGAAGACATGCAGCGCGCCATGCATGAAAACCAACCCAGGCCGCATTGTCGTGACAGATGGACTGACGTGGAGAATAATCAAAGGAGGGCTCACGCCGGCAACGAAATTTCCAATACTGGGAATAATAACCAAAACCGCGGAACAATGGAACAACCTTTCTCCAATCAACTTATGGAGTTTCGGGTCCCTAGGAAATTCAAGTTTTTGCCAAACTTGGAAATTTACGATGGAACCACGGACCCCCAGGAACACATAAATGCCTATGAACAGTCCTTATGTTTCTATGGCGAATCCATGGAGTTGCTGTGCAGAGCATTCCCCCTCTCCCTCAAAAAGGGAGCCCTTAAGTGGTTTATTAGCCAACCAAGGGGGACCGTAGTAGATTGGTCGGATCTTAAACAGCGTTTTTTGCTGCAATACACCACCAGCAAGGAGCAACCTAAATCCATCGAATCCTTGGCCAAAATTCACCAGGGAAAGGACGAGACCCTCCGAGATTATGTCAGATGGTTCATGGCTGCCTGCACCAATGTAAAAAATTTTGAAGACAGAATAGCCTTGCATTATGCCAGAAGCGGTCTCCGAGTAGGTTCTAAGTTCTTCAAATCCTTGGCAAAAAAAAACCAGATAATCTGACCGACTTCCAGAAACGATCCGAGAAATACGTTTACTTGGAGGAGGCAACACAAGACCATAGGAGGTGGGACAAAGGCGAGCCTTCCCACCAGAAGCCCAAACAGAATTCCTCAAGGTCACAACCTCTAAAAGGTAGCCCGCCTCAGAGGAATTACTCTGACTATACTCCCTTGAACACACCTCAGGAAACAATCCTGAGGGAAGTGATGTACACGGAGTTTCAAAATGTCCGGAGAGCGCCCCCTATCAAGAAACACAAACAAAAAAATCACTCCAAGCATAAGGGCTACGACCATGATACAGAGGATTGCTATCAGCTACGTGATGCCATTGAATTCTTAATCAAGGCTGGCAGCTTGTAGCAGTATATCCTTCGTGTACAAAATAACGAGGGGGATAATAGACGCAGTCCATGTCAGAGCCCATCCCCTCAACACAGAAGAAGGACAATAAGTCCCAGGAGAAGATCCCGGACTCCACCTCACCAAGATAATAACGATCGGTAGGACAGGGATAGGGACGCTCCTCCCATTGATAACGATGACCATCGCTCTGAGCCTAATAGGACAATTCATACTATCGCCGGTGGCTTTGCCAGAGGAGGGTCTTCAAACGAAGCTCGAAAAAAAGCTCTTAGAATGGCCGTATTTAGCATAACCCATTCAGAGCCTAGGCCACAAGTAGAAGGCAAAAAGACACCTCTTATCACCTTCTCGGATGAAGACTACACAGAATTATCCCGTATCACGACGATCCACTTGTCATCTCTAGAGTAATCTCTAATGCCGAAGTCCGCTGAATTTTCGTCGACCAAGGGAGCTCAGCAGACATTATGTTCCTAGATCTCTATCAGAAGCTAGAGCTTTCGCAAATAGACTTGACTCCTCATGTCAGAGAATTGACAGGTTTCACAGGCGAGAAAATCGCCCCGGTCGGGTACTACGAAACCCACCTGACCCTCGGATCATCTAAACTTTTCAAGACAATCAAGGTAAAGTTCCTGATTGTGGATTGTCCTTCGGCTTATAATATCATCCTGGGTCGTTATTCTCTCAACGCACTTGGCGCTGTGGTGTCTACCACCCACCTCTTGTTGAAGTTCCTCAGTAAGAACAATGACGTCCTCACTATTAAAGGTGACCAAATTACCGCCAGAAAATGCTACAATGAGAGCCTAAAAATTTGTAAAGCACCCCGAAAGGAGAGATCTGCTATTCCTGTTCCGGTCCTTGACCAGGTTAACATACTAATGACCGAGTTGGATGTCAGGGAAGAAATTCGGGGTACTCGACCCCAGCCTGAAGGCAAACTACAATCTCTCCAGTTCGGGACCAACCCAGAACAGGTTACTAAGATCGGAGCTCGTCTGGGTGAAAAAGAAAATTAACAACTGTCAGAGCTTTTATTAAAAAATAGAGACCTTTTCGCATGGACGTCCTCCGACATACCCGGACTTGACCCCACCTTCATTTATCACCATTTGTCAATTAAAGAGGGCTCCAGGCCGGTCGCTCAAAAGAAAAGAAAGGTCAGACCCAAGAGGCAACAAGTCATTGAAGAACAGGTCAAGGAGCTACTAAATGGCAACTTCATCAGAGAAATCTCCTATACCACATGGCTCTCCAACGTGGTTCTGGTAAAGAAGTCCAATGGAAAGTGGAGAATGTGCATAGACTATACTGATCTGAACAAAGCCTGTCCCAAGGACCCGTACCCACTTCCCAATGTGGACAAACTAGTGGATGGCTCCTCGAGATTCAGATGACTCTCGTTCATGGATGCATATTTTGGGTATAATCAGATTCCCATGTACACTGGAGATGAGGATAAAATCGCCTTCATTACTGATAGGGCGAGCTACTGCTACAAGGTCATGCCTTTTGGCTTAAAGAATACAGGGGCCACCTACCAGAGGATGTTGAACAAGGTTTTTGAAAACCAAGTGGGAAAGATGCTAGAAGTCTATATAGATGACATGATAGTGAAAACCCTACACGGAGGGTTGCACACGACAGACCTTGAGAAAGTATTCGCACAAGTTCGAAAGTACAACATGAGGTTAAATCTGGAGAAGTGCACCTTCGGGGTCCAGGCCAAAAACTTTTTGGAGTTCATGCTAACCCACCGAGGAATCGAGGCCAAGTACAACAGCTCACAGGGCGCATAGCGACCCTCACAAGATTCCTAGCCAAGGCCGCCCATAAGTTTCTCCTCCTGTTCAAGCTACTCAAGAAGGGGAAAGGTTTCGAATGGACCAAACAATGTGAAAACGCCTTCGTGTCCTTAAAAAATCTCCCATCCTCCCCTCATATTTTGACAAGGCTGGATACCAGGGAGATACTCTACTTGTATCTATCCATCCATGATGAGGCTGTAAGCTCAGTGTTGATCTGGAAAACTGACAAAGGACAGAAGCCGATCTACTTTGCAAGCAAGGTCCTTCAGGGCCCCGAGCTTCGGTACCAAAAGGTAGAGAAAGTTACTTTTGCACTCATTATCACAGCAAGAAGACTTCGACAGTGCTTTCAATGCCACCCAGTGGTGGTAAGAACAGATCAACCCATTCGGCAAGTGTTACATAAACCAGACTTAGTCGAACGAATGATTGCATGGTCGATCGAGCTCTCAGAGTTTGGGATTACTTATGAACCATGACTTACAATAAAAGCCTAAGCATTATCCGACTTCCTAGCTGAGCTCACATCGGACCACAGTGACCCTAATGGAGCCTCTTGGACCATCTTCGTTGACGGGTTGTCGAACCCTAAGGGAAGCGGGGCCGGGGTGATATTAGAGATTTCAGAGGGAGTCACCCTGGAGCATTCCCTGAAGTTTGAATTCCCGACCTCGAACAATCAGGCAGAGTATGAGACCTGTATCGCTGGGTTACTAATGGCAAAGGATATGGAGGCAACACGGATCATGTTTTGCAGTAATTCCCAGCTGGTAACTTTCCAAATCCGAGGAGAATATCAAGCTAAGGAACCTCTCCTACAGAACTACTTAATTAAGGTCCAAGAAATCCTGAAAGGCTTTGAGGAGGTCAAGATAGAACACATTCTGAGAGAACAGAACTCCAGAGCAGACATTTTGTCTAAGCTGGCCAGTACAAAGAGCCCTGGCAACAACTTGTCTGTAATCCAAGAAACTCTCTCCCAACCCTCCATCGCGGATCATGACATGTTCCAAGTGGAGGACCATCAGTCGTCTTGGATTACCCCCATACTGGGCTATTTGTAGTATGAAACTTTACCATCGGACCCAAAAGAAGCCTCCAAATTAGTAAAAACCGCTGTCAGGTATACTATCTACAACGGCCGTCTATACCGTCATAGTTTCTCATCCCTTCTTCTAAAATGCTTAACCCCAAAGGAAGCAGAATACGCCCTAGCCGAAGTTCATGAAGGAAGTTGTGGTCACCATTTAGGAGGCAAAGCCCTAGCCCAAAAAGTATTAAGGGCAGGATACTATTGGCCAACGATGGAAGTTGACTCTCAAACACACGTTCAGATTTGTGACAAATGTCAGCACCATGCAGATCATTATCAGGCTCCCTCTGAAGAGCTGTTCACGACCTCGGTTCCGTGGCCTTTTTACAGATGGGGTATGGACATATTGGGTCCGTTCCCCCAGGCCCCAGGACAGTTTAAGTACTTAGTGGTAGCGGTAAATTATTTTACCAAATGGATTGAGGCCGAACCCTTGGTCACTATCACCTCAACGCGAATCCAGAAGTTTACTTGGCGCCATCTTATTACTAGGTTTGGCATGTCGGAATCCATCGTAACAGATAATGACACCCAGTTTAAAGATAAAAGCTTCGAAGAGCTACTGGCCGGGTTGAAAATAAAGTACCATTGCAGCTCCGTTGAGAACCCCGGGATAAATGGACAAGCCGAAGCCGCCAATAGGATCATCGTGCGAGGTATAAAAAGGAGGCTAGATGAAGTCAAGGGAAACTGGGTCGAGTAGCTTGATCATGTTCTCTGGGCTTACCAGACCACTCCCCATTCCACCACGGGAGAATCCCCTTTCAAATTAACCCACGGTTACGAAGCCATGATCCCGATAGAGATTGGAGAGCCAAGCTGGCGTTACTAATAGTTCTCATCTGATAGCAATCCCGGTCTAATCAGGGAAGACTTGGACCTACTGGAGGAAAGAAGAAACGTGGCTCACATACAGGATGTCGCCCTTAAATAAAGGACGGCGGCCAGGTACAACAAGAAAGTGGTCCCAATAAAATTCTAACTGGGCGACCTAGTGCTCAGGAGAGCCGACATAGGAGGAAAAAATGCCTCCCAAGGGAAGTTAGCCCCTAACTGGGAAGGCCCCTATCGTGTTGTCACCAGTACAGGCAAGGGAGCTTATACCCTAGAAACGTTATCTAGTACCCCGGTCAAGAATTATTGGAATACGGATAAACTAAGAAAATACTATAGCTAAATGCCCGCAGCGGCCTAGCCCTATAGTGAAATTATATTTGATCCGTCCTAGTTTCGAATAATATGCTCTGTAAGGGCTTTGTCCCCCCAATATTATTAATAAAACAGAGTCATTCAGATATCAGATTTTGTTCAACACGTGGCTTTGACTGTCAAAAGGCCAACTAAATAAGAAGCAGTACGAATTATATGTACACACTCCTTTATACCTAAGCCTGGAATGGATCCCAAAATCTGAATAGTTATTAGGATACCTCGGGTAAGGTTAAACAATATTTATGCCTAAGGTAAAAGGGTTCTCGCATAGTATACCCTGAACCAAGGCATTTTTCTTACCTATTTCTATGATTCCAAAGGCTTCCCATAATAAGCACTGGAATATGGATTAAGGTATTATTTTGTCTAAGTCTAAAATTTCACAACGTTTGATTACTATAAACGTTAGATTACAGTCTAAGGCATCATTTCTACCTAAGTCAAGTGAAATGCCATTCACTCAATGGTATGAGTGTAAGATCCTGGACCATAGTTTTCCTATGACAACAAGTTCTTCTAAGTCTATTAAAATGACTGTGAAAGTGGGTGTTGGACCCAAGTCAGACCATGAAAGCCAAGAAACTAAATAGTGAATCAAAACAATTAATTATAAGACCCCAAGCACAGGGCAATTATCCTTACAAAAATAAAACCCCACGCAGGGGACAAAAAGCAAGATAAAAAAAAGGGGCTCAAATGCCGGTCTCTTCTCCCTCCGAGATCTGAATAACTTTCGGGATGGCGCCAGGAGCACTCGGGACCAGTTCATTTGTAAAGACTAGTTAGCTGTTATGGAAGATTTTATCCGGGGTAACACCCTCCAAGACAAGGGCAACCCCGGGATTGAAGTATTGGATTTGTGCCACCGCATTTTGGAATTGCTCCCCCCCGATGTTTCCAGAGATCGCGTCCATCTCCTCCACTTCGTTCTCAAGCTGAGTTATTTGGACCTCCTAGTCGCTAATGGTCTTGTCAGCTTTGAGCTTCTCGGCCTGCCTGATGGACTGGGAGTCAGCTAACGCCTTCTCTAGCTCAGCGATCCTTATCTTAGCGTCCTCGCTCAGCTTAAGGGCCATGTTCAGCTTTTGGCCAACTTCTTCTTTTTCCTTCTTCAAGGCCTTCAGCTCTTTCGATGCCCTCCTGTCGGCATCCTCGATAGTCTCCTCGATTACACAAATCTCAGCAGCCACTCAAAGAGCTTGACTTTGAAGTCTAGCCAAGGTTTGGGCCAGACCTTGCTCGGTAATGTGTTGTCTGACCCCGCCACTCAAAAATCGCTCGGCAATAAAGGGGCCAGCATCAGTGCTCCCTGTGATGATCGGCAAAGGGTCCTCCTTATCACCGCCCTCCAACGATTTCCCATCCTGGTCAAGAGACCCATCCACAGCTTGCCTTTTCCTCCCTTGAAAATTTTGGGAGGGGGGACCCGATTGACTTACTTTTTCCCTAACAATAACTCCCTGGCTAGAGGACGTCGGGGCGGCGGTGGTGGAGGAAGAGGCCGCGAACTTCGCCTCCTTTCTCCGGTATCTAGCAGCATGCAGGGCAATCACAGAAGACCCAAAAGTCGTGTTACTAACTGAAACAAAATAAGAAACAAGCACACAGTTAGCATGGTAAAAAAATATTGATGCATGGAGATGAATTACAAAAGCCTAGGGTCACTACGGTTAATAACACCCTAATTCCTACCTAATAAAGTAAAGAGAATATCATCACCAGGGGTACAAAGAACATCCCTGATATTGATGTTCCCGTGCTGCTCAGTATACTGGGCTATGAATTTGACAGACCTAAGCTCCTCGGGGTCGAGATCCCCCTCTTATTTTTCAATTAAACTGAGGGGGACACACCAGCAGTCTCACGTCCAGTAAAGCAGAAATTGTGGCTCCCTGTCGGGTTTGAGGAAGAATAGATGACATCCCTCCGCGGCCTTTACTTTGAAAAACGCAGTCTTGAATCCTTTAAAGCTTTCTTCAAAAATATCAAAGGACTTACGACCAGACCGAGACCGGATGATAAGCCAACTTGTTTGCTTTACCGTCCCCTGAGTGTTTATCCGAGTATAAAAACAAAAAAAGATATTAACTGAGCATTTGAGACTCATCAACTGGTAAAATCTCTCGAAGGAGATGATGTAACCCCAACCATTAGGATGGACCTGGGATGGGGCCACGTGTAGAGTCCGGAGGATGGCCATTTTGAAGTCAGAAAATGACATTCGAAGCCCCAGCTTGAGGAAAAGAGGCTCATACAGGAACATAAAATGTGAACCAGCTTCTCGGCAGGAATACACCCTTTCATTCCAGTCCAGACAAACAACTTGGAATTCATTATCCCGAGCTTTGTCCACAGTTAACTCCAAGACGAATAACTATTCTCGGAGTACGGCTTCGCTTGAAAACTTGAACTGACGATTCCATACGTCGTCCACCACCCATAGGTATACTAGCCTGAGACCTCGTTGAATTCGAATCAGCTCATCCTCTGCTAGATCGCGGACGTCGAGGAGCGGCGACTGGGCTCTAGCCTTTTTTCCTCTAGCCATGGAGATCCTGAGAACATCCAAAGGAGTCGGTAAGCAACTGTCAGAATCAATAATGCCATGGATTCAGACACAAAGGGGATAATGAAATGATTCAAACCCCCTTTACCGACCTCCTGTCCCACCAGAAATCAAGTTTCTAGGGGAACTCCTCCACCATGCTTGGCACGGCTGAGACGGTGTTCTAGGGAGGCAACGAAGTTTGTGTAAAGTTCACAAATCACTAGAACCTACTTTATGAAAAGCAAGAACAGAAATACACTACTACTCTACTTTTCAAAAATAATGAGCATTTTGAAAATGAAAATGATTGCAGGATTGAAAGAGAACTACTTACTGTGCAAAGGTAAAGAGCGCTTGAACAATGGAGAAGTTGGGAGCAGCTGGAAAGTACTCAAAAGAGCCAAAGCTTTCGCCGTATGATTTTCTCAATGAAGTTGCTCAAAAACAGAGAAGTGAGGAAGACGAACCCTTGACTCTTATTTATAAAGGGCTGAACGATTAGGGGATATTTCTGTCCTCTCCATCGTAAGTTCAAAAGGTGCCTATCATGGCGTGCGGAGCTCTAGGCACATCCCTCCGATAGAATCGCACCATGTGGCCCATACAGCTATGATAGCAATTGAAAGGGCAGCTGCGCAGTGATTCAAAGTGTCATTAGGATGTTAAAAGAAGAGCCCGGGCCTTGTTAATGGATCCCGGCTTAAAACCATGGTGTACATTTGATTTACATTACAGACTACGAGTGCATGCCGAGACGCAATTGCTATGGTATTATGCCAGAGTGAGCGTTGGACTCACCCTGGTAATATTATCATAGTATTATGCCAGAATAAGCGTTGGACTTATCCCAACGGTATTATCTCAGTGGGAGAACAGGAAAATACAGAATATGAAGTCTTCATTGAATCATTTTCATTCCATACATCATCATATATTCGGAGGAGAGAAAAAAGAAAATATTGAGACATGGAATATATGAAAGTAACCCGGGGTAAGGAGCGAACATCTCCAGCAGCCTAAATCATGCCACGTCCACATCTCCAAACCCTGGTCTCTTAAAAAAGTGGATTGGCTTTGAAGAACATTGGCAAACTGAAATCACGACGCTAGAACCAACGCTAAAGTCCTTTGCACTGCCTCCTCCACGGTGCAAATAAAGACCGGGGCACTCTCTTCTTTGTTGGACGGGGCATGACCTTTCATGTAGAAGAATATTCTACCAGCCTCAACCATTCCAAGTTGCCTCAAGTCGCGGAGTTACTCCAATAGTCTCTCTACCCCGGAACAGACTGAAGCAACTCCGAAACAGAATTACTCTGTCAACTTATTCCCCCTATATCCTTAGCAGATAACGATGGAGGCGGATACCTGGTGCTTCCTTGAAAGCAAGTCCAAGAAAGCAGACCGTTCCAAGTTGTTCCCAGAGGGTTTTTCCTTCCAAGAAGGACGATTCTCCATTATGTCAACCCAGTCACGCACTGGGAATCCCTCGGAGAAGGGAAAAGGGGTTGGTCAGAGCATTCTGTAGGTTTGCTATGCATTAGACCATGGGCGCATCATTCCACGCTAGTGAGCAGGGTTATACGCTCCCATGTTAGCCGGGATAGAAAGGCTCCCGCCTTCCCAAATGCATAGCAGCACAGTTTTACGCCAAGAAAGAAAGGCTCCCATCAAAAGGAAAAAATGTTTGAGGAAAATCAAACATCTTCAAAAACTTTAGAAAAGATAATAGTATAATTTCTACAGAAGATGAAGTTCTCTTCACGAACGTAGAAAATGAAGAAAAGGCTACTCTCATTCTCTCGGAAGAAACCATTTTTACATGAGAATGTAAAGCTAGAGGAATGCAAAGGAAGGGAGTACTAGCTCTTGAAGAAGCATTCTCTACTTATAGGACATATGAGGCATTTTGATTGGTCCCGTAAAAAGTGATCTGACCTCGTGAAGTCAGCTAAAATAAATGCTTCAAGTCTCTGATTAGTCACAAAGATAGGAAGCAGTTGAGAAAATCCGTATGAAACTAACATTCTCTTCAAAGGATCACTAATTCCCAATAAAGTCTAGGTATCAGTTTCCTAAAGAGTCTCAGACTATTACTACCAGTCGATTCAGAGATCATGTTCAGAATTTGTGTTGAAGACATCTCTAAGTATCCCTAGTACTCTTACTTGGGGCAGTGATCTTTGACCATATAAGAATAGGTTGTGGACACCGGTAATAACCTGAGATATAACACTTGTTCACCAGACTACCATGGCGGCCATATGATGGTTGATCCATTCAAAACTTGACTCTAGTCTGTCCCATCTAAGAGCAAAGCTGGGAGCAACTGTTCTGGACCGTGATCCGGGATCCCGCTCCATGGGATCAACCCAGCATGCACACTATTGGACTCCTCCAAGGTTAGCATAAAGGAAGATTCACAACGTAGTCCAGACCTCGGAAGATGAAACTCCAAGCGGTGTTGGGTCATGATGTCATGATTGATAGATTCATGCAGTGGATAAATTCCTAAATATCCGTAACTATCAATCATCAACTTACGATATTATAGGACTCGTGATTATCCTTGATGGTTAAATACTTTCCATATCTTAGTCCCAGATTTATAGAAATATACCCTATAATAATGGAGATGTGATCTTCATCAGGATACTAATCTCAAATTACCTGCATCCAGTAAGGATCCCATTAGGATTCTATATACGCTCTATAAACACAAGACTAAGTCATCTTAATGAGGTACCCCTTAATCCAAACCCATAAGCATACTTGTGCACTGCCTAACTTGAGCGTTGGAGTCCCTTTTGCAGGTACCCACCCCCCTGTGCAATACGCTCAGCTGCTGCTCAAGGAGGAAACCACTATATATGTATCTATCACAGATACCCTCTGAATCCACTTCAGAACATTTTCAAAGATTTTAAATCACTAAGAGATGAAGGCACTTCTTTCATTGCAGTTCCAGTCACATAAATTTCATTTAAATTGTTTTGCAACCTAGAATTTGAGCAACCACAGATATTGAGATTTCTAAGAGATTTCAAGTTACGGATACTCTGTGAAAGACAAACAATATTTTTGCAATCATTTAAATCAAGCATAAACAAACATTTCATGAAGGAAACAAAATCGAGGCTTTGACAGAGGTTTAGTTAAAACATCAGCAAGTTGATCTGTTGTTGGAACATGTTTAACAAAAAGTTAATGTTGTTGAACTTTTTCTTTTACAAAAAAATATGTCTAACTCCATATGTTTTATTCGAGAGTGAAGCACATGATTATGTGATAAAGATACTGTGCTCAGATTATCACCATAGATAACAGGAGCTGTAGAAAGAGGAACACGTAATTCTTGTAGTAGTGAGTGAATCCACAAGATATCAGCTACAGTTTGAGCAACACTGTGATATTCAGCCTCTATACTAGATCGGGCTACAACAAGCTATTGGCGAGACTACAAGGAAATCAGATTTGGACTAAGAAAAATGTAGAAACCAAAGTTATTGACCTGCGATCATCAGGATCACATGCCCAATCTGCATCATTGAAACCATAAAATGCTAGCTTAGAGGTAGGTTTGAGTAGCCAACCATAGGGGAGAGTGCTTTTAGGATAGCGTAGAATACGTTTAACAACAATCCAATGCTGCTCAAGTGGATTATGCATGAACTGACAGACCTTACTCACACTATATGAGATTTCAAGACGAGTAATAGTGACATACTGAAGTGTACCTACAATAGAATGATAAAGATGAGGATCAGAAACATAATAAGATCCTTCTTTGGTCAATTTAAGTCTTGAGATCATAGGAGAACCAATGCCTTTGGCCTTGAGCATATGTGCTTTACTAAGAACATCCTGAATATACTTAGATTGAGACAAGTGTAAACTACCATATGATAGTGTAATCACTTGAATACCAAGGAAATAAGGTAAGTAGCCCAAGTCTGTTAGAGCAAAAGCAACATTAAGACTTGTAATGAGCTGCTGAATGGTTGTTCTACTATTCCAGTGAGGATAATATCATCGACATATATGATAATCACATATTTTATACATTAATAAACCCTCATTTTTAGTCATTTACACTCTCTATGTACTTAATTGATTAAGTTTGTTATGTTTTGTAAGTTTGGACTCAAATTGGGCTTAATTGATTTTTTCCAGTATTATTGAGATCTTACACTGTTTCTATATTTCAGCCATATCTTGAGTTCTATATGTCTAAGAATTATGTATCTTACCTTGTAGGAAATATAAGAAAGATCTCTACAACTTTCATTAGAGCTCTAGGAAAAAATTGGACATATAGTAGAGCTAATTGGGCTTGGAAGTCAGAACACAGGTTTTGTGATTGGAACCTGAACATTGTGTAGTAATTAAGGTAGAACTCGGGTTATAAGAACTGTCTTAAGCTGAAACTTTGGCATTTGAAATTTAAGACCAAATCTACAACTTTTATGAAGAACACAAGAGGAAATTCGAATGGCTTGGAGGTCATATTGGGCTTGCAAGTCAAAACAGAGGAGTTGTAGCTGGGCCTGAATAGTGTGCAGTAATTAGGGCATATCTCGGGCTATAGGAACTGAATTGGGCTAAAATTTTGGCATTTGAAAGTTAAGATCCAGATCTATAACTTTCATGAATACCACTTTTCTGTTTTCTGATGTTAGCCATGAGTTTAGCACTGAATGATTTCAGAGATAAAGAATCTTAATAATTTTCCACTCATCAAACTACTATTTGACATTTTTCACTAATTCACCCGCTCATTCACTCACTCATTAATCAGCCCCTTGTCATTTTGTATCATTCACCCTCTATAAAATGGAGCCTTGGCTGATCATTTGGGAATCTAGGTTTAGAGATCAAGATCATGCTATTGTGTTATTTATTTATCTTGTTGTAGTTTTCTATTATTCTAAATTGAAGTTATGTTTTTCTTCTTCTTCTCCCTTTCTTTCTTCTTATCTATGAGTAACTAATTTTCATTTTACTTGGGTGAAAGGGTGAAACTTTTAGTAATAAATTAAGGTTAGATTAATTTCTTTCTTGTGCTTAAATGATATATTATCAAGTGGTCATTATATATGTTGTATTTTGTTTCCAATCAATTTAGAAACCCTCCTTGTAAAGTGAAGATCTTGATTCATTGTAGACAAGAGGTTGGCACACTGAATGCTTGAGCTCATTTATAAGTGGTGGTGTTAATAAATAATTAAAGGAACTATAATATAATTACGTATATAATCTTAAATGAACTTTGAATGTTGTATTTTCTGATTAGAACCTCCAGTATGTGTGGATTCTAATTGAGTTATAAAAAGAATTAATCTTGTCCTTAATTTACTTACCATGAGTGGATCTCCTAACTCAAGTAAATCTTTTTTATTTGTGACCAAGTTTTATCACCTTTACTGTTATAACAAAATATCTTCCTTACGTCAAAGAATCTTTTCTTCATCAATTCCCTGTGGATCGACCTCGGACTCCCGAGAATATATTACTTGAAACAACCTGCACTTGGGTTTGTAACTTATAATTCACATCAATATACCAACACATAGATACAACTAATGGAAATGGTATTGATAAACAATGAAGGGTCACACTTGCTTGAAGAGAAACCAAGAGCAAGAAAAGTTTGACTAAGCTTCTCAAACCAAGCCCGAGGGGCTTGTTTCAGCCCATATAGAGCTTTGTGGAGCTTGCAAACTAATGATTTGTCAGCCACTTCATAACCAAGAGGTTGGGACATATAAACCTCTTCATGTAGCAAGCCATTTAAAAAGGCATTATTGACATCAATTTGTTGAATACACAAGTCACCAGTTAAAGCCAAAGTGAGAATTATTCGAATAGCTGTAGGCTTGACAACAAGTGAAAAAGTCTTAATAAAATCAAACTCGAATTATTGATGGAACCCCTTGGCAACCAAACGTGCCTTTAGCTTATCAACTGTACTATCAGGTTTTTCCTTTGTACGAAAAACCCACTATGACCAATGGCAAACCGACTTGGAGGCAATTGAATAATAAACTAAGTGTTGTTATCAATTAAAGTTTTAAACTCAACATCCACGGCAAGTTTCCAACCTGGATCAACAAGTGCCTGAGGAATTGATCTTGGCAAAGACTGAGCAAGAAGCACCTTTGACTTAAAAATACCAGCCTTAGAACAAGTAATCATAGGATGATGAAGTTTTTGCTAAGTGGTAGGTGTAGGTTATGGCAAAGAAGTAGGAACAAATGCAGTAGGTTGTGGCAAAGAAGTAGGTGATGTTGTAGGTAGACGGGAGGAATGTGAGGAAGATGAGGAAGAAGAAACAATAGAAGACAATGGAGTTTGAGCATACTAAACAAGAAAATTAAGAGCAAGAGGACTAGCAGGAATATGCTGAATAGATTAAGATAGTAATGATGAAACAGTAGATGAGAAGTTAGAATAGGGAAATTTATGTTCATTGAAAATAACATCTCTAGACAGATAAATTCTACCATTTGGTGGAAGACATTTATAACCTCTATAATTAGTAGAGTATCCCAAAAATATGCATTCCTCAGTACGAAATTGAAGCTTATTTTTGTTATATAGTCTTAGCAAAGGAAAACAAACAAATCCAAACACATTGAAGAAAGACTAATTAGGAGTAGAGTGATATAATTTGGTGTAGGGAACATCATTATTATGAGAAGGAGAAGGAATTCTCTTAATTAAGAAAACTGCCATTGAAAAAGTATGATCCCAAAACTGTAAAGGCAAATGGGCTTGAGCAAGCAAGGTAAGTCCCATTTCTGTTATGTGTTTATGTTTTCTCTCCACCACTCTATTTTGATGGTGTGTGTGTGGACATATAATTCTATGGTGAATGCCTTGATTTTTAAGGTATGTGCAAAAGGCACAAAATTCTCCTCCCCAATCAGTTTGAATAGCTTTTATTTTATAATTAAACTAAAGTTCAACAGCTTGCTTAAATTGCAGAAAGGCAGAAAAAGCATCAAACTTTTACTCAAGAAAATAGAGCCAAGTATGTCTTAAAAAGGCATCAACAAATGCAATGTAGCATTTAAAACCAATGGAAAAGGGGAGTTGGTCCTTAAAGAACAGTAAAAACAAGTTCTAAAGGCTTTGTGTAAGCACTACGAGAAGGAGAGGTTGGCAGCCTGTGAGATTTACCATAGTAACAAGCAGAACAAAAATCATGCAAACTTTTAGATGATGGATGTATATTACACAACTTGAGTCCTTGATTTACAACCAAGGCATAGGGATGCCCCAAATGATTGTGCCAAAGACTAAACATAGAAGATTCAGCTAAAGAAACAGACTTACAACATTTTGTTACAAACTCTGCACCAATAATAGAATCAACATGTAAACTACTACTATTTATATATGCATGACCAATATTACTAAGTACAGACTCTACAGTATTGACTAACAAACTATCATTTTTAGACTCAGTAGTAGAGGGTAAAAGTTGAAGAGAAAATTGATCAAAACGATATAATCCATCAAGACCAATGCTACCATGTAGGAGAACTTCATGAGTCTCCTGAGATTTCACAACACAAAATGTGGCATAAAATTCAAAATAAACATTGTTGTCTTTGGTAAATTTACTTACACTAAGTAAATTTTTAGTTATGGAAGGAACATGCAACAAATCATGTATGTGCAATGAAATAGTAGAATTAAAAGGAGAATATAAGGAAGAAGAATCAATATGTTTGATTTGCACACCTTGACCGTTACCCATTATGATCTGCTCAGTGCCAGGAAATGAAGCTTTCTCTATCAGATTATGATAATAACATATTACATGGTTTGTAGCACCTGAATCAGGAAGCCATGCAGGGCTATTCAAGAGATCAAGTGTAGCAACCATGGCCTAAGCAAGACCTTGAAATGGAGTAGAAGAAGAATGAAATGAGGGATTATTTGATGCAGGGTGAGAATTGGTTAGAGGGCAGAATTGATGATTGGATAAGGCATAGGGAACTGGTTGTGGAGGATATAATGGAGATGAAAAGGTTGGATAGGAGGATATGTACTGAGTGGAAACAGGTTGCTGAAACTGTGCAGGAAACAAATATGGAACCTGATAAGCAAGATCATATTTGTAGTAGCAGAAATTTGTTGAATGACCAGGTTTGCGACACAACTGACAAACAACATAAGCATGATTACTGTGAAACCTGCCACTTCTGCCCCTTGGTCTAGCAGAAAAACTAGATTTGCCCCCTCTAGCATCATAGAATGAAGGTTTTTGACTTGAAAAACCATGAGGTGCATCAAACTAATAGTGAGGGTGATATTGAAAAGTAGGCATATTGCACTTAAACTGATTCTATGTACTTTGCACACCATAACCATGTGGCTGCTGATGAGAACTTGCAACAAAATGTGACTGTTATGATCCAGAAAAATCAGAAATTAGTGGCTTTGTTTTTGCAGTAGTGTAAGCAATATTAGCAGAAAGTGCATCAGGTATAGAATCTTTGTGATGTTTTTCCAATTATGCTTCATAAAGAAGCAATAAGGATTCAATTTGTAAGGTATATGGATCTAGCCTACTAGTAACTGAAGTGACAAAAAAATCAATTTTTTTTGGTAAACCATCTAAAATTACCTCAATATGCTCTTGAACACTCACATGATTACTAACTGAAATTAATGAATTAACTAGTGTTTTAATCCTTAAAAGATACTCACTAATTGATTTCGATCCTTTCTTTGTACTTCACAACTCATGTCTATATTGATGAACTTTAGTTCGAGTGTGAGAATTGAAGAACACATGAATTTGCTCCCAGAGTTTCCAACATTGTGAGCAACCAACCATACGAGTCAGCATAACATCAGACAAACAGTAACCAAGATGACAAGAGTTAATCTTGTTGATCACAAATCAGAAATGCAAGATTCACAATTCCAAGAGTTTCATCTTCAGAAATGACAAATTTAAGAGGAACTTCATTAGGTCCAAGGATGAATTTTAGGAGTTTGTGGCCCTTGATCGAAGCAAGAACTTGTTGTTTCCATAGGAGAAAGTTTTTCTCATCGAGTTTTATGGAAATCAAATGAGTAAAGGTAACAAGATTTGGATTGAAGGTAGATGTAGCACTAGAAGTGGTTTCCATGGATCTAAGCTCTGATACCATAAAAAAATATGAAAACCAGAAGAAAAAACAAATAGCAGAGAAGAAAAGCTACAGAGAAAGTAAGAGAGAATTGAAAGAAACTGAAACTTCATTTATGAAATGTGATTCACTTTAATTAGATCAATGAATACATTTGAGTATTTATAGTACATTGTTACACTAACTCTTCTAGCACTTTTTGCAAGTGATACTATAACTAATTCTAACAAAAATAATTGCTTCTAACTAGATAACAGAATTAGTTACAGTAACAGAATCAGTTATAAGCTCATGACACATCAGCAGCTTGCAGCTTCTAATACACTTTATCAATCTTCTTCATGAGATGATCACTAGGCATACTTATAAAGGCATCATTGACCGAATTTCTGCTAGACTCAATGGGTGGAAAGCTAGTACTTCATCCCTTGCTAGTATAGTTACTTTGGCTCAGAGTGCTATTGCTACTATCCCAAGTTACACCATGCAAACAACCTTGCTCCCCGCTGGAGTTTGTGATTAGGTGGATAAGGTAGACAGGAATTTCGTATGGGGAGCTACGAAGAATGATAGAAAGGTTCACTTGGTTAGCTGGGATGGTCTTTGTAGGCCTAAACAACATGCAGTTTGGGTTTGAGACACTCTTGCAGTCTTAATGTAGCTTACATGATGAAGCTTAAGTGGGATATTTTTCATCGCAAGGATTCTCTGTGGGTAAAGGTGGTTCAAGCCAAGTATGGCAGTGGGGATTTTTTAATTCCTAAGATCCAAGGGAGAATAAACTCTTCACGTGCCTGGAAAGGTATTATCTCATCCTGGAATATGTTCTAGCAAAATTTGTTGTGGAGAATCGGGAATGATAGAAGAGCTAGTTTTTGGTTCGATCATTGGTTTCCTGGCATAAGCAAACTCACAGTTTTTGCTACTTATAATAGCAATCTTCTTAGCAAAGATATTACTGTGGCAGATTTTGTAAATGATAATGGTTAGGATATAGATAAGTTAATGGATGTTTTGCGTGAGGATTTTCGCCATATTATCATAATTTTTTTTTATGAATACCAAATAATTTATTAATAAAAGAAAAAGAATACAAGAAAACAAGGGGGGATATAAACTAATACCCTTAAAGCATTATTTAAATCTATAATAGGGAAGACCCACCCTATTACGGAAAAAATCCTCACTAATCAACCTAGGAATTGAATTGCACTAACAAAAGCCATTAAAGCTAAAGCTAACTGAAGCAATTTTATCAGTACAAGAGTTGCCCTCTCGAAATATATGGGAGGGGGCAAAGATCATGCTTCTAGTTAGATGTAAAACATTGTTCCACCTATTTCTTAGCTTCCAAGGAACCAAGCCAGGAGACTTGAAGGACAAAATGACTAATTGTGAATCACACTCCAGCCACATATTCCGCTAACCTTTCTTATAGGCAATTTCTATTGCTGTCATGGCACCAATCAGTTCTGTGTGAAAGGCATAACTAATACCAAGATTAATACCAAAGCATCCTAAAGCTGCCCCGCTATTATCTCTGAAAATTCTACCACAAGAGGCAATACCAGGAGAACCTTTTACAGCACCATCAGTGTTGCATTTAACCTAATTACAAGGAGGAGGAACCCATTTGACTTCTATGATTCTAGGAGCCAAACTAGGCTTTGCTGCAATATTGAAAGCCTTTAGGAGTGAGAACTCTCTCATGGAGGATGAGGCACAACCTTTGCTGGAATTGCTTGAGAGAGATACAGTGGCAGAAATCCAATTGATAGCCTCTAGAATAGAAGCTTTCCTGTTGTCAAATGTGGCCCTGTTTCTGCATCTCCAGATGCAGCAAAAGATGTTAATAATCGATGCCAAAACCACATCAAAAGTCTGAGTAGACCAGGACATATTGCAGACTGAAAGTGCTAAGTGGATGGTTGAATGATCAATTTGTAATTGCAAGATTGATCCAAGCCAGAGCCAAAGATGATTAGCAAAAGAACATTCGCAAAAAAGATGATCCGAAGTTTCAGCAGCATCTTGACAAAGACTGCACATTGAGACTGTAATGCAACCTCTATGCCATAAATTTTCATCAGTTGAGAGCTTGTTATGCAAAATTCTCCAAACCAGTAACGATTTTGAAGGTGGAATAAATAGGTAAATTGTAAATGATAATGTTGTGCCTCAGTTGCATGGCTGCCAGCTCAAAATGGACCTTTATCGTTAAAGTCAGCCTATGCAATTTGTGCTAATTTCTTGGGAGGTAATGAAGATCCATTTTTTGGTTATTTGGAAGGTTAGAGCTCCACAATGAATTCGTTCTTTTTTATGGCTTTGTGCCAATAATGCTTTACGTACGAATATGTTGAGGTTCCATAGACATATTTCTGATTCAGCTACTTGTGCCATCTATGGTCATGACAATGAGTTAATTTTACATGCTCTCCATGATTGTGAGGTTGTTTGCCACACCTGGTCTCGGCTGGTTTCTTCTAGCAAGCACTCTACTTTTTTTGGAGCTTAAAGATTGGTGACAACTGTCGAGATTACCAAATTTAAATCAATTTATAATCGATTTACCAAAACTGCTTGTAGCATAAGGTAACACCGGGTCGAGCCCGTAGATCACTCTAATTATGAAGTCAGATTAAGAGGTTAATAAATAGGGGGAAAGAGTTTTGCAAGATTAAATAACAAAGAACAATTAAAATGAGTAAACAAGATTGAGAAAACAACCAATCCAAGAGAATTAACAAATCTTGATTTTAATCCATCCTTGATCTTTATAAATCCGTTCAACTATCAACCAAATCTTTGGTCTTAGATCACATCAAGACGCCTCTCAATGATCGATGGATCTTCTATTAGAAACGCTTCTAAAATTCAATTAATTAAGGTTAGACAAATTAAGCATCCATCCAAAACCCAAATTAACTTAAAAACCAAGATCCAACCAAACTAAATATTTCATCAAACATCTTTGATAAATTATATAACCTCTGAATTCATCTCTTGGCATATGATAATTAAGCAATTAACATATGCAAATCCCAATCAAATTAAGCATTAAATCAGAATTTAAACAAGAGAAGAAAAGAAAGAGAAACTTGATTAACAGATGAACGTATAACGATTAAAACGAGATCTCAGGATTAATCATCAAGCTTGTCAATCTCTTGGATTGATTAAAGAAGTTTAGCTCTCCATAGCCATCACCATTGGAGAACCTTCAAGAACTATACAAAAATGAAAATAACAAAGAGAGAGGAGGAGAGGAAGAGAAGAAGAGAATTCTCCAAAATGAAACACTAAAACTTTAATTATAACAACACTACTACATAAAAGCTCTACATCCTACAATGATCTGCATAGTCTCCCTTTTATAGAGGGTTTAGAGGTACAAAATGTCAAAAGGGGGCTGAGTCATGGTGGTTGAGTGGAGTAGGTGGATGAGTGGAAAATTATGGAGATTCTTTGTCTCCAAAATCATGCAGCTCTGAAGTCATTGCATTCGTCATTTTTGAGCCAAGTGGTCTTCATTAAGATTTTAGGTCTGGATCTTAGCTTTCAAATGGCTTTGGTTTGAGCCCAATATCACTTCCATAGCTCTAGATATATTCAATTTACTGCACACTGCTCAGGTCCAAACGCAGCTCCTCTGTTCTGACTTCCAAGCCCAATATCACCTCCAAGGAGTCTGAATCGGGAAAAGTGTACAACATGAAAGTTGTAGATTTGAGTCTTAACTATCAACCATCAAAATTTCAGCCCATTCTACAACTTTCACCATGAGCAGTATAATGAACAGTACGCATAGGTCATTCTGCCAGGAGCAGCACTTTAGTTCTTGATTCAATGCCAATTTGAGCCATCCAAACGTGTGATTGAGTCTTTGATGTCTTCATGAAGATTGTAGAGCTCTCTCTTATCTTTAAAATGACATAAGATTCACCTTAAAAATCCACCTACAGCCCAAGATATGACCCAAATACAGAATTAGTGTAAGACGTAAATCATGCTGAAAAATTCAATTAAATCTATTTTGAGTTCAAAACATACAAAACATAACCAAACTTAATTTATTAAGTGCACGGAGAGTGTAAATGACTAAAAATGAAGGCTTATTAATGCATCAAATATGTGAACATCAAATTCTCCCACACTTAGCTTTTTGCACTCCTGGGCAAAACACACAAAAACAAAATAAAATAGACTCAAAAGTTAAACATTCTAAAAGACTCAATTTCTAATAATATTTAAGAATGAAGAGCAACTGATAATTCAAGTGATCAAAACATTTATGAGGTAACACATCTTCACATCTTAAATCAACAAGCAGGGATACTTCAATTGAAAAGCATGAGTAAAGAATGATAGATCCTCATAGAATTCACTCTCAATCTCTCAAGTGTTTAAAAGGTAGGTATTACACTCAATTCAACTCATGAAAATTGCACTACCATAAGCTTGCTTATCTTCTACTTCTCTACTACTCAGAACACATGCACACACAAATCATGAGGACTTTATTCAAGGTTGTAATGGGGTCAAGGTAAAGGAGAAGGTAATATAGATATGACAAGTTAAACACCGAAGAGAATAAAAGAATATGAAAGCTGAGTTCAATTATCGATCATGAAAGTTCATCCCAACTTCATCTAATACAAATTCCCTTTACATATTATTTTCCATTCCTTTATCGCCTTGTTGACCCTTTTTTTTTTTTACATATATATATATTTTTTTTGAATTTTTTTTATATGTATATATTTTTTTTTCTTTTTTTTTTTTTACAAAAAGAACATCATAAATACATTTTCAACCATTCTGCATACACACCCCCACACTTGTTCATGAACTCATCCAATGGCAAAACTAATGTTCTCTTATTCCCTAAGACTAAGTAAGAACATGGTTTTTTTTTTTTATTTAAGAAACATAATGAGTTCGAGACAAAGAATAATCAAATAAGCTCAAAGGGGTTAAGCAAGGGGAAATATGCAAGGTTGGCTGTTTGGTTAAACTAGCTGATTAAGAAAAAGGGCCTCAATCATGTTCATGCATGCAAGTGAAACGTAGCCTCAAAATAAGTCAAAGCAAGTTCTAGAGTGATCATTAGCATGAGTGAAAATCACACAAGAAAGAAGAGAATGGCATAAATGTTGAATCCATCCATTAGGCTCAAAATCTCACAAGGTATGCATCTATCAAACTCAATTCATCAATTCAATCATCCATAACCAAGCATATCAGTTCAAGAAGGAAGAAAAGTTATTTAATCATGCAATGAACCCTTTTTTTTTATTTTTTTTTGTTTTTTTGTTTTTTTTTACAACAAAACAAAACAAAAAATGCTAAAATCTCTTCCCCACACTTAATATAACATTGTCCTTAATGTGAAAGAGAGAGATAGAAAGGAGCAACACAACCTGATAAGAAGTGAATCAACGCCAAGTAGGAAAAGAAGCACACTGTCAGTGTCACATCAGACCTCTGCCACCAATTAAGATGCGTCTCAAGAGTAGAATTACTCCTTACTCTGTCATCCTTAACTGGTTAGAAAATTACTGACAAACATATAAACACAATAAACATATTAATATATACACACATTTTTTTCCACAACTCTACACACGACAAACATAAACACACTTACTAAAATTTTTTTTTTTTTAGTCACACAACTATCCTTCCCCCCAACTAGATCATAACATTGTCCTCAATGTTAAAAAAAAATAGAAAGGAAAAAGATAGAGGATAGTACATGTTACTGCAATTACGGAAAAGAGAAACCTTACACAAATAAAAATAGAAACAAAGTACAATGAATAAAACTAAAGAGAAAGGAAAGTCATAGATGAAGTGTCAGGTCACACTGTTGTTTCTTGATGCCTCCCTTGTTGTTGTCTCGCTTCTTTCTTGTCTCCGACCAATCTATCGGTCATCCTTTGGATCGAGTTCATAAACAAAGGCTTCCAATTTATCAATTAACTCATCATCAAGTGGAAGCCGAGATAAGGAGTTGTCTTTCGAAGGTGTGACAAATTTACGTTTCCACAAAGCATGGTCAACAAAAGATAACAAATTATCAAAGAAATTATTAACATTCAACAAACCTATGGGTTTATGGTGGATGTTCAATTGGCCCAAGAGACAACTTGAAAGACTTCTTCCAAAGTACCAAAACCACCAGGTAAGGCTATGAAGGCATCGAGTTGTCAAGCATTGCCTTCATTCGTTCATGCATAGATGATACTTGAATTTCTGTCCAATTGTCTTTCCAATGAAGTTCCTTCGAGTTAAAGGTTCGGGAATGACACCTAAAACTTGACCACCTCTTAGAAATGCGAGACGGTGATAAATGAGCCCCCATAACCCAAGGCAACCTCCCCATATACTACACGAATGTTCCTCGCGGTAAGTGTTCTACCAAGAGTGGTTGTTGCGTTGACAAACTCTAAACTCTTCCCATAATGTGTCCCACAAAATACACAGATACTAACAAGTCTACGAACAAAAGAAGAAGAAGCTCCCTCCATCTCTACACTCACACTCTCTATGAATGATTAAGAGTTGCAAGAAAGTGAAGAAGATGGAGTGTTTAAATAGGGAAGAGAATAGAAAAGAAAAAAAAAATAATAGCTCCTATATGAGTAGGTTGGCTGTTGTCAGAAAACTTTTGAAATTTTTTTTTTTTTTTTTTTTTTAATATATTTTTTTAATGTTTTTTTTTTTTTTTTTTAATAATAAATGCATAAGATAATATATACAGATTGTTGTGATTGTGGCTCACATCTTCCTCTGGTTTTACGTCCAGAAACGGCTTAAACGCCTTCTATGAGTCGGGGATAGGCTTCCCATCCAATTTTCTTATAAATTGGCAAACACGGTCTTTTTGAGTCGGATTCGAAGACTATAACGCTCTTGCTCGTCCTTGAAGAGATTCCACAAACGAAGAAGTTCATGTTGCACAATTCCACAAGAATGCGTCTCAAGAGTCAATAAGATATTATCTAATGACTCCTTACTCAGTCCATTCTTAATGAAGAGTATTTTATCTTCTCTGTTTACAGAAACCATTCCCAAAGAACGACATCGCGTGTTGCAATTCCAACGTGCACACTTGTAACAAACGTGCATTCTTTTTGCTCTTCTCTTTTTCGAAAATGAACTTTTACCGAGACCAGGCATGTATCGGACAAATGAATCGGAAGATTCACCAGCTAAACGAACCTTTGCTTCAATTATCCAACGTATATCTTCTGGGATGCCCTTGTACATTAACAGTATCAATCTCTCACACCTAGCTTTGTAAATTTTGGTTAGAACATTTTTATGAACAGAAGGGAAATACTTTTTTAGATTTGAAAGAATGACATCCATTTTGAAAGAGAAAAAATCAGTTATTATGGGAAACTGAAAGACAAACCGACTCGAGAGTCACGAGTACCGTTATCCGCCGTTTTAAGGGAACTGAAAGAACTGCAAAAAGAAGAAACAAATTAAAATAAATTCTACTCATAACAAGGATTAGAAAGGGATATGGATTCTACCTCAACAGCTTGATGTTTCAGAAATGGTTTGAGCCTTTTTTGCTTTATAAAAAAAAATTTATTTTTTTTTATTTTTTTATTTTTATTATTTTTTTTATGCATCATTTATTGATTCCGCAATTCATGCAAGTGCAATTTGCGTAACTTAGGAGCATCATTTTTCTTTCGAGAAATGGACCCCAATTTTTGACAATGTTCGCAACTTTTGTAAAAAGTATAAGCGCCTCTTGAATAATATGGCCAATAAAATCCATCTTGCAAGATTTTACAAATTGTTTTCTTTGAAGAAAAATGACCTCCACATGCTTCGAATGACAAAATTCAATGACACTACTTACCTCATTTGTGGTACAAATCTCCAAAAGATTTGATCGGACAACAATTGAACAAATATGGTCAGCACAATAGAAATTTTTTTTTTTTACATCAATAAAAAAAACTTTTTTTTTGTTTTTTGTTTTTATATATATAACAAAGGTGGGGTAATAAACCACCACCAAATAAAATAAAAATAAAAATAACAAAGGTGGGGTAATAAACCAACCACCAAATAAAAAAAAATTCAAAAATGGTGTGGTAGAAACCAACCACCAAATAAATTAATAAGCAAAAAAATAAATAAATAAATAAATAAATAAATAACAAAAATAAATGATGAGAAAATAAATGACAGGAAATAAATAAAAAACAAAAATAAAAAATAATAAATAATAAATAAATAAAAAATAAATGAGAAAATAAATAAATGACAAAAATAATAAATAAATAAATAAATTACAGAAAGTAAAAAGGAGAGGTTCCCCATTGTTAGTATGTAAAAACAAATAAAAGGAGAGATTCCCCCATTGTTAGTAATTACAAAAAAAAATAAAAAAGGAGAATTACCCCATTTGTTCAAAAAAAATAAAATAAAATAAAATAAAAAGGAGAATTAACCCCACTATTAATATGCACAAGAAAAGAAAATGGAGAATTACCCCCACGGAATTAATATGTAAAAAAAAATAGAAAATAAAAAAATAAAAATAAAGATAAAAATAAAAGGCTAATTTTTTTTTGTTATCTTTTTTTTTTTGGTTTTTTTTTATTTTCACATTTTTTTTTTTTTTTTTATTCATAATGCGGATAGAGAAGGTTCATCACCTCCACTTCTGCATTCTCTGGAAGTTCATGATATTATTTGAGGCGGTGTTCATTGACTGTGAAAACTTTTGTAGTAGTCTCACTTGTAACCTGCACAGCACCATAAGGAAAAATCTTAGTAACAACAAATGGACCAAGCCACCTAGATCTGAGCTTTCCGGGCATGAGCTTGAGGCGGGAGTTATAGAGAAACTCCCACCGGGGTCCCATTGCTTGAAGTATAATGTCCGAGACCAAGTTAAGCTTGAAACATGACTGGAAACATGACTTGAAACAGGAGAGCTTTCATCGGGGTCCCATTGGCCTTCCTTAATTCCTTTGGCTTCAGCACTAGAATGCAATATGTATACTTGATCAACTTGATTTTCCTTGTTTATGTTGGACCATGGCTCAAAAATAAAATCCACCACAGTAGTGACCGCCATCCAGGTGCTCTTCTTCTCCCTTTTTTGAAAATTCTTCAATGGCTTTCAACTCAAGGGTAGGTGGTTCTTTGCCTTGAAGGTATCAAGCTAGTTGAAGAAATTAATTCTTGATTTAATTGCGGCATCACCGTAATATGTGTACCATCTTCCAAAACAACATGATCATAACTCTTAGAATAAGGAAATTTCGAACATGTAGCAAGTATCTCCCACAACAAAGTAAAAATTTCGAGAACATATAGCACACAACTTATCACCATCACAAGAACACACAAATCACCACACACAAAGTCATCAAAATCAAGCAATCTCGGGAAACTCCTCACACAAGTCGACATATGAATTATCAACCAAATTATCAATTAAATCAACATGAAAAATAGAATGTTCTTCATGGAGCTCTTTATCCTTCTCAGCCTCATGTATCTTTTTGGTCTCAATGGCTCTCTGTGGAGAGGAAAGAGCCACCGCAGTATTCTTCCGCTTGCTCATGGGCAACAACTGATTTCTTCGACCCTCGATTCTTGGGTGGTTCATCAGAAAATGTTTCTTCTCTTGGTTGATGCTTGCTGGCTAGTTGAGGCTCAGATGATGCTTCTACAGATTTTTCAGACCTCAGCATAATGGTACTCACATTCCCATTTGGATTGGGAATTGTTTGGGAAGGGAGTTGGCTAGAACCTTGGGCTTGTTGCTGACTCAATGAGGAGGCCAATTGTCCAATCTGGGTTTCTAAATTGTGTGTGATTGCCTCTGTCCTCTGTTGGAATTGAATATTGTTAGTGGCCATCTGCTTTACCAAATCTTCCAATGATGGCTCAGGTTTCATGGCTACTGGACTTGGTTGTTGCATAGGCTGCTCGTATGGTGGTTTACTAAGAAAGACACCTGTTGTAGCAACAGATTGATATGGAAAAACAGAACTACCATCTTGAAGTGTATGACATGCATATGTGGTATGAGATGAACAAGAACAAATGGCACACACAGTTGCAGCTATTTGCACAGGTAATTGTTGTCTCACTACTAACTGTCTCACCAAAGAAGTCAATTCCTCAAGTTTGTACTCCATTATGCAAAATCATATCAATCTCAGAATCAATATCAAGTAATTGCCTAGCAAAAGACCTAGTCATGCATTATTCAAAGCACATAAAACACAAAAATAATAAACAAGCAGAATACACTAGACAACACTAAAAATCTACCAAAATAAATATAATTCACCTATCTAAACATTTTTAAAAATTATGAGACTTGTACAGCATAAAAACTACACAAAAATGAAACTAAAAAATACAATAAAAAATATTAAAAAATTAAAAACTGGTCTAAACGATGGATTTTGGAAAAACCAGGAGTGACCTCACAGTTATTGTGAGTCTTGTTTATTAGGCTGTTTTCCTTCAACTGACCAAGTTTCAGCTCATTCTGGGCACATTTTTTCTGTCAATACGAAATTCTTGTAAAATGACCGTAATCACCCATTTTTGCCACGAAATCCACCAAAACACAGCAACATAAAGGTTAGTGAGAGATTAGTAGTTAAATAAACTCTTAATAAGATTGAACAAAATCAAAATGATCCCCGTTTAAGAACGGCGCCAAAAATTTGACAACTATCGAGATTACCAAATTTAAATCAATTTATAACCGATTTACCAAAGCGCTTGTAGCATAAGGTAACACCGGTCGAGCCCGTAGATCACTCTAATTATGAAGTCAGATTAAGAGGTTAATAAATAGGGGGAAAGAGTTTTGCAAGATTAAATAACAAAGAACAATTAAAATGAGTAAACAAGATTGAGAAAACAACCAATCCAAGAGAATTAACAAATCTTGATTTTAATCCATCCTTGATCTTTATAAATCCGTTCAACTATCAACCAAATCTTTGGTCTTAGATCACATCAAGACGCCTCTCAATGATCCATGGATCTTCTATTAGAAACGCTTCTAAAATTCAATTAATTAAGGTTAGACAAATTAAGCATCCATCCAAAACCCAAATTAACTTAAAAACCAAGATCCAACCAAACTAAATATTTCATCAAACATCTTTGATAAATTATATAACCTCTGAATTCATCTCTTGGCATATGATAATTACGCAATTAACATATGCAAATCCCAATCAAATTAAGCATTAAATCAGAATTTAAACAAGAGAAGAAAAGAAAGAGAAACTTGATTAATAGATGAACGTATAACGATTAAAACGAGATCTCAGGATTAATCATCAAGCTTGTCAATCTCTTGGATTGATTAAAGAAGTTTAGCTCTCCATAGCCATCACCATTGGAGAACCTTCAAGAACCATACAAAAATGAAAATAACAAAGAGAGAGGAGGAGAGGAAGAGAAGAAGAGAATTCTCCAAAATGAAACACTAAAACTTTAATTATAACAACACTACTACATAAAAGCTCTACATCCTACAATGATCTGCATAGTCTCCCTTTTATAGAGGGTTTAGAGGTACAAAATGTCAAAAGGGGGCTGAGTCATGGTGGTTGAGTGGAGTAGGTGGATGAGTGGAGTAGGTGGATGAGTGGAAAATTATGGAGATTCTTTGTCTCCAAAATCATGCAGCTCTGAAGTCATTGCATTCGTCATTTTTGAGCCAAGTGGTCTTCATGAAGATTTTAGATATGGATCTTAGCTTTCAAATGGCTTTGGTTTGAGCCCAATATCACTTCCATAGCTCCAGATATATTCAATTTACTGCACACTGCTCAGGTCCAAACGCAGCTCCTCTGTTCTGACTTCCAAGCCCAATATCACCTCCAAGGAGTCTGAATCGGGAAAAGTGTACAACATGAAAGTTGTATATTTGAGTCTTAACTATCAACCATCAAAATTTCAGCCCATTATACAACTTTCACCATGAGTAGTATAATGAACAGTACGCATAGGTCATTCTGCCAGGAGCAGCACTTTAGTTCTTGATTCAATGCCAATTTGAGCCATCCAAACGTGTGATTGAGTCTTTGATGTCTTCATGAAGATTGTAGAGCTCTCTCTTATCTTTAAAATGACATAAGATTCACCTTAAAAATCCACCTACAGCCCAAGATATGACCCAAATACAGAATTAGTGTAAGACGTAAATCATGCTGAAAAATTCAATTAAATCTATTTTGAGTTCAAAATATACAAAACATAACCAAACTTAATTTATTAAGTGCACGGAGAGTGTAAATGACTAAAAATGAAGGCTTATTAATGCATCAAATATGTGAACATCAATTGGTTATATTAAAACCTGGCTAGGAATTTTGGCAGAACGTCTAATATTGCATGGGATTTGATGTTTGTAACTGCCTGTCTTTTTTTTTTGGAACAGAAGAATAAAGCTCTTTTTAGTGGTCCAAGGGATGCTACTTCATCATGGAATCCTAGGATTTATAAGCTTGCTCTGGAATATCAGGTTGCCTTGTGTCTTCTAGAGAGACTTGTGTTACTCGTGTTTCTGTATATCATAGCATTGTTGTCAAATGGAATCCTCTTGGGTATGGTTGGGTGAAGCTTAATGTGGATGGATCCTTTTTTACAAATGACCAGAGTGTAGCTTGTGGTGGTCTGGCAAGAAATGAGGTTGGTGGTTTTTTGTTTAGCTTTGCTGCTAACTAAAGAAGTACAACCGTCACGATGGCTGATAGGGCTGCACATGGGTCAGGTTAGTTCAGGTTTAAAGGAAAAAAAATCCAAACCAATTAGTTGAGGTCGAGTTGGGTTAGGTCAGTTTTAGGAAAAAAATTCGGGTAACCCGAACCGAACCAACCCGATTACAATCGGGTTGGTTCGGGCCGAGTAGTCGGGTTGTTCAAATTTTCAAACAGAGGATAATTCACAAATCAACAGCACCTCAATCACTCATGAAAATAGTGGTAATATGTAAGTTTTTAGACCAAGACAATATGTTTGTTGGTGATGTCTATCATCTTTATCATTATTTCTAAAGGAAGAAGTTTCATCAAAAGCAACCAAAGGCCATTGGCAGATCAGGGACATTCACGATTTTGCTAATGTTGAAATTCATCAAATGTGATGTATACATTTAGAATCTTTTTTATAACTACATAAAATGTAATTATTTGTGTCTAATCTATGTGCTAAAAAGAATACTTAGTCATTGTTTATAATGCATAATTAAAAGGTTTTATGCTTGTATTTGATATATTATGATTCTGATGCTTTCCTATGTATTTTATAGCAAATTGTGCTTATTTGATATATGATTAAGTGAACTTGTATATGCTTCTGATTTGGTACTTTCTCTATTGTAGGAAGGGCTCCAAACAAGGTTAAATGTGGAGCATGTGAGCTGAAAGTGGAAGAGGAAGCCAAATCTGCATATTAGCAGGCAATGCCACGATGTGGGCAAGTTGGCGCCGCGACATGGTGCATCCCCTGCATCAGTGTAAAAGACCCGTGGCTTTGGCGCCACGACTTGAAGAGTGAGTGCCTAAGGCGTCGGGTGACCTAAGTGTATGCGCGCCGCGGCGTGGTGTATTTTGCACCTCAGCGTCCCCTATTTTTTTGCGCCTATAAATAGCATTAGTTAGATTTTAGCTAGAGAGTTTTTTAGGTTTTAGAGAAAGTTGTGGCTAGGTTTTGGTTTTGGAGGCTGAGGAGTAAAGAGGCAAGGATGGAGGTCTTCTTCCTTAGGGAAGTGGATTGGAGCTTCAAGGATGTCATCTAATAAGTTTTCCTCCTTCTCCTTTGTTTTCTCTTCTCTATCTTATCTTTTGAGCACTATTTTTTGTTGTAAATTTATGTTCATAGATTAGTTGAGCTGTATTTAGGGATACTTTGAATCATATCTATGATTATTAATGAGTTTGTTATCTTTTGAGTATATATTGATGTTTAGTTATGTTCAATCATATGGTTCTTAATGTTTTTGAATGTTTGATCAACTTTTGATTAATTTGATGAAATCTGATGAACCTAGACATAGGAATTTGGGTCTTAGATCATACGTATGATTGATACATGTTCGACGAGTTCAATTAGCTTGGATGAGTTAATTTACTAACTGGATAGAAATATACCTTTTAGCCATGTATAGCGAGTGTTTGAGAATAGATCATTCATGAGTGGAGTTTGCACTGGTTCTCAAGGAAACTTAGTGAATTAGGTAAATGAAACCAGAGTTAATTGACCTAGACATTAGGCTTTTAGCTAAATCAGATTCTCAAGCTAACTTAGCAATTCATTGATGTTGCTTGTAAGGGTTGCATGTCATTAGTATGAAATAGGAGGTGAAGAAGGATTCCCTAGATCTCTAAATCATTATCTTTATTGCTTTTGTAGGTTAGATTTAGTTTATTTATCATTTCTCTATTTTTATGTCCTTATCTAGAATTAATTAAGCTATTGGTTGATACTTAGCTATGGAAGCCTTTATCCTCGTGGGAACGAACTTATACTCTGCATCTGTATTACTTGAATGACCCGTGCACTTGTGGTACAAATGGTCTAAACAAGTTTTTGGTCAATAAAATAAGTTTTTATATTATTAATGATTAAGAATTTGCTTATCAAGTTTTTGGCGCCGTTGTCGGGGATATGATTTAATTCTATATGGCTAATATCAATAATGAGTTTGATTAGTTCTAATTCAAGTTGTATATAATCTATGTTTCTTTTATGTCTTGTTTTAGTTGCAATAAAGAAGCCGGATGATCTTAATCATATGAGGCCCTTGAGGGAATTCGCGATTCCTGGAAAGGATAACCTTGGATCAAGTTCATGAAGATTATTCATCTGCAACAAATCAATTTTGGTGATAAAGTCTTGCCAAGACTTTAAACTAGGTCCTTCTTGGGGAGGAAATCCCAAGTTTATATTATATTCTTACTTTTACTTTATGCATAAATATGGAGTATGTTGAGTTTTGTATGTTAATAGGTATATGTTATTATGTGATGTTATTAGTGTTAGTATGTTGTTTTTGTTAATATGTTAATAGCTAATATATGTTAGTATGTTAGTTTAGTGGTTTATAGCTTTGGTTAGTATTTATCTCTTATTTGTGTATGTTTTTGTTTGGTTATGTTTTAAGTATTGATTATGTTAGTTTTTATATGTGTTGGTGTGTATATAGGTTAGTTTAAGGATTTTAGTTTGTTTTGATGTTTTAAGTATGTTTTAGGTATTAATTAGGTTCATATGTTGATTTTGTGTTTTATTATGTTTGTGTCATGTTTTTAGTAGTTTAGTTTTTTGGACAAGTTTTGCTGCTGTTGGAGACCACTATGAAACAATTCCAGCAGCAAAATTATTTTTGCTACATAATTTTGCTGTCTAACCTCTCACGCCGTGACGTTGGCATGTTCACGCCGCGGCGCCCATGAAATGTTGCTGCAGAATTCTACAAATGACTGGTCAACGCTGCGACATTAGCAGTTTAATGTCGCGACATTGTGCTCTGTTTTGTACATATTTCTTTTGTTTTTCATGTACTTTCTTATTCTAGTATGCGCAGTTTTACAGTATGCTTAATTTGATTAGTTTAGGTCCCAAAGTGCCAATAAAAGTGAGGACTTTGTCTTACTAGCTTTGATTTGGGGAAGTATTATTGCATGCTTTGGCTGTGATGATGAATGTGTATGCATGTGATGATATTTTCTTGATGCAGTTGTGATAGCCACCATGTTTTCATGTTTCTTTATTTGTTTTGGCTATTACTAATTAGTTTTATAAAGAAATTTCAATTCTCATGACATAATGTGAAGTGCTAGTGTTGTTTTGGTTGTTCATTGTTTGAGAAGGTTGCTATTTGTCCCTTTTTTAGTGAAACCTTATATGATCTTGAAGTATGTGAAACAGTTTAGTTGCTTTTGATGTATTATTTACATTCCACTTAGATACAAGTGTAACTTTGAAAATGATAAGAGTGCATGTCTAGAGAATGTTTATGGATGTACATGTAGAATTTTGATTATCCTTGAAATTGTTCTTGAACTCTCTTAAGGCGAAATCCTAAGTTATGCATGATTGAGGAAATGATTAGGGCATTGTTTAGACCGATTGAGCCTTTTCAAGCTTACATTGATATGATTTTATCATAGGTCCTGTTTTGAAGCCTTATACTATTTGGCCTTATTTGTTTTTCACCACTACCCATTCTAATGCATGTGAAAGCATTGCATTTTCTTCTTATCATTATTGTTTGTTAAGTACATGATGTTTTATTTCTTGAAGTGAGTCCATTGATTAGGGTATTAATGTTTCAATATAAAATGAGTCTGAATGAACCATATGCGGTCAAAAGAAAGAAAAAAACATTGCTTTGTGAAAAAAAAAAGAGAAAAAATAAAAAATAAGTGAAAAAAAAGAAAAGAAAAAGAAAAGCAAAGCATAAGTGAAGTAAAGTTTGAAAAGCATTGAAAATGGTTCTGACGAGTTTTCTACATTCACTGTGAATACCCCACTAAAATCAAGTAGTGGCTCATGACTTGAAGTAATATGTTATGTTTCTCAGTATTTATATTGTATCCTATCCTTTCATTTCTTTCGCCCATACCATTGGCCTGACATTACAAGCTATTAAAGTCCCTTTTGATCCTCAATCTTGTGTGATTTACATTAGTGGGAAGAGAGTTTATTTACAATTTTTTGAATTCTGTGATTCTTATGCATGTATGTTTGTAAATTTATCTGAATGTGTATGACTTGGCTAGCAGAAGTTTATCTTGCATGTTTGTGGATAATGTGATTTGCATGGAAGGAAGCTAGATTGTTAGAATATGTAGGATTGTGTATGTGTGCAGTTGGTTTTGGGGTATTTGCACTTTTTAAGGAATGATGCAATCATATTATACACCGGCTATTGTGATTTGAAGAAAAGAAGATTGAAATGATTTTTGCTAAATGAAAAGTTAATTTGAATTGTTAAGTGATTTACTGAGTCTTATTTGGTTTTGCTCGAGGACTAGCAAAATTTAGGTTTGGGGTATGATAACTACATAAAATGTAGTTATTTGTGCATGATCTATGTGCTAAAAATAATATTTAGTCCTTGTTTATAATGCATAATTGAAAGGTTTTGTGCTTGTATTTGATATATTATGATTTTGATGCTTTTATATGTATTTTATAGCAAATTGTGCGTATTTGATATATGACTAAGTGAATTTGTATATGTTCCTGATTTGGTAGTGATCAATCAATTTTGAGGCATTCATTATTGCTTTATATTTAACCTAATTGATGATAATTATATCCAATATTATTATGTTTGTGGGTGAGTTTTAAATGATTGAGCCTCATTGAGCTTAGTTATAAAAGCCTTATTAATTTTTGGAATTTAACTCGTTTTGACCTTTCTATCTTATACAGGCCATATCTTGAGCTACAAATATCATATTTAGATGATCTTAGTGTCCCCTGAAAGCTAAGACGAAGATACACAATTTTGTGTCTAATGCAGTTTTTCTAATTCATCTGGATTCAGGGTGAAATTGAGCTTCAAAGTTAGGACACTGTTGCTGTCATAAAGCTTGGACCTTCCCTCACTGATTTGGGCTTAACTCTCTCAATTTAAACCCAAATAAGGCAAACTATATATCTCTGTAAATCTTATTCAGAGGGCTACAGATTGGGCTAGGAGTAGATTAGGAATTGCAGAAGAATTTTCAGTTACAAATAGGTTTAGGCAGAATACGAAAAACACACTTTTTACGAATCCTGATTTTGGAGTTTTACGATAGGAATCAAGAAACCCTTTTTCTTCTCTTTTCGTTTTCTCTATTTTGTTTTCCTCTTTTCTCTAATTTGTATCTCTTCAATGGTGATGGCCATGGAAGGCTAATCCAATCAATCCAAGGAATTCAATGATTGTGGTTAGAGTTTTGAGTTCTTTTGTTTTATTTGTGATTTCTGATTGTGTTCTTTCCTCTTCTCCTTCTTTAATTGATTTATGATTATGTTTCAAAATTGAAGATAGATTTGGATTGATTAATCTGAATTTAATGGAGAATAGATCATCGATTGATAATCTATATTAATTCAAAATTATGTTTAATTCAATCTTAATCAAGAATTGCGATTGTGATTTTGTTTTAGTTGATTAAATTCTAGGTGATTATCTAGTTGAATTCGAATTAACAGAGGTAATTGCATAAATAATTTTACTCTCTTTGAACTATGATTTACTTTGCCACTTGATTTGAAGCCCTTGGATTGGTGTTTTCAGTTTTGAATTTATTCCTAATTACTATCGAATTTGCATTCTGTTACTTGATGAATAAAACCCCCTACCTTTTGATAATTTTTAATATACTTGAGAAATCCGAATTGATCCTTGGGAGATGACCTAGGTTATGCACTATGCTATATTCCATTTAAATCTTAGTCTATTTTGAGGCGAGCACGACATCGCGCATCAAAATTTGGCGTCGTTGCCGGGGATCTATTTTCGGTTTCTTAAGTTTATTAGAAGTTCCTATTTGCTGTTAATTTTTCTGTACTCGTGATTAACTTTGCTGGAATTCCTTAAGTGCATTTTGCTGTTTTATTTTTATTTTTATTTTTATTTTTATTTTTATTTTTTTATTTTTGCTACAGATTCTGCTCATTCTACCCATTCTGTTGCTATTTTTGCATTGTTACTATTTTATTGACTTTTTCTGCTGTTGACCATCCTTTTGTTGATCTTATTGCCAATTGCATTGCAAGACCTTATTGTGAGTGTTATGCATTCATTTTGGGCGTGTTACTAGCTTCTTACCACTGTTTCATATACTGCTAGCACTCTTTTCCTAATTTCTAGTGCAGGAGAGAACAAAGTGCAATTTGGCCAACTCTGATTGAGCTGAAATTTGGTCTCCAAGGGTAAAACATCATTTGGAGCAAAATGATCCTAGGATCTGGTACTCAGATTTTAGCCAATTTCCATCATTTGGTAAGGTTTCTGGGCAGTTTTATAATTTCTGGTAAAAAAGTCGAATTTTAGATTGAGCTGAGACTTGTTCCCTTGAAGGAAAAGGGCATTTAAAGAGAGGCTTAGTGTCTTTAAGGTCACTCATTTTTAAGCCAAATTCTATCGTTTAGACCACTTTTTCAATTTTTGAATATTTTTTATTACATTTTTAAGTTCCATTTTAATGTAGTTTTTAGTGTGTGGTGGTCTCATATTTTTTAAAAATCATTTGATAGGTCAATTAGATTTATTTTAGTGCATTTTTGCTGTTTGATACTCCATTTTGCTGTCTTGTTGTTTTTGAGTTTTGCATGTTATATGACTAGGTCCAATCCTGGTTATTTGCATAATTTTGATCCTGAGATAGATAGGACTTTTCATACCTTGCATAAGTTCAATAGATTTGATTCTGCATTTGCCGAGCATATAGGAAGTAGTGATTCTTCACATACTTATCATACTAGTGATTCTGCTTCTAAATTTTTTGCTTCTGAATTTTCTGATTCTACATTTTCTGTCATTGATCCATCTTTCAATTCTGATTCTACTGAGCATACTGAGATTATGGATAATAGAACCTTGAAGGAGCTGGCTGCTCCTGATGTTACATATCAGTCTTTATGCATTTAGTATCCTGATGTTGATGTTCCATTTGAACTTAAATCGGATTGATTCATTTGCTGCCTAAGTTCAATGGTCATGCAGGAGAAGATCCTCATAAGCACCTCAAGGAGTTCCACATTGTGTGTTCTACCATGAAGCCTCAAGGCATCTCAGAAGATCACATCAAACTTAGAGCATTCCCCTTCGCATTACAGGATGCTGCTAAGGACTGGCTGTATTATTTGCATCCAAGGTCTGCCACTAGCTGGTATGATCTTAAGAGGCTATTTTTGGAGAAATTCTTTCCTGCATTAAGGGCTGCATCAATCCGAAAAGAGATATGTGGCATCAGGCAGTTTGACAGAGAACCATTATCTGAATACTGGGAAAAATTCAAGAAGATGTGTGCTAGCTATCCTCACCATCAGATTAGTGACCAGTTACTAATCCAGTATTTTTATGAAGGTTTGCTGCCTATGGATAGGAGCATGATTGATGCTGCTAGTGGAGGAGCATTGGTAGACAAGACCTCTATGGCTGCAAGAGAATTGATTGAGAATATGGCCACTAATTCCCAACAGTTTGGCACCAGAAGTAACTCAGTGGTATTGAGTAGAGGTGTCCACGATATTGAGGCAACTTATGCTGCAGATCACAGAAAATTGGAAAGCAAAATTGATGACCTTGCATCCTTGGTGAGGCAATTGGTCGTGACTCGGCACAATGTGACTGTTGCGGTAGTTCTGCCGAGTATGTGGCATCCGCACTTCTCTTGATCATCCCACGTGATTCTGTCCTACACTACAAGAGGGTAACACTGATGGTACCCGACAAGCCTATGCAGTAAATATCTATAACAACAGGCCTCAGCAACAGCAACAACAGAGTTATGATCTGTCTTCCAACAGATATAACCTAAGCTGGAGAAATCATCCAAATGTGAGGTGGGGGAATAACTCTACATCATCTGCCCCTACTCAATTTAGGCAGCAGGAGCAGATCCCTTTCCAATCTACTACAGGATCCAGTAGGCCGTATCAGCCACCTTTTATGCAGCAGCCTACTACAGCACCTCCTAAATCCGAGCCAACCTTGGAGGAACTGATGAAGCAAATGGCAGTGAACAACTTGCAGTTCCAGCAAAGGACAGAAGCTACTATTCAGAATTTGGAGAACCAGATTGGATAGCTTGCTAGTTCTATGAATCAATTACAGTCACAAGATTCTGATAAACTTCCTGCACAAACTGTGGTGAATCCAAGAAATGTGAGTGCCATCACTCTAAGATCTGGTAAGACTGTTGATGCACCAAACTGTGAGTTGCAACATAAATTAGATAAGGAGAAGCAGGCCGTACTAGAAATTTCATATAGCAGCAAAAATAAGAAAACAAATTCTGGCCCCATTCCTGTAGTTACTGCTGAGCAGTCCATTCCACTACCATTCCCTCAGAGAGTTGTGCAGCTTAAGAAGACTTTTGAGACTGACACAGATAGGGAGATCTTGGAGACATTTAGGAAGGTTGAGGTGAACATTCCTCTCATTGAAGCAATCAAGCAAATTCCAAGATATGCCAAGTTTCTTAAGGATTTATGTACTCATAGAAGGAGACTAAAGGGAAATGAGAAGATCAGCATGGGAAGAAATGTGTCTGCACTTATACAGCCTACAATGCCCCAGAAATGCAAGGATCCAGGGATTTTTACTATCTCATGCATCATAGGCAATAGCAAATTTGAAAATGTCATGTTGGATTTAGGTGCTTCAATTAATGTCATGCCTATGTCAGTGTTCAACTCTCTTGCTCTTGGACCCTTGCAGAATACAGGAGTCATCATTCAGTTAGCAAATAGGAGTAATGCATACCTTGCTAGACTCATTGAGGATGTCCTTGTTAGAGTAAATGATTTGATTTTTCCTGCAGACTTCTACATTCTGGATACGGATGGAGAATCCGAATCCAGCAAGGCTCCCATCATTCTTGGTAGACCTTTCCTCAAAACTGCCAGAACTAAAATTGATGTCCATGCAGGCACTATTTCCATGGAGTTTGGAGATAATGTGGTTTGATTTAACATCTTGGATGCCATGAAGCACCCCATGGAAGAACATTCAGTTTTCTATATAGATTTGCTGGCTGATATATTTGATGATGGTTTTTCTGAGCTCTTTGCTGATGATCTTCCATTATTTTTTGATTTTGTTGATACCTACACATGTGATGCTTGTACTGTTTCAGAAATGTGCAGTGTTTGTACTGAGATTGCATCCTGTTTACATGGTGATTTTGATACAGATTGTGTGGAGTCAGAATGCAGTAGTTTGATTACAGCAAGTACCTCTGAATTAGATTTCGTTGGATTGCAGGCTGTAGACACAGTTCCTACCACCAGGATACTTCCATCTGTAGTTCAGCCACCTACACTAAAGCTTAAGCCACTCCCAGAGCACCTTAAGTATGCATACTTAGAGGAGGATAAGAAGCTGCCAGTGATCATTTCTACTGCTCTCCATGCTGACCAGGAGGAGAGGCTGCTGCAAATATTGAGGAAGCATAAGAAAGCTATGGGTTGGACCTTGGCTGACCTTCCTGCCATTAGTCCTTCCATGTGCATACACAGAATACTACTTGAGGATGGTGCTAAACCAGTGAGACAACCACAGAGGCGACTCAACCCTTTGATCCTGGATATGGTAAAGAAAGAGGTGACCAAGCTTTTGCAAGCAGGCATCATCTATCCTATCTCAGATAGTGCTTGGGTGAGTCCAGTTCAAGTGGTTCCAAAGAAATCAGGAATCACAGTAGTGAAGAATGATCGTGATAAGCTGATTCCTACTAGAGTGCAGAGTAGCTGGAGAGTTTGTATTGATTACAGGCGGCTCAACCAAGCGATAAGAAAGGATCATTTTCCTTTGCCCTTTATCGATTAGATGCTTGAGCGCTTGGCTGGAAAGTCTTTTTACTGCTTTCTTGATGGCTTTTCAGGGTACTTCCAGATCCATATAGCACCAGAGGACCAGGAGAAGACCACCTTCACCTGCCCCTTTGGCACTTTTGCCTATAGGAGGATGCCTTTCGGCCTGTGCAATGCTCCTGGAACTTTTCAGCGATGCATGGTAAGTATCTTTTTAGACTTTTTAGAGGATTGCATTGAGGTGTTTATGGATGATTTTACTATTTATGGTTCCTCCTTTGATGCCTGTTTGGACAATCTGGATAGAGTTTTGCATCGCTGCATTGAAACTAACCTTGTTCTTAATTATGAAAAGTGTCATTTTATGGTAGAACAGGGCATAGTCTTAGGCCATGTGATCTCTCGGAAGGGTATAGAGGTAGATCCTGCTAAAATTGATGTTATTTCCCAGTTGCCTTACCCCTCTTGCGTGCGAGAGGTTCGTTCTTTTCTTGGCCATGCAGGTTTCTACAGGAGGTTCATTAAAGATTTCAGCAGAAAGGCCCTTCCACTTTCTAACTTGTTGCAGAAAGATGTTGTCTTTGATTTTGATGACAGGTGTAGAGAGGCTTATGATTGCCTCAAAATAGCTCTGACCACCACTCCCATCATTCAGCCGCCCGAGTGGACACTCCCTTTTGAACTCATGTGTGATGCATCTAACTATGCAGTGGGAGCTGTCCTAGCCCAGAGAGTTGGCAGGCTACCTCATGTCATCTCCTACGCTTCCAGGACTTTAGATGCTGCCCAGGCTAACTATACTACCACTGAGAAAGAGTTGCTTGCTATTGTATTTGCACTTGATAAGTTTAGATCATATTTGCTTAGTTCTAAAGTGGTTATTTTTACTGATCATGCAGCTTTAAAGTTCTTGTTGAAGAAGGCAGATTTGAAGCCTCGATTGATTAGATGGATGCTGCTACTCCAGGAGTTTGATTTGGAGATTAGAGATAGGAGTGGTGCAAAGAATTTGGTGGCAGATCATTCGAGCAGGATAGAAGGAGTTGTTGACCCTTCTCCTATCAGAGATGACTTCCCAGATGAGCAGCTCATGCAGCTGCATAATACCCCACTTTCTCCTTGGTTTGTTGATTTAGTTAATTACTTGGTTACATCTGTTTTTCCTCCTCATGCATCTAGATCACAGAAAGTAAAACTTAAAAGTGATGCTAAATATTATGTGTGGGATGATCCATATTTGTGGAAATTTTGTAGTGACCAGATGATTCGCAGATGCATACCTGACCATGAGATCTAGTTCGTTCTTCATTTCTGTCATGCTTCTCCAGCTGGAGGTCACTTTGGACCACAGCGGACCGCTAGGAAGGTGCTAGATTCTGGATTCTATTGGCCTACCATTTTCAGAGATGCTTATCAGGTTTTCAGTACTTGTGAGGAGTGCTAGAGAGTAGGATTGGCTATCACTCGCTGACAGGAGATGCCCCAACAGCCCATTCTGTTCTGCGAGGTTTTTGATGTTTGGGGTATCGATTTTATGGGCTCTTTCCCTGTTTCTTTTGGTTTCTCTTATCTTGTGCTTGCAGTTGATTATGTTTCTAAATGGGTGGAAGCTAAGGCCACCAGGACTAATGATGCTCGAGTTGTTGTAGATTTTGTCAGGTCTAACATATTTTGCAGGTTTGGAGTGCCCCGCGCTATCATTAGTGACCAAGGGACTCATTTTTGTAACCAGACTATGGAGGCCTTGTTTTGGAAGTGTGGGGTCGTGCATAGAGTGTCTACAGCATATCATCCCTAAACTAACGGGCAGGCCGAGGTTTCTAACCGAGAGATAAAGCAGATTTTGGAGAAGATGGTGTAGCCAAATAGGAAAGATTGGAGCCACCAGTTAGAAGATGCTCTTTGGGCTCATCGTACCGCCTACAAGACACCTATAGGGATGTCTCCTTTCAGGGTTGTCTTTGGTAAACCATGTCACCTTCTGGTGGAAATAGAGCATCGTGCATACTGGGCAGTGAAGAGTTGTAACTTAGCATTTGACCAAGCAAGTTCAGAGAGGAAGCTTCAATTGCAACAACTGGAAGAACTCCGCTTGGAGGCTTATGAGAATTCAAGGATCTATAAGGAAAAGATTAAGCATTTCCATGATAAGATGATTTCTAGAAAGGAGTTCTCCATTGGCCAAAAGGTGCTTTTGTTCAACTCTCGCTTTAAACTCATGCCCGGTAAGCTCCGTTCTAGGTGGGATGGTCCTTTTGTTGTCACTAGCATATTTCCTTATGGTGCAGTGGAGATTTCGAATAAAGCCACCAATAAGAGTTTCAAGGTTAATGGCCACCGTCTTAAGCCCTTTCTTGAGAGCCCTGCAAGCCCAGCACCTGTAGAGGAACTCTTCTTGGCAAAGCCCACCTTTCCCTAAGTGCAAATCAATCCCACCATGATAAGGGTGTTTTCTTCCCTTGCTCTTTTATTTCACATGTATACTTGTCTTTTGCTTTTGCTTTATGTTTCCATTGAGGACAATGTGTGATTTAAGTGTGGGGAAGGAATTTTCTTGTTTTTTTTTTTTTTCTTGTTTCTATTTTTCTATTTTTCTATTTTTCTGTTTTGCTATTTTTACATTTCTATTTTTGTTTTCGTTTGTGTTTTCTGTTTCTATTTTTTACTATTTTTTATTTCTATTTGTCATACAATTTTGTTGTTTCTTTTTTTTATTTTTTATTTTCATTTTCATTTACATTCTGTTGTTTCTATTTTCTATTTTTGTTTTCATTTTTACATTTTACATTCTGTTTTCTATTTTTTGTTTTTGCATTTTGTGTTATTTTCTTTGTTTTTGTTTTTGTTTTCTTCTTTTAATTCTTTTTTTGTTAAAAAAAAAAAAGGGCACAAGTGTGTTTTGAGTTGCTTTCCAATGATGTTTTGAGGTTTGTAAAGTTGATAATTGGAATTCAAGGTTCATAACATGATTGAATAAATTTTCTTTCTTCTTGAATTTAATTTGCTTGGTGGTGAATGTTTGAATTGGTGGATCAAGTTTGATAGATGCATACCTGATGAGATTTTGAGCCTATTGGTGGATTTAACATTTGCACCATTCTCTTCTTTCTTGTGTGATTGTCACTTATGTCATTTGATCACTCTAGAACTTGCTTAAATTCTTTTTGAGGCTACATTTTTCACTTGTATGCATGAACATGATTGAGGCATTCTTTCTTGATTAACTACTCTAGCCAAATAGCTAACCTTGCATCACTTTCCCTTGTTTAACCCCCTTGAGCCTACTTGCCTATTCTTTGTTTTAGCTCATTTTGTGCCTTATGTGAAAAACCATGTTTTTACCTTTACCTTAGGGAATAGGAGAGTATTGGTTCATTTTCATTGGAGGAGCTCTTTTGATGTTCAAGTGTGGGGGTTGTGTACTTTGATGTGCAATGTGCAAGATGTTTGGTGAAATTTAAAAAAAATGAAAAAAAAATAGAATTAAGAAAAAGAAAGAAAAAAAAAAGAAAGAAGGAGAAAGAAAAGAAAAAGAATAAATTCAAGAAAGGTTGTGAAAGAAAAAGAATAGAAGGAAATTTATAAAGGAGAATATGCATTATTTGGAGTTGGGGGATAAAATTTCATGTTTGTTACTTGTCATTTGAGTTCCTTCACAATGCTCTTTCATTCTCTTTGGTATTTATTTTGCCATATCCATATTATTTCCTTCCCTTACCTTGACTTCATTACAACCTTGAATAAAGTCCTCTTGATTTTGTGTGCATGTGTTTTGAGTAGTGGAGAAGTAGAAGATAAGCAAGCTTATGGTAGTGCAATCGTTCATGAGTTGAATTGAGTGAAATACTTACCTTATAAACACTTGAGAGATTGAGAGTGTATCTTGTGAGGATCTTTTATTCTTGATTCATGCTTTTCAAGTTGAAGCTACCTTACTTGTTGGTTTGAGATGTGAAGAAATTTTAATTCATGGATGTTTTGTTCTCTTGAATCTTCTATTGCTCCTCTTGCTTGTAAGTTTTTGCGTTCTTGAATGTCATTGGAATTTGAGTCTTTTAGAGTTTTTAGTTAATGAGTTTTTACTTTTCTTGCATTCTTGCATTTGCTTTTCTTTATTATCTAGTTTTGGTCTTTTGTATTTTGCCCAGGAGTGCAAAAGTTCAAATGTGAGAGAATTTGATCAATCAATTTTGAGGCATTCATTATTACTTTATATTTAACCTAATTGGTGATAATTGTATCTAATATTATTATGTTTGTGGGTGAGTTTTAAATGATTGGGCCTCATTGAGCTTAGTTGTGAAAGCTTTATTAATTTTTGAAATTTAACTCGTTTTAACCTTTTTGTCTTATACAGGCTATATCTTAGGCTACAAATGTCATATTTGAATGATCTTGGTGTCCCCTGAAAGCTGAGATGAAGATACACAATTTTGCGTCTAATGCAGTTTTTCTAATTCAGCTAGATTCAGGGCGAAATTGAGCCTCGAAGTTAGGACACTGTTGCTGTCATAAAGCTTGGACCTTCCCTCGCTGATTTGGGCTTAACTCTCTCAATTTAAACCCAAATAAGGCAAACTATATGTCTCTGTAAAGCATATTCAGAGGGCTACAGATTGGGTTAGGGGTAGATTAGAAATTATAGAAGAATTTTCAGTTACAAATAGGTTTAGGCAGAATATGAAAAACACACTTTTTACGAATCCTGATTTTGGAGTTTTACGATAGGAATCAAGAAACCCTTTTTCTTCTCTTTTCGTTTTCTCTATTTCATTTTCCTCTTTTCTCTAATTTGTATCTCTTCAATGGTGATGGCCATGGAAGGCTAAAGATCCAATTAATCCAAGGAATTCAATGATTGTGGTAAGAGTTTTGAGTTCTTTTGTTTTATTTGTGATTTCTGATTGTGTTCTTTCCTCTTCTCCTTCTTTAATTGATTTATGATTATGTTTCAAAATTGAAGATATATTTGGATTGATTAATCTGAATTTAATGGAGAATAGATCATCGATTGATAATCTATATTAATTCAAAATTATGTTTAATTCAATCTTAATCAAGAATTGCGATTGTGATTATGTTTTAGTTGATTAAATTCTAGGTGATTATCTAGTTGAATTCTAATTAACAGAGGTAATTGCATAAATAATTTTACTCTCTTTGAACTATGATTTACTTTGCCACTTGATTTGAAGCCCTTGGATTGGTGTTTTCAATTTTGAATTTATCTATCGAATTTGCATCCTGTTACTTGATGAATAAAACCCCCTACCTTTTGATAATTTTTAATATACTTGAGAAATCTGAATTGATCCTTGGGAGATGACCTAAGTTATGCACTATGCTATATTCCATTTAAATCCTAGTCTATTTTGAGGCGAGCACGACATCGCGCATCAGGTAGTTTCTCTATTGTAGGAAGGGCTCCAAACAAGGTTAAATGTGGAGCATGTGAGCTGAAAGTGGAAGAGGAAGCCAAATCTGCATATCAGCAGGCAACGCCGCGACGTAGGCAAGTTGGTGCCACACGTGGTGCATCCCCTGCATCAGTGTAAAAGACCCGTGGCTTTGGCGTCGTGACTTGAAGGGTGAGCGCCTAAGGCGTTGGGTGACCTAAGTGTATGCGCGTCGTGGCGTGATATGTTTTGTGCTGTAGCGTCCCCTGTTTTTCTGCGCCTATAAATAGTATTAGTTAGATTTTAGCTAGAGAGTTTTTTAGGTTTTAAAGAAAGTTGCGGCTAGGTTTTGGTTTTGGAGGCTGAGGAGCCTAAGGAGGCAAGGATGGAGGTCTTCTTCCTTAGGGAAGTGGATTGGAGCTTCAAAGATGTCATCTAATGAGTTTTCCTCCTTCTCTTTTGTTTTCTCTTCTCTATCTTATCTTTTGAGCACTATTTTTGGTTGTAAATTTGTGTTCATGGATTAGCTGAGCTGTATTTAGGGATACTTTGAATCATCTCTATGATTATTAATGAGTTTGTTATCTTTTGAGTATATATTGATGTTTAGTTATGTTCAATCATATGGTTCTTAATGCTTTTGAATGTTTGATTAGCTTTTGATTGATTTGATGAAATCTGATGAACATAGACATAGGAATTTGGGTTTTAGATCATACGTATGATTGATACATGTTCGATGAGTTCAATTGGCTTGGATGAGTTGATTCGCTAACTGGATAGAAATATACCTTTTAGTCATGTGTAGTGGGTGTTTGAGAATAGATCGTTCATGAGTGGAGTTTGCACAAGTTCTCAAGGAAACTTGGTGAATTAAGTAAATGAAACCAGGGTTGATTGACCTAGACATAGGCTTTTAGCTAAATCAGATTCTCAAGCTAACTTAATAATTCATTGATGTTGCTTGTAAGGGTTGCATGTCATTAGTATGAAATAGGAGGTGAAGAAGGATTCCCTAGATCTCTAAATCATTATCTTTATTGCTTTTGTAGGTTAGATTTAGTTTATTTGTCATTTCTCTATTTTTATATCCTTGTCTAGAATTAATTAAGCTATTGGTTGATACTTAGCTATGGAAGCCTTTATCCTCGTGGGAACGAACTTATACTTTGTATCTGTATTACTTGAATGACCCATGCACTTGCGGTACAAATGGTCTAAACAAGTTTTTTATATTATTAATGATCAAGAATTTGCTTATCACTTTTTCACAATTCACACTATAACATACCAATAGGATAAAATAGTGTAATGACAACAATGACGAAAAAAAAGGCAAACAAGAAAGAGAACCAAATTTTAAGGACCTATAAAGCATGGGGAAAGTAAAATGATGCATATTAAACGGATAACCTCTAACAGAGGTTCTTTCTCCTTCTCTTTCACCCACAACAACAATCAAAATGAGAGAAAATAGCATGAGGCTGAGGTACCATAATTAGATAAAGAGAGTTGTGTGTGAGTTTAGTAGATATCGTAATGTCGCGTCATGGCTTTGTGAGCAGATGTGGTTGCTGTCACGAGAGGAGAGGAGGAATTCTGGTGAGAGAGGGCTGGGATTGAGTAGGGCTAAAACATTGGGGCTTAAAAAGTTGGGGTTAGGGATTTTGCAATTTGGGAAGAGAAATCAGAAATGTGAGAAATGAGGAGGAGGAGAGCTCGGGCACAGAAGAAAGTATTAGTTTTTAGTATCCCAAAACGACGTTGTTTTCATCGAGTGATCGAGTCGTCGGTTGGTTTCTTAAACTCGTTACTCGAACTAATAAATAGACGGGTTGATTGGGTTCTATCCAAACTAATCTGATGACCCGATCTAACCCAAATATTTTATATTGGGTTGGATCATGTTGGTCGGCTCATCGGGTCAACCCGGACCCGTGTGTAGCCTTAATGGCTCAGTTATATATGAACAAATAATAGTATTAAATATGGGTGTAGATGGTATGAAAAGATTGGTTACCGAGGGTATTTAATTACTGCAGTTTTTTCCTTTGTAGAGGATGTGCATGTGGAGAAGTAAGCTCTTCCACCTCCAATTCATCATGGTATCACTTATCTTCATTCATTTCTGTTAGTCTTGATATGTTGAGACTGCTTGAGTTCTTGCGCCAATCTTCAACATGTTCCTTACATATCACACGATACCCACACTTCCTTATTGTTGGCTTCAATGACTTAGAAAGATTCTCAACATAAAAAATCAGTTGAAGTTAGCTTTGCCCTCCACTTTGATAATGTTAAATATATACATTATCATCAGTCAAGAATATAATATAGTGTAAGGGTCACTGGATTCGTAAACTAAGTGGCCGAATTTGGGTCCTATGGGGAAACCCAAGTCAGGTTCCCGATCAGGAGCTTTACAAGCCCAATAATGAATGCATGTTTCCTCATTGCCATTGGAAGTCGGCCTTACATGAGATAAAGAAGACACCTCCATATTTAAAGGTTCTAATGCTAGGCATACTGCAATTCTCCACCATTTACTAGATTGACAATAGTTTGGCACATCCAATATTATTAATGCAACTGAATCACAACCCAACTTGTTATATGGATGATGTGATGGATCAATTGAAAAATAGTTTTGACCGTCAAACCATAATGGAATTTCTCTCCCTAGAATGATGAACCAAAGATGTGGTCCATCTTGCCTCTGTTAAATGAAAAACTTTACGTAAATAATTAGTTCATAAGAATAAGGGACTAGTCAGAGTACCATTAAGGTGAGATATATATATATATATATAAAGGGGGTGGGGAGGGAGAGAATATGGTGTATTGTATATAAATAACATACCTGATTTGTATATGACTAAAATATTTTCCATAGCATTTGTGCGTCCAAAGTTAAGGGTTTCATTTGAGTACTATTAGTTGTAAATAAGCATTGTACATTATGTGGAAGCATAGTCAACGACTCTAGCCTTGGGTAATCAGTTATCGTCAAACTCTGTAGCAAGGAAAGATTAATAATGCACTGAGCAAGTGGGTTACAAAATTGTTCCCACTTAGATCTAAGCCCAGCAACAACAATAAGGAACCAAGATCATCAGGAATTGATTCATCATTAAGGTTACAGTAACTTAAGTCCAAAAACTTCAAGGCAAATAAGTAAGAAAAAGGAGGCAAGATCAACTCCTTATAGAGCTGGTTGCCTCCTAAACTTTGAGATCCACTGAATAAGTTCCATGAGTTATATGCTAGTTCTTTCCTTCCACCAAAGTAAAGTGATAGCAATATATTTTATTCATTTAATTATCTTTTAACTAGGCTTCTGAAGGTTTAATTTGATTTAATTTAGTTTTGTCACATTTTATGATATTCGGCCTAATTGGATCATTGAATGAATTATTGCATGAATTATCTTTAATTTATCTATTTTGCAGTGTTTAGTAATTTAGCTATAATCTGAGTTTTAAGTATCTGATTAATGTGATTCTAGTCTTGTAGGAAATTTAAGACAAATATCTACAAGTTTCATGAAGACCTTAGGATCTGGATCATACGTTTAAATAATTTAAAATGAAGTTGAAGCAAGAGTCAAAATTCTGATCCTGATAGTTTGACCTCTGCACACTCATTAGCTCATATCTTGAGTTATAGGAGTCTAATGGATTTCACAAGCCCAAATGGAAGCTAAGACACAAAGCTACAACTCATATGAAGACTCCTAAGTTGAACTACGTCATTTTGGGCATGCAATTGAAGATGGAAAGCAGAGGCGGGTTGCTAACGAGTTAGGTCACTTAATTGAGCATAACTTGAGTTTTAGGCCTCTAAATGACATGAGACTTGGGCCCAATAATTCCTCATTGAACCAATTTTGTACCTATTAGAATTTTAATCATGTAATGCCAAATTAGGAGTTAGTTTAAAAGGTTAGAGCAGCATAACGAAAAATATCTTCTCATTCAGCATTTTTCATTCTCTCTCTAAATCTCTCTTCCTCTCTATTCTCCCTAGGTTTTCTCTCTTTTTCTATAGTTCCTCCCTCTCATTCATGGAGGGCTAGAGCTTCTAATCAATCATAGGAATTGACAATCATAATGCTTAATTCTGATATTATGTTTTAATTGTTCTACATTCAATTATTAATCAAGTTTCTTTCCTTCCTCTTTGTTTAATTATGACTGAGTTACTTAATTTGATTGGGTTATTCGTATGATAATTGCGTAATTACCATATGTTAAGAGAGGCTTGCAGAGACTAAACAAGGCATCAAAGATGTTTGATGAATTGTTTAGCTTGGTTGGATTCTGGTTTTTAGTTTAATTTGAGATTAGATGAATGCTTAATTTGTCTAACCTTAATTGAACGAATTCTGGATGCTTATCTAGTAGAGTATCCATGGATCATCTTGAGCCTTCTTGATGTGATCTAAGACCAAGAACTCAATTTACTAATTGAATGGATCTATAGTGATCAATGATGGATTAAAACCAAGATTGGTTAATTCTCTTGGATTAGTTATTTTCCTAATTCTGTTTACCATTTTAATTATTTTTTGTTAATTAATCTTGTAAACCCTTCCTCTCTATTTATTAACCTCTTAATTTGATTGCGTAATTAGAGTGATCTACGGGCTCGACTCAGTATTATCTTATACTGCAAGTAGTTTTGGTAAATCGATTATAAATTAATATAATTTAATATCCTTGGCAATTGATGATCACATATTTTATACATTAATAAACCCTCATTTTAAGTTATTTACCCTCTCCATGTACTTAATTGATTGATTTTGGTTATGTTTTGTAAGTTTGGACTCAAATTGGACATAATTAAATTTTTCAGCATGATTTACGTTTTACACTGTTTCTGTATTTTGGCTATATCTTGGGCTGTAGGTATTCTTTTGAGGTGATTCTGGTGGCATTTGAACTATAAGAGAGAGTTCTACAACTTTCAAGAATACCTAAAAGGCCCAATTACAAGAGTAGATAACTCAAATTGGGGTTGAAGCAAGAACTAGAGTGTTGTTCCTGACAGCTTGACCTATGTGCACTATTCATTCCATATTTCAAGCTAAAGGTTATGAAATGGGCTGAAATCTTGATACTGAATACTTGAGACCTATATCTACAACTTTCATGTTGAACATTTTTCAAGAATCAGAGGTCTAGTAGGTGATATTGGTCTTTAAAGTCAGAACAGAGGTGCTGGAACTGGGCTTGAATACTCTGCAGTAATTGGCCCATATCTTGGGCTATTGGTGGCCAAATAAGGTGATTCTGTGTCCATTTTGAAGCCAAGATCAAGCCCTACAACTTTTATGAAGATCACATTTGCTCATTCGGACGCATTCAATGACTTCAGAGCTAAATAATTTCGGAGACAAGGAATCTCCATAATTTTTCACTCACCAAAAGTCATTTGGCATTTTCCACTCATTTTCCACTCATCCACTCACTAATGACTCAGCTCCCTTGTCATTTTGTATTTCTAATCCTCTATAAAAGGGGGCCTTAGCAGATCATTGTGGGTGTTATGTGTTAGTTACCAAAATGATGCCATTTTGTTACTAGGTTTTTCTTGTAGTAATTTTCCTTTGTTCTAAATTAAAGTCATGTTTTTCTTCTTCTTCTCTCTTTCTTTCTTCTTATCTATGAGTAACTAAGTTTCATTTTACTTGGGTGAAAGGGTGAAGCTCTTGGTAATAAAATAAGGTTAGATTTATTCTTCTCTTGTGCTTAAATGATTTATATTTTCTAGTAACCATTATACGTATTATAATTTGTTTATTATAATTTAGAAATCATCTTTGTAAAGAGGAGTTCTTGATTTGTTGTAGACAAAATATTAGCACAATGAATGCTTTAACCCATTTATAAGTGGTGGTAATATTTTTAGGAAACATAATATAATTACGTATATTATTTTAAATGGACTTTTAATGTTGTATTTTTTGATTGGAACCTCCATGTTGCGAGGATTCTAATTGAGTTATAAAAGGAATTAATCTTACCTTTACTTTATTTACCAAGAGTGAATCTTTTTACCCAAGTAAATAATTTTAATCGTAGTAAAAAAATATTTACTTCACCTTAATCTTCCACAATTCCCTGTGGATCGACCTCTGACTCATCGAGAAATTTATTACTTGAGACAACCTACACTTGGGTTGGCAAATGTGATAATTAAAAAGTGTGCATCAAGTTTTTGGCGCCGTTGCCGGGGACTTGATTTGAAGACTGAATTTCTGGTATAAAAATTTTGTATATATACTAACATACTAACTAGTGGGGGTTCCTTTTTTAATTTCTGTGCATACTAACTTGTGGGGAAAACTCTCCCTAATTTCTCTGTAATCTTTAATCATTAATAAAATAATCTTTCTTCTTCTCTTCTCTCTCGCTGGAGCAAAAAATCAGCTTACGATTCTCCGCTTTTTATATTTTAAATTTACTTTACGTACTTTATTTTTCTCGTATTTATCTTGTCATTTTTTTGTTATTTATTTTTTGTCATTTATTTTTTGTTTACTAACTTACTAACTCTCTTACTAACTATCTAACTTTTTACTTTATCAGCTATCTAACTTTTTACTTTTTCTGCTTCTAACATTTTAATTTATCTATATATTAACTTTTTAATTTTTATGCTTATTAACTTATTTGGTGGTTGGTTTATACTACACCTTTGTTAATATTTATTTACTAAGTGTTAATATATATTTGGTGGTTGGTTTATACCACACCTTTGTTAATATTTAATGGACAGTTTATACTGCTAGCTTGTATATTTTATTTTATACTGTAAGTTACTTGTTTATGCTTAATTGGTATCGTGATTTAAATTCTAATCGTTTGGTTAGAGTTAATCCAGGTACTTTACATATTGATTTGTTTGAATCACAATCACACACATTAAGCACAATGGCTGAAAATGAAAGAGTGCGTGATGAACATGAAAATCAACCGTTGCGAACTATGCGTGAGTATTTGCAACCATCTCGAAATTCTAGTCCATCATATTTTATCTTTTCACTCAATGCCAACAATTTTAGATTCAAGCCAGGTATGATTTCCTTACTTCCTAATTTTCATGGTTTAGAATCTGAAAGCCCATATTTATATTTAAAATAATTTGAGGAAGTATGTACTGCTTTTCATGATTAAACTTGCACTGAAGAGGTTGTTAAGCTTAAATTGTTTCCTTTTTCTTTGAAAGATAAAGCAAAAACTTGGCTTAACACTTTGAAACCAAGATCAATTGGCACATGGCAAGAAATGCAAGGTGAGTTTTTGAAGAAATTTTTTCCAACACATAAAACCAATGCTTTGAAAAGACAAATTCAAATTTTTTTCCAAAATTGCAATGAAGCATATTTTCAAAGTTAGGAACGTTTTAAAGATTTGTTGAATTCTTGCCCACATCATGGTTTTGAAAAATGACGCACTATAAGCTTATTTTATGAAGGATTAACACCTGAAACCAAGCAATTTGTGGAAATAATGTGCAATGGTGAATTTCTTGATAAAGAACCCGAAGAAGCTTTAGACTATTTAAACCATTTGGCTGAAAATTCTCAATCTTGGCATAGTACTAATCCTTCTGAAAATTCAATTAGATATAACCTTGCAAATGCTAATAAAGGAAAATATCATCTTAGTCAAGAAGAAGATCTAAATGCTAGGTTTGCTAGTCTGGCTAGAAAGGTTGAAGCCATGGAATCCGGGAAAGTAAAAGAAATCAAATTTGTGCAAAATGAAGAAATTTGTGGCATTTGTGATGAATTAGGACACTCAACAAATGAATGTACAAAAATTTCTATTTTTAAAGAAGTTGTGCATGAGCAAGTAAATGCAATGAATAATTTTAAAAAGTCATTCACTTTTTCTTTTTCAGATACATACAATCCGAGATGGAGAAATCACCCGAATTTCAGTTGGAGGAACATCAACCAGGCACAGCAAGATTCTCAAAATCCTCAAGGATATGCACCCTATGTCCCACCATATAGGAAAAACCTTGAAAGAACATTGCATGTATTCATGGAAAAACAAGAGGCCATCAACAACCAAAACACTCAAGCCATGATTGACATAAAAGACACTCTTGCTAAACTTTCTTCTGCACTTGCCATTCATAAGAAAGGAAAGTTTCCCTCTCAACCTCAACCAAATCCCAAGGGTCAGTTTAGCCTAAATGAGGGTAGTTCAGAAAGTCAAAAAATAGATTAAGTCAACTCAGTGATAACTCTTAGGAGTGGAAAGGTTGTTGAAAAATAGATTCCTGAACTTTTTGAGAAAGATGATGAGTCAATTTCCAAAGATGAGGAAGGGGTTGATAAGCCACCTAGTCAAAAGGAGACCAAACCCTCTCTTTCACCCCCATTTCCTCAAGCATTAAATAATTCAAGTAAAGTGAATCATAACAGTGATATTTTTAAAATTTTTAAACAAATGAGGGTCAATATTCCTCTGTTAGATGCTATCAAACAGATTCCTTGTTATGTAAAATTTTTGAAAGACTTGTGTACTGTTAAAAGAAAACATAATGTGAAAAAAAATGTCTTTTTGACTGAACAGTTAAGCTCTATTATTCAAAACAATAATGAGTTGAAATATAAAGACCCTGGTTATCCTACAGTTTCATGCATTATTGGAGAACATAAAATTGAACAAGCTTTACTTGATCTTGGTGCTAGTGTTAATTTGCTTTCATATTCAGTTTATCAGCAACTCAATCTTGGTGAGTTAAAACCAACTTCTGTAACTCTTCTACTTGCTGATAGATTAATTAAAATTCCAAAAGGAATAGTAGAAGATGTGTTGGTACAAGTTGATAGATTCATATATCCTGTGAATTTTATTGTCTTGGAAATTGAACCTATGATTAATAGTTCTAAGTCAGTTCTTGTTATTTTGGGTCGCCCATTTTTAGCAACATCTAATACTTTGATAAATTACAGAAATAGAGTGGTGAAGCTAACATTTGGAAATATGACACTGGAGCTTAATGTTTTCAACATGTGCAAGCAACCACATGAAGTTTATGATGACAAGGAAGAGATTGAAGGGATTGAAGCCATTATAAATGATCATCTTCAAATCAGGAGTTCTTCTGACCCATTAGAAATTTGTTTAATTAATTCTTTTGATTCAGGTACACAATTAGATGATGACATTTCTGAAGTATGTTCTTTACTTGATTGTTCACAAGTAATGGAATACAAGGGATTGAAGCAGAAATTCGAAGAGATAAAATCCATGAATGATGATACCCATGAAGAAGTACCCACACTGGAACTAAAGCCATTACCTGATGGGTTAAAGTACATATTTTTGGGAGAAGAACAAAGCTCTCCGGTGGTAATTTCCTCATCCCTGACCAAAGAACAAGAAGGTAGGTTGATAGAAGTACTTAAAAGGCATAAAAGTGCAATTGGATGGATATTAAAGGATATAAAAGGCATTAATCCATTAATTTGTACACATAGAATACATTTAGAGGATAATGCTAAAATATCTCAATAACCTCAAAGAAGATTAAATCCACACATGAAAGAGGTAGTTAGAGCTGAAGTTCTTAAATTACTTGATGTTGAAATTATCTATCCTATCTCTGATAGCCAGTGGGTAAGCCCTCCACAAGTTGTGCTTAAGAAATCTGGAATAACAGTGGTTGAAAATGAAAAAGGAGAATTAATACCTACCCGAGTCTCATCTAGTTGACGTATGTGTATTGATTTCAGAAAATTGAATTCAGCCACTAGGAAAGACCATTTTCCATTACCATTTCTTGATCAGATTCTGGAAAGAGTAGCAGGACATCCCTACTATTGTTTTCTTGATGGTTATTCAGGGTATAATCAAATACCAATTGCATTGGAGAATCAAGAAAAGACCACTTTTACTTGTCCCTTTGGCACTTTTGCATATAGAAGAATGTCTTTTGGTCTTTGTAATGTTTCGGCAACTTTTCAAAGATGCATGCTAAGTATTTTCAGTGACATGATTGAGCATTATTTAGAGGTTTTCATGGATGATTTGACAGTTTTTGGAAATTCTTTTAAAAATTATCTTGATAATTTGGAAAAAGTTCTTAAAAGATGCGAAGAAAAAAGATTTGTGTTAAATTGGGAAAAATGTCATTACATGATTACCTCAGGAATAGTGTTAGGTCATGTGATATCTTCTAAAAGAATTGAAGTTGATAAGGCCAAAGTTGAATTAATTGCTCATTTGCCTTTCCCAAAAACAGTCAGAGAAGTTCATTCCTTTTTAGGACATGCAGGATTTTACAGAAGATTCGTAAAGGACTTTAGTGCCATATCTAGACCTTTATGTAATCTTCTAACAAAAGATACATCATTTGATTGGACTCAAGATTGTCAGAAATTTTTTAAAAAATTAATCGGTCTTTTGACTTCTGCTTCTATCATGCAATCTCCTGACTGGTCTTTGCCTTTTTAGTTGATGTGTGATGCTAGTGATTTTTCTGTTGGCGCTGTTTTAAGCCAAAGAAAGGAAGGTAAGCCTCATGTAATTTATTACGCAAGTCAAACTTTGAATAGTGCACAAATGAATTACACCACTACTGAAAAAGAACTACTTGCTGTAATTTTTACATTGGATAAATTTTGAGCTTATTTAATTGGTTCTTCCACTGTTGTTTTCACTGATCATGCTGCTATTAGATATTTAATGTCTAAACAGGATGCCAAACCTAGGTTGATACGGTGAATTTTGTTGCTTTAAGAATTCAACATCACAATAAAAGACAAGAAAGGAGCCGAAAATGTTGTTACAGATCATTTGTCAAGGCTAACAACAGGCTCATCTTTTGATAGCACACCTATCAATGATTCTTTTCCCGATGAATTTTTATTTTCTATCAATTCCATGCCTTGGTTTGCTAACATTGTTAATTTTCTTGTAACAGGTAAGATGCCGCCTCAGTGGACACACCAAGACAGAAAAAAGTTTTTGATTGAGGTAAAAAATTTCTTTTGGGATGACCCATATTTGTTCAAATATTGTCTGATCAAATCTTTCGGAGATGTGTACCCGACAATGAGGTAAATAGTGTCATTAAATTTTGTCATTCAGAAGCATGTGGAGGTTATACTTGCAGTATGGATTTTATTAGCCCACTTTATTCAAGGACAGTTATACTTTTTGCAAAAATTGTGAAAGTTGTCAAAAATTGGGGTCTATTTCTAAAAGAAATATGATGCCTTTGAACCCTATCCTTGTCATTGAAATTTTTTATTGTTAGGAAATTGATTTCATGGGTCCATTTTCATCATCTTTTGGATTTGTGTACATTTTGGTTGCAGTTGATTATGTCTCAAAATGGATTGAGGTGATTCCATGTCGGCACAATGATCATAAAACTGTTCTAAAATTTTTAAAAGAAAATGTTTTGAGTCGATTTGGAATTCCTTGAGCTATCATCAGTGATGGGGAAACACATTTTTGTAATAAACCATTTAAATCCTTAATGAAGAAATATTGCATTACCCACAAAATTGTAACCCCTTATCATCCTCAAACAAGTGGACAAGTTAAATTAGCAAATAGAGAGATTAAACAAATTTTGGAAAAAATAGTTAACCCAAATCGTAAAGATTGGTCTTTAAGACTAAACGATGCACTTTGGGCTTACCATACTGCTTTTAAAACATCTTTAGGCATGTCTCCCTATCGGTTAGTTTATGGAAAACCTTGTCATTTGTCTGTAGAATTAGAGCATAAAACATTTTGGGCCATTAAAGCTTTCAACTTAAGTCTTGATGATGCTTCCAAGTTACGCAAATTACAATTGAATGAACTTGAGGAATTAAGAAAAGATGCATATGAAAACTCAAAAATTTATAAAGTTAAAACAAAAGCTTTTCATGACAAATCAATTTTGAGAAAAACTTTTGAAATTGGTCAAAAAGTTCTGCTTTATAATTCTCATCTTCACCTATTCCCTGAAAAATTGAGATCTAGGTGGATTGGTCCTTATATTGTCAAACATGTGTATTCTTATGGGGCCATAGACATTGAGAATTCTAGGAATGGTATTGTATTTAAGGTTAATGGATAAAGACTCAAACCATTTCTGGAACATCAAGTTGTTGAGGTAGAATACATTTCTCTTTCTAATCCTTGTTATGAGTAGAATTTATTTTAATGTTGTTTCTTTCTTTTTGCAGTTCTTTGTGTTCTCGATTAAATGGCGGATAACGGTACTCCGTGACTCTCAATTCAGTTTATTTTTCAGTTTCCCATAATAGCTGATTTCTTCTCCTTTTAAAATGGATGTCATTCTCTCAAATCTAAGAAAACATTTTCCTTCTCTCCCTCTAAATGCTCTAGCAAAAGTCTATGAAGCTAGGTGTGAAAAACTGAGACTGTTAATGTATAAGTGCATCCCAGAAGATATACGTTGGATAATCAAAGCAAAGGTTCGTTTAGCCAGTGAATGTTCAGATTCATTTGTCCCATACATGCCTGGTGTCGATAAAAGTTCATTTTCAAAAAGGAGAAGAGCAAAAAGAATGAAAGTTACAACACGCGATGTGGCTCTTTGGGGATGGTTTCTGTAAACAGAGAAGATAAAATATTCTTCATTAAGAATGGACTGAGTAAGGAGTCATTAGATAATATCTTATTGACTCTTGAGATGCATTCTTGTGGAGCTGTGCAGCGTGAACTTCTTAGTTTGTGGAATCTCTTCAGGGACGAGCAAGAGCGTTATAGTCTTGGGAATCTGACTCAAAAAGACCCTGTTTGCCAATTTATAAGAAAATTAGATGGGAAGCTTATTCTCGACTCATAGAAGGCGTTTAAGCCGTTTTTGGACGTGAAACCAGAGGAAGATATGAGCCACAATCACAACAATATGTATATATTATCTTGTACATCTTCAAAAAAAAGAGAGAAAAAAAAGAAAAAAAAAAAGAAAAGAAATAAGAAATAAATTAAATAAAATAAAAAGAGGGCGAAACTTTAGTTGTACTTAGTCTTTAATTAGATTAGAAGCCCCTGCCAGTGACAGACCTATCATTGACTCAGGTGGACCTTCGCACACCAGTCGGTAAATAAGGTTCGTGTGCCATGCTCTCAGAGAGTTGCAAGCATTCCTGTGTTTTAATCGTAGGCTCGCGCTACGATGGATGATGATAAGCGTCCGTGTTTGCATTCTCGAGTCACTACAACATTTTCACCCTTTAGCAAGGGCTTAAAAACGTTGCCATAGAACCAAAATCGTTGCCTAAACTCTGAGGCAACGCTTTTTGACTGTTGTCAGGCCGTTGCCTAAGCCGGCGTTGCCTAAAACCTAAGGCAACGCTTTTTCAATAAAGTGTTGTCTATTCCTACACTTTGGCAACGTTTTTCAAAAGTTGCTTATTCATAAGCTTAGGCAACGCTTTTATAGGGTTGCCTGTTCATGAGCTTTAGGCAACGTTTAACAAATGTTGCCTATATTTATAACTTTAGGCAACTTTTCAAAAACGTTGCCAAAAACTATATTAATAGGCAACATTTTCAAAACATTAGTCCAAGAAAATTCAACGTTTAAAAAACGTTGCCAAAGGACTATAAGCAATGCTTTTACATTCAAATGAGCATAATTTATTCATCATAATTTATTTCAAAACTAATTTTCTTACACATGACTATCTCGTCAATCTACATTATTCCTTACTAACATACACAAGGAAAAATATACATAACCATAGATTTGAAAAAATAATAATAATACAACTGTCATGAGTAATATAATTGTTATGTATACATATTCAACTTTAAAGTAAATATCACCAAAGGCAAAATCATTTAATGACTTGGTAGGACAAAATGTGATAGCAAGGTCTCTTTTGGGTGCCATCTCCAAAGGAAGGATAACATCATCTACTTCCAGGATATTTGCTGCTGCACTGAATTGCCTCTCTGTTGAGGAGCAAAGGCCATGTGGCCTGTGTACAGAAGTGTATTATACTGTTCTTGAAGAAGTAAAGATGTTAAGGAAGTGGATTCTGTGAGAATCAATTTTGCAGACCAGGTTAAATCCCTTATTAAGAATGCATGTATCCTTCCAGTTTCCTCACGCTTGAAGGTTTTCATTATTGATGAGTGCTAGTTATTGAACGGGGAGACATGGGCAAGCCTTTCGAATAGCCTAGAGAACCTTTCTCAACATGTGATATTTGTGATGATCACTCCTGGTGACATTGCAAGCAGATTAGAAAAAATTTGTGCTGAAGAAGGTATTGGTTTTGAATAGGCTGCTTTGGACTTTATTGCTGCTAAATCCTGTGGTTCTGTAAGGGATGCAGAAATGATGCTTGATCAGCTGAGTTTGCTTGGTAAAAATATCACAATTTCCTTAGCTTACGAGCTTGTAAGTGTTGTGCTTTTGTTTCATACATATATTTACTTTCTTCATTTTTTTCCCGTTGGTATTCAGGGAAATCTGGGACCACCATAAACCAATGATTTTCTCAGCACAAGTTGTAAGGCAATCATGATGTCCATTGGCTCAACTGGAATTGAAGCACCAGCTGTCTCAGCTGCAACATCAACTTCTTCACTGCACAGGAAAAATATGAATATTTATAACATATTAAATAAGTGAGAATATTAAAGACATTTATAACATCCCACAATTCAAACAGTGAGAATATTTCTATATAAATAAATTCCTATATACAAAAAGAGTAAGTTTTTACCATTATAGTTAAGAAAAACATTAAATCATTATTATATAATACTCACAAAAGGAAATAAAGGCAGCAACTACCAGAGGAAAAGATGAGAACTTGAAAAGTAAATTTAAAAGGCAATGGAGACTTCTTAAAATATCATTAATACACTTCCCTCACAAGTATATGTTTGCAGATTCAATTTAATTACTTAATAAAATAATATATCTTAGAATTATTAGGAAACTATTTTGAATTACAAATTAGATAAAAGGCAGTAACATGTTAGACAAAACTCTACTCTAAAAAATATATATATATATATATATATATATATATATATATATATATATGGAGAGAGAAATAAGCTTCAAAATTGGATGAGATTATTAATGAAAGCATAAGTACTTATATAGCTCTCAAGTTAAAACGGCGTAAGGATGCCCTGCACATATTAAAGCAACAATGGTGTAAGTAAAAGTAGAAGGATGGAGTTCAACACCTCAATAGTGTCTAATTGATACTAGTCCGTCTAAAGTTAGTGGCATATAATATGACATGAGATAGAGGTTAATTCCTTGAATTGCCAAAATATAATTTAAAGCTTTCATATAAATTAGAACACAAATAAGAAAATTATTTATATGTAGGATAATAAACCAAGCTGGTGAAAATTTATTTCACCGCTTGTGAAAAGATGTAGGCGCTGCACTACTCTATAAACACAGCTTATCTGGCTTCTATCACTTGATACAACATGTGCTGCCACACCACATTTTGCAGAAGGAAAAAAAATCTAAACTTACTGCTGCCGATTTCTTCATGAATTGGTTTCTTATTTTATATATTATTTTTATTGTCAATCTTTGCCGCTTATACCTGTGCCGTGTAATAAATCAATTCAAGTGACTAAACTAGTATTGTGTACATTCCTCTTCCTTTCTTAATCTGCGTGACTCTGAGTGAATGTGTAGGAAAATTTTTAAGTTTTTGACATCACTCCTAAGCGAAGCTTATAGTGGTACTTTCTTTGTGAAATTCACGGGATCTATTACTAGTTAAAGGAAAATTATTAGAGCTAAAAAAATACTACAGCTACATAGTATTATGCTCCTAAAATGCTTAGAGACCCCATTAAATTCTTGTAAAAATATTATCATATTGACTCTTTGAAAATTGGAGCCATCTCTTGAGGTACTGAACCCCAATGTGGAAAGCTCATAATCCTGTTAGTGCACCACACACCACAAGCACAGAATCAATCCCCCAAACCGGATAACGTATATAAACGTGAGGCCAAGAAACAAACCTCAACGAGATTAACCTACAACCTCTCACTTCTCACTATGGGTCACAAATAACAAGTGATGATTCAGGCCTTTTGTCAAATAGATAGTCTACACATTAACCAAGCACAGAAAAATAGTGTACAAACAGAACACCAAGCATATTATCAAATTCATAAACATCAACCAATATACCTAATTATATAGATTATTATCTGATAAAGATTGAAAGGTATTGAGACGTGCTTTCAATTTTCCTTCTACTCTTCACAAACATCAACCACTCTACTCCAAAAGCAAAATTGCAGCAGCCTAGAGATAGTGCATCCTATACTAAATTAAAGACAAAAATCTTCAAAGATCGTCATCTTATACAAATTTAATAGCATAATAAATGATTCAAGATAAGAATCATAAATAAGATGAGCTTCAAACAAAAACCATGTGTAGTTGCACCAACAGAATCAGAAATTTAAGGTATTTGAGAAAAAATCTTAAAGGAGATGAAATCACACAAAAATTGATTAGGAAGCAGAATTGAAAGAGAATTAAGAGAAAAAAAATCAAAGATAGAATACAAGGAAAAACTCACAACAGAACCTCAGAGATTGAAGGTCTTTGCCATTGATAATCGCTGCAATCTCTTCGCGGAGCAGAGAATGGAAACAAGGTGCATCTGGCCTGAGGTAGTTCTGCTATGATGTGCGCAGGGGAGAAAGAAATGGCGCTGGTGAATGGCAAAGGTGGAGGTTCGCAGTTTGCAGTGGCAAAGCAGAAGTGGGATTCGCCCATTGCCTTCATCATCTTTGTTGAAAGCTTAGAACTCAATCTTCGTCTTCTTCATAATTGGGCAGAGAAATTGGGGCTTAGGGTTCACCCATTGTAAAACTGAAGACTTACGAGAAATTGGTAGGTTCGTGAAGTTTATTCAGATAACAATGTTTAGTTTTTTTTTAGTATTGTTAATTACTTAGACAACGTTTATGAAATCTTGTCGTCGATAGCCTAAACTTATAATTACTGAGCACACTTTAAAAGCGTTGTCTATTAGACTTTACGCAACGTTTTTCTAAACTTTGTTTAAAATAGTATTGTTTGAACATGTTTAAATTTCGAGAACGATCATGAAGCGTTGCATATACTTGATATCACAACGTTTCTTAAACGTTGCCTAAAAAATGTGGCCAAAACCTATAATTAAAAACAACTTGTAAAAAGTGTTGTCTATACAATTTTAGGCAACGTTTTTTAAACCTTGCCAAAAACTTTGTTGCCAGAAGCTAAAATTGTTGTAGTGAGTGACAATGCCTCTAAGCTGGATCTTGTGATTTAATGTCATGGGCTCTCCAGTGACCTCTCACTGGCTGTGGTCATTGGTCATCGTATTCAGATTTTCTCTCTTTAACTAGAGGGACGACATGCATAGGCTAGGATATCCCACAAGCGGGAGGAGAAGAATGCCCAGATTGGTGGCCGTCTTAGTATTCTTTCGCACTCATGACGCGGTAAGATAAAGATCTGTCATGAAACCTATACATAAAGGTATGTAATCATTTGTTATTATTATTTTATCTTTGTATGATTTTGTTATATTTGAGTTTTGAATGACGATCCTTTGGGTGGGTCCTTCAGGGGTTTCTAGACTTCTTTACCCTGATGGTTTTCTTAAAGTCAAAAAAATAGAAACAAAAAAAACAAAAAAATAAAAAAAACAAAATTATTATTATTATTATTTTTAAAATTTTAAACTTTTCTGACACTAGCTAACCTACCTGTATAGGAGCTATTATTACTTTTTCTATTCTCTTTCCTATTTAAACACTCCATTTTCTTCACTTTCCTGTAACTCATAATCATTCAAAGAGAGTGTGGGTGTAGAAATGGAAGGAGCTTCTTCTTCTGTTCGTAGATTTGTCAGTATCTGTGTATTTTGTGGGACAAGTTATGGGAAGAGTTTAGAGTTTGTAAACGCAGCAAGCACTGTTGGTAGAACACTTGCTGCGAGGAACATTCGTGTAGTATATAAGGGAGGTTGCCTTGGGTTAATAGGAACATGTAACGCTTCTCGCATTTGTAAGAGGTGGTCAAGTTTTAGGTGTCATTCCTGAACCTTTAACTCGAAGGAACATCGTTGGAAAGACAATTGGACTGGAAATTCAAGTATCATCTATGCATGGACGAATGAAGGCAATGCTTGAAAACTCTGATGCATTCATTGCCTTACCTGGTGGTTTTGGTACTTTGGAAGAATTCTTTCAAATTGTCTCTTGGGCCCAATTGAACATCCACCATAAACCCATAGGTTTGTTGAATATTAATAATTTCTTTGATAATTTGTTATCTTTTGTTGACCATGCTGTGGAACAGAAATTTGTCACATCTTCTGCAAGACGACTCCTTATCTCTGCTTCTACTGTTGATGAGTTGATTGATAAATTAGAAACTTTTGTTTATGAACCTGATCCAGTAACAGCTCAAATAGATTGGTTCGAAGGAAGCGGTGAAGGAAGCGGTGAGGGAAGCAAAATGAAAAAAAAGCCAGCCAAGACGCTCCAACTATTTAAATAATTACAAGATTTGGTTTTATTTATCATACTTTGTTTCTGTTTAAATTTGTGTGAGGTTTTTCTTTTCAAGATAATTGCGATGATGTGTAATATATTCTATCCTTTACCTATCTATGTTTTGACATTGAGGACAATGTTGTGATCTAGTTGGGGGGAAGAATGGTTGTGAAAAAAAAAACCAAAAAAAATAAAAAAATAAAACCCAAAAAAAAAGTAGGAAGTGTGTTTGTTAATATGTTTATTGTGTTTGTCATCAATTTATTAACAACAAAAGTAATTAGGGATGACAGAGTAAAGAGTAAATTATTTACTCTTGAGACGCATCAAAAAAAAATTGGTGGCAGAGTAAAGAGTAATTGGGTAGATTACTAGTTTGTGTGGAAGTAGCAATTCAAATTCAGGGAAATTTGCATGATTGAGTAAATTGTCTTCTTTCTGAAAATTCACATGCTTGGTTATGGATGTTGAATTGGTGGACTGAGAATGATAGAATTATGTCTTGTGAGATTTTGAGCCTATTGATGAATGGATTGAACATTTGTATCATTCTCTTCTTTCTTGTGTGAATTTCACTCATGGAATTGTTACTCTAGAACTTGTTTTGATTCTTTTTTAGACTATATTTTCATATGCATACATAAATATGATTGAGGCATTTTTCTTGAAATAGCTACTTTAATCAAATAGCCAAACTTGTTTAGCAATATATTGTCTCAATATGATATCAAGCACTCTTATGACTTCTTAGAAATTCTCTGATTCCTGCCAACATAAAGCATTGAAAATGGCTTATTTCCCTTTGCTTAACCCCTTTGAGCTTATTTGACCATTCTTTGTTTTGAACTCATTATGTGCCTTAAATGAAAAACCATGTTCTTACCTGACCTTAGGGAATAAGAGAACATTAGCTTTATCATTTGATGAGTTCTTGAACAAGTGTGGGGGTGTGTGTGCAGAATGGTTAAAAAATGTATATATGATGTTCTTTTTGTAAAAAATAAAAAATAAAAATAAAAAAAAGTAAGGCAATAAAGGAAAGGAAAAGAATATGTAAAGGGAATTTGTATTATGTGAAGTTGGGATGAACTTTTATGCTTGTTAATTGAACTCAGCTCTCATGCTCTTTTATTCTCTGGTATTTAACTTGTCATATCCATATTACCTCCTCCTTTACCTTGACCCCATTACAACTTTGAATAAAGTCCTCATGATTTGTGTGTGCATGTGTTCTGAGTAGTGGAGAAGTAGAAGATAAGCAAGTTTATGGTAGTGCAATTTTCATGGGTTGAATTGAGTGAAATACCTACCTTTTAAACACTTGAGGGATTGAGAGTGAATCTTGTGAAAATCTATCATTCTTAACTCATGCTTTTCAATTGAAATATCCTTGCTTGTTAATTTGAGATGTGAAGATATGTTACCTCATGAATGTTTTGATTACTTGAATGATTGGTTGCTCTTCATTTTTAAATATTATTAGAAATTAAGTCTTTTAGAATGTTTAACTTTTGAGTCTGTTTTGGTCTTGTGTGTTTTGCTCAGGAGTGCAAAAAGCTAAGTGTGGGGCAATTTGATGATCACATGTTTTATACATTAATAAACCCTCATTTTGAGTCATTTACACTCTCCATGTACTTAATTGATTGATTTTGGTTATGTTTTGTAAGTTTGGACTCAAATTGGATTTAATTGAATTTTTCAGCATGATTTACGTTTTACACTGTTTCGTATTTTGGCTATATCTTGGGCTGTATGTATTCTTTTGAGGTGATTCTCATGGCATTTGAAATATAAGAGAGAGTTATACAACTTTCAAGAATACTTCAAAGGCCCAATCACAAGAGTAGATAACTCAAATTGGGGTTGAAGTAAGAACTAGAGTGCTGTTCCTGACAGCTTGACCTATGTGCACTGTTCATTCTATATTTCGAGCTAGAGGTTGTAAAATGGGCTGAAATCTTGATACTGAATACTTGAGATCTATATCTACAACTTTCATGTTGAACACTTTTCAAGAATCAGTGGTCTAGTAGGTGATATTGGGCTTGAAAGTCAGAACAGAGGTGCTGGAACTAGGCTTGAATACCCTGCAGTAATTGGTCCATATCTTAGGCTATAGGTGGCCAAATAAGGTGATTCTAGTGTCCATTTTGAAGCCAAGATCAAGCCCTACAACTTTTATGAAGATCATATTTGCTTATTCTGACGCATTTAATAACTTCAAAGCTAAATGATTTCGGAGACAAGGAATCTCCATAGTTTTTCACTCACCAAAAGTCATTTAGCATTTTCCACTCACTAATGACTCAGCCCCCTTGTCATTTTGTATTTCTAATCCTCTATAAAAGGGGGCCTTAGCAGATCATTATGGGTGTTAGGTGTTAGTTACTAAAATGATACCATTTTGTTACTAGGTTTTTCTTGTAGTAATTTTCCTTTGTTCTAAATTAAAGTCATATTCTTCTTCTTCTTCTTCTTCTCTTTCTTTTTTCTTATTTATGAGTAACTAAGTTTCATTTTACTTGGGTGAAAGGGTGAAGCTCTTGGTAATAAAATAAGGTTAGATTTATTCTTCTCTTCTGGTTAAATGATTTATATTTTCTAGTAACCATTATACGTATTATAATTTGTTTCTTATAATTTAGAAATCATCTTTGTAAAGAGGAGTTCTTGATTTGTTGTAGACAAAATATTGGCACAATGAATGCTTTAACCCATTTATAAGTGGTGGTAATATTTTTAGGAAACATAATATAATTACGTATATTATTTTAAATGGACTTTTAATGTTGTATTTTCTGATTGGAACCTCCATGTTGCGAGGATTCTAATTGAGTTATAAAAGGAATTAATCTTACCTTTACTTTATTTACCAAGAGTGAATTTTTTTACCCAAGTAAATAATTTTAATCGTAGTAACAAAATATTTACTTCACCTTAATCTTCAACAATTCCCTGTGGATCGACCTCGGACTCACCGAGAAATTTATTACTTGAGACAATCTACACTTGGGTTTGCAAATGTGACAATTAAAAAATGTGCATCAGCAATTATCATAGAGTTCTTTAAGATATTTTAAACGAACTTTGGATGAAGTAATTTTTCTTATAGCAGTCCCACTCACATCAAGCTTCTCCAAAGACTCATTTTTATTCATGTTGGTGGGTAGCCTAGAAAGTTTTGAGCAACCGGAAAAATTGAGTCTTTTGAGAGATTTCAAATTGCAAATGGAATTTGGTAGGGAAAGTAGATTTTTGCAATCCTCCAAAGTAAGCCGTGATAAACATGTCATATTCTTTCCAAACTCAGGGAGCTTTTTAACTTTTGAGCAGCCAGAAAGAATCAACTCCTTCAAAGAGTCCATTTTCAATTTTCTTGTGGAAGGGTTTGAAGATTTATGCAATCTTTCAAGTTCAATACAACAAGCTTCTTGTGCTGTCCAACAGATTGGTGAACCTCAACAAGGTTTATACAACCTTCAAGAAGCAAAATTTCAAGACATGGAACCCCAGAAACTATAGGAGTTTGAATTAGATCTTTGGAATGGCTCAAATCAATGAACTTCAGCTTTGCAAAATACTGATCAATCAAAACAAAATGAAAGTAAGAAAATTAATTACCTTTGGAAGACTTTGTGCTTGCATTAAGTTAAATACAATAACTTAATTGAGCTACTTACTTGAGTTCCTTTCCAAATCTTTTTTATTTTGCTGTGACGCATTATTTTCAAGTCTATAACTTCATCTAACTGCACACCAAGCGGCAAGGCTTCCAAGGGATACTCCGTCCAATGAAGAACTTTCTTTGAACCGCAAAGACATTTGAGAACAAGTGGAAGTTGTATATTATGAAAATTAATGATAAGTAATTTAAGGTTACACATCTTTGAGAGGGCTTCGGGATCCCAAATTGCTTCGTATGGCTCAGTGGATGACTTTAAAACTATGTTTTGACTCAATTCAGTTTTCAAGCAAAGAATAATGAAGATACTGTTAAGACGTGATAAGGAGTTTCTTTAGTGAAATATTACTGACAGGATATCCTTAAATTTGAATGCAAGTCATGTAATTATCGTGAGTGTAAAGTGTGAGTCAACCACCATTTGCTATAATAAGGAGTTAAGATATAAATTCATTGAACATTTGTTAAAAGAAAAAGAAAAAAAATCTTACCTTATTACTTTTTAGTACTTCATCAATGTGCTCTATTGACCACAGCCGACTGCGTTTGCCAGCATCTAACGGACATTCTTCAATAACAATGCCCCTTCCCATTTTTTGTAGCAAATCATGCATCCCCAAACGCAATCCATCATAAGTTATCAATGATTTTTCAATTAGAACTTCAATTCCAATTGGTGGATAACGGTCACAATGTTTTAGTATTTGTGTCACAAGCTCTTTTACCCACCCTTTGAAAAAGCATGTGATATCAAGAAATAAAGTCTTATAACGTACCGGTAACGCATCGTAGCTTATTCTAAGTGTCTTCATCACAATATCATTCTCTGGGTCTTCTTTTATCATATCCAAAACTTCTTTCCATTGAAATTCTCTTCTTTCCCAAAGAAATGAACCCAACACCTCAAGGGCCAAAGGAAGGCCTCTAGCATATTGGACAACTTCTTTTGACAACTCCAAATAATGCTCGTGATGTTGATCTCTTTTAAAGGTTTCTGACACAAGAGTTGAAGGGATTCGTCCGAATTTAAGAAATCAATTTTATAACTTTCAACTATATGATAGCAATATATTTTACTTATTTTATAATTTTTTCATTGGGCTTCTTAAGGTTCAATTAAGTTTAATTAAGTTGATTTTATTACATTTATTGATATTGAGCTTAATTGGATATTCATTAAAAAAATTATTACTTAAATTGGCTTTAATTTGTATATTTGGCAACGTCCAGTAAATTAGCTATAATTTGAGTTTCAAATATATGATTGATGTGATTCTAGTCTTGTAAGAAAGCTAATTCAATTCTCTACAACTTTCATGAAAATCGAAAGAGTCAAATCACACGTTTGAATAATTTAAATTGGAGTTGAAGCAAGATCCAGAGTGTTGATCCTAACAGCTTGACCTCTGCGTACTTATCAGCCTATTTCTTGAGCTATAGGAGTTCAATTGACACCAAACTGGTGGCATTGGAAATTTAAGATCCAATTCTACAACTTTCATGAAGAACATACAAGTCATATTGGAAGTATAATAGATCATATTGGGCCTAGAAATCAAAACAGGGGAGTTGTAGCTGACCTGAACTGTGTGCAAAGATTGGACCATATCTCGAGTTGTAGGAATGATTTTGGGCTAAAACTAGCGGCATTGGAAAGCTAAGACAAAAGCCTACAACTTTCATGGAGACCACATTTTCATTTTCTGACGTCATCCATGAGTTCAGCACCGAATCATTTAGGAGACAAGAATCTCAATAAATTTTCACTCATTCACAATTATCAAACAACTCCTTTGGCATTTTCCACTCATCCACTCACTCATTAAACCACTCCATTGTAATTTTGTGCTTCTCAATCTCTATAAAAGGGAGCATTAGCTGCTCATTTGATCATCTTAGATTAGAGATCAAGATCATGCTATTGTGTTATTTGTTTATCTTGTTGTAATTTTCTTTTGTTCTAAATTGAAGTTATGATCTTCTTATTCTTCTTCTTTCTTTCTGTCCTCTTGTCTATAAGTAACTAATTTTCATTTTACTTGGGTGAAAGAGTGAAGCTTTTAGTAATAAATTAAGGTTAGATTCATTTCTTTCTTATACTTGCATGATATATTATCAAGTAGTCATTATATATGTTGTACTTTGTTTCCAATTAATTTAGAAACCCTCCTTATAAAGTGGAGATCTTGATTCATTGTAGATAAGAGGTTGACACAATGAATGCTTGAACTCATTTATAAGTGGTGGTGTTAATAAATAATTAAAGGAACCATAATATTTTACATATATAATCTTAAATGAACTTTGAATGTTGTATTTTTCTATTAGAACCTCCATTATGTGTGGATTCTAATTGGGTTATAAAAAAATTAATATTGTCCTTAATTTATTTACCAAGAGTGGATCTCCTAACCCAAGTAAATCTTTTTTATTTATAACTAAGTTTTATCACATTTATTGTTATGACAAAATATTTTCCTTATCTCAAAAAATTTTTCTCCATCAATTCTCTGTGGATAGACCTCGGACTACAAAAAATTTATTACTTAAGACAACCTACGCTTAGATTTGCAACTTATAATTCACATCACTATACCATGTGATGTTAGTAATTGCATGTCTCTTGTTGTTATTATAACTCTACTCCCAGGGCCAAACGACTCTTTCTTCTCAGCCAATCTCTCTAGTTGGCTTATGTCATCAACAACATCAACAACAAGGAGAGCTTTCTTGTTAAACAAAAGGTTTCTTATTGTGTTCTTTCCTTCCTCCAAATTTTCTATTTCCAAGCCTTTTATTTTCTGATGAGAAAGAAGTTTCCTTTGTAAGCGAAGCATACCATCTGTTTCACTAGAAATCTCCTTAACATCGTCAATGAAGCAACTAATATCAAATTGGTCACGAATTTTCTCAAAGACAACTTTTGCTAGGGTTGTCTTTCCGATGCCATCCATGCCCCACATTCCAATTAATAACTAATATTTTAACATTAAAATTACGAAATACCTATAAGATTTTAAAGTCGGCTCCAATACTCTATATGGATTCATTTTTTGAAGTTTGACAAATACTTCTATAAATGCTATTCATACACAGTTACATTTAAATTACTTTACATCTCTGCAGTTTTCACCATTTTATTATATATAAATTTATTTTATTTTCTACACACATACATCCTAATTCTACCATGTAAGCAAACATTTTTATCTATAACAGCCCAGTATTTTTTTATCTAAATATATCGTCATATAAAAGAAAAACTCAATACTGGTCATGTTACTTCTAACATACAACAACAATTAACCCATATTATTCATATACAATGAGTAAATATGGAGAACCACGATAATAAAAGTTATATATATACATCATCGCCTCCAAGACATATTGTAATATATAAACTTTTACTACAACAAAAACTAGCATAACATATAAGCTTTGACATCAAAAATCATATATTTATATTAATCTTCATACATCTTCTTCTTCATTTTTAAAGAACTCACATCTGAATTTACATGACAACACAATCAAAGTTAGAAATCACATATCTCAATAAAAATATTCTAATATCAGTATATATATTTATATATATATATATTATATATATATATATATATTCATTTGTGACTCATAATTTCTATATAATGTTGATATGTTATATTAAAAATTGCATAGATGTAGTAACGTGTATCTTCTCTCCACAATCCAATTAAAATTGTATGACAATAATCATTTCAATTATGAGGTTTGTAAAGTATCTTTGACTCTTTGTGCAGCATTTCATCAACTTATATCATCACTTAAAAAGTTGAAAAAGTAAACAAGTATATTTAAAGGGATCGGAAAAACAACCAACACTGATGAAGGTGATATAGAAACAACACAAATGTTATTTTTTAATTTTGAATTCGTTAACGAAATGGGAGTTGCTATGTTATGCTGATGAGCATAATAAATTTTGAAATTATATTAAATATAGAAATCGGTCAATAAAATACTTGATAGGTTAATATCCATTAAAGAAATGTTGACTAAAAATATCTATTAACTTTAATGAATATAAATGGCGTTAGACAACGTGGATCTATTTAAAAAAAATTATAAGTAAATAGGGATACCATTGAAATTTTTAAACTATATAATAACCTATGTGAAAATTTAAAAAAAAAAAACTATAAGGATCTACGGAATAGTTTAACCTAAGAAATCAATCTGTGTGGTAGTCCTAACATTACTAATACTAATTAAAATCTTCCGAGGACTATTCAGACCTTGGCTCAAAGGTGAGATTAAAAGGCTACTGAATAGTATACCTGAAGCATGGATCTTTTCATATGAATTTTTTATATGAAAATGTTATGTGAAAAGAAATATAAATACATAAGATTCTAATATAAGTCCCATAAATTTTAATAAGCTCCCACCATTTAAGATTTTTGTGGCTATTGCTCTTTTTATACAATCTTAAATATTTTACATGAGAGAATTCATGTAAATATGCCCATATTAGGTTAGCAAAAAGACCGATGCATGCTTCTTTGGTGGATACATCAGGCGTCGACGTGTTGTTTAGGTTCACGGCGTTCTTCAAATTATATAGCTCTGCAATCTGCACTTGGTCTTTACTGGAAAAAACTCCAGCGAGTTTCAGACAATAACTGATGAGCAAAATTTTTCAAATGGTTAGCTAGGTGATGGACAAAAACAAGTAGCGTAAATCAGACCATTGATATGGGTCAAACGTTGATGAACGGCTGATATTCTAGATCTGACTTTCGTTTTCGTGTTAATGTATTTATTGCATTATGATTATTTTTTCGTTTATATTATTGTGACTTGTCCACGTTGATGGAAGTATAGATGAATGAAGTCCAGAATTATTGCATTATGATTATTTTTTCGAGCTTGGCATATTAATAGTTTTATGGTATACTTTATAATAAACTACGATCGAAAAGGAAATAGAATAATAAATTACATTACAGATTTGAATATTTGAAAATTCAGAATATGATATATAAATGATATTTGACTTACAAGTGGGATACATAATAAGAAATGACTCATTCATATGGTATATGAGCACATTAAATCACATTCACATGTAGTATGCTGTCTTAGACAAGTATTGTATTCTTAGTGTTTAAATTTTTTTTTTTGTTATATTATATGGACCAAAGAGGTAAGTTGAGTATAATTTTTGAAACAGTTTACATTTACTAAATACAATTTTGAATTGGTAGTCTATCATGTACTATAATTTATATGGGATAAGGCTCTTTTATAATATATTTTTTAAAAATATAATATGGATGTATTCATCAATAAATTTTAATGAATTAAGATTATAATATATTTTAAATTAAATTAATAATATATATATATATCCTTATTTGCTTTTTTTTAAAATAAATTCAACAAAACAACTTGATATATGTGCAATGGATGAAATTAGATTTTATAAACTTCACAATGCAGTAATAATAAATATGTGCAAAATACATTTATTAAATAGACATGCTTGATATACAGAAGTAAATTAAAGTCAATGCAATTATATATACATTTCTCTCAGGGACTTTTTTTAACCAAGGATATAGTCCTAGATGAATTGTGGCTGTAACGGGTTTCACGCAGCGATGCCAGAAAAATAAAGGTGTAGTAGGAAATAGTGGTGGAAACAGGTCAGACCAAACTTTAGTTTAAACAGGCCTGACTTGTATCTCAATTATAAGGCCTGAGTTTGGCCTGTGAACTTATAATAGGCCAATTTTTAAGACCTAGCCTGACCTTTTTAAAAGTCTGACCTGGCCTGAAAGCCTAATTAAAGGCCTACTTTACAATTAGGCCTTTAAATAGGCTAACAGACTTACTTTTAAATAGGCCAACAGACATTTACATAGACTAACAGACCTACCTTTGAATAGGTCAACATGCCTTACATAGACTAACAGACCTACCTTTAAATAAGTCAATATGCCTTTACATAAACTAACAGGCCTAAACCTTGAAATAAACCAACGGGCCTAGTCAAAACCAATAAACCTTTGTTATAATTTAACACTCACCTTCTAATTTTATAGATACTCACCACTTTCTTACTCTAGTCTTTGGTCAATGTGAGACTTGGAGATATACCAAGTTGCTCATTTTCTTACTCTAGTCTTTCAAGTCCCACATCGACCAAATATCAGAACAAGAAAGTAGTAAGCATCTATAAAAATAAAAGTGAGTGTTAACTTATTATTTTCATTCTAATAAATATATTACATAAATATATTAATAAACATGTTATTTCTATTCTAACTTAACAACTTAAGTTTTAGTTATTGACTTTTATTAAAATTTAATTAAAAAATATATTATAATAAATTAATAATTATAATTATAATTAATAATTTATAATTATTATAATAATATATATTATATTATATATAATTAAATAGGTCGGCCGAGGCTGTTAAGCTTAAAAGGCCTATTAGATGGCCTGAGGCCTGACCTTTTTAGTTAAACAGGCTTTTAAAAAAGCCTTGGCCTAGCTTGTTTACTAAACAAGCTAGGTCAGGCCAGGCCTCAGGCCAGGTCAGGCCATAGGCCCCTGACGGACAGTCTAGCCTATTTCCACCCCTAGTAGGAAATGTATCGCAAGGCCTTGTTGGTTGATGTTGAGGGGAGGAAAAGGAGAGTGTAGAAGAAGATAGAAAAGATCGATGCATGCTTCTTTGGTGGATGCATCAGGCGTTGACGTGTTGTTTAGGTTCACGGCGTTCTTCAAATTATATAGCTGTGTAATCTGCACTTGGTCTTTACAGGAAAAAACCTCCAACAAGTTTCAGCCAATAACTAATGAGCAAAATTTTTCAAATGGGTAAGAAGATGTATATTTCAAGGGTATGCACGAGAAGTAAAGGGCTATAGATTGTGGTGTACAAAAAAGGTAAGCTCACCTAAGATTATTATTAGCAGATATGTCACATTTGACGAAGTGACAATGGTAAATCAGAAACGAGAATCTGAAGTAAATCAGGCAGAGACAGATCATGGTGCTAAGAAACGGGTGGAGTTGGAGATTGACACTAGGAAGATGAAGTTGGAAGAGGACACAAGTCAGTCACGTACTTCAGGTGTTGCTCAACCTGAAGAAAAACAACAAGATGAATATGGAGACAAGAGTGCTGGTGAAGAAACCAGAGGAGCAGAACCATACAATATTGCTACTAGCAAAGAAAGGAGACAAATTCAGAAACATCAAAGATATTTGAATTATGTTGCTTGTGCACGTGACTCGTCAGATGCAGATCCTATAGCCTTTGCTTTGGCTATGGCAAATGGTGCAGTGGGAGATGAACCATCTACCTACTGTGATACAGTAACAATAAGAAGTCAAAAGAATGACTAATAGCAATGAATGAGGAGATTGTATCTCTTTAGAAAAATCAAATGTGGGAGCTAGTACAACTTCCAGAGGGGAAAAGAGTAGTTGGCAGCAAATGGGTCTTCAAAAGGAAAGAGGGAATCCCTGGCATTGAACCTCCAAGGTTCAAGGCAAAACTGGTAGTAAAGGGTTATACTCAAAAGGAAGGCATTGACTTCCATGAAGTATTCTTTCCTATGGTGAAGCATAGCTCTATTCGGATCCTATTAACTATTATAAGTACGTTTGACTTGGAGCTGGAACAGCTTAATGAGAAGACAACGTTCTTGCATGGTGAGCTAGAGGAGCAGATCTACATGATTCAACCGGAGGGGTTCATAGTTCTTGAGAAGAATGATCATATTTGGCTGTTAAAAAAGTCATTGTACGGCTTGAAGCAGACCTCAAGGCAATGGTACAAAAGCTTTAATGCATTTATGATTGGTAATGGATACAAAAGAAACCAATATGATAATTGCATCTAATCTAAAAAGCTTCCAGATGGTTCTTGTATTTATTTGTTGTTGTATGTAGATAACATTCTAATTGCAGCTTGCAACAAGGTTGAAATTAGTATATTGAAAAATCGGTTAAGAAAAGAATTTGAGAGGAAAGATTTAGGTGCAACAAAGAAGATTCTTGGTATGGAGATTCATAGGGAAAGGTATCGTGGTAAATTGTTCTTGTCTAAGCAAAATTACATTATGAAAGTGCTACAACGCTTTAATATGGATCAGTCTATACCAGTTAGTACTCCCTTAGCTGCGCATTTTAAGCTATCTTCAAATGAATGTCCGAAAACTGAGGAAGAGGTGGCGCATATGACTCATATACCTTATTCTAGTGAAGTTGGCAGTCTCACATATGCCTTGGTGTGCACATGACCGAATCTTTTACATGCAGCAAGTGTGGTGAGCAGATTTATGAGCAAACTAGGAAAGGTGCATTAGGAAGCTGTGAAATGGATCATGCGGTACTTGAGATGTTCCACCGATGTCTGTTTGATGTTTGATGGTCAGCAGACTTGTGGGGTTGTAAGCTACGTAGATTCTGATTATGCAGAAGATTTGGACAAAATGAGGTCATTAACAGGCTATATCTTTACAGTCTTTGGATGTACTATTAGTTGGAAGGCGACATTGCAATCCACAGTTACATTGTCAACTATTGAAGCTGAGTATATGACATTGACTGAGGTTGTGAAAGAGAACATATGGGTGCAAGGTCTTTTCGGTAGTTTTGGATTGGACAAAAAATAACCAATTATATATTGTGATAGCAAAGCGCTATTCATCTGGCAAAAAATCCAGTATACCATGAAAGGACAAAGCACATTGATGTTAGACTTCACTTTGTCAGAGAAAGTATCAATAATGGTACAGTTGTAATTCAAAAGATAGTCACAATTGAGAATCCTGCAGACATGATGACGAAATCATTGCAGGTTGACAAGTTCAAACATTGTTTGGACTTGGTCAATATTTGCAGAGGTTGAAAACTCTTGCAAATGCAAGTCAAAGTGGAGAATTATTAGTCGGTGGTTTGCATCTCAAAGTCAACAATTGGAGGAAGATTTTGTTGTTCTTTAGAATCACTTTCGGTGGATGGCAGATGCATTTTGGTGGTGGTTGGCAAGCAAGAAAGTCTTAAATGAAAGGCTTGAATGGGTTCTCTATAAATAGAGAACCATTGCATTTGAAACAACACAACAAGTAGAAGAAGCAACAATAGCTTTTGAGAATAAGAGTAAAAATAGAGAGTATGAGGAAATTTCAAGAGTGTAGTGTGTGAGTATACACTGGAGATTTTGGGTATACTCTCTAGTTTCTGTAATACTATAAATTGTATTAGGAGAAAGTCTCATTAGAAAACACTATATTTTGTACCTCTTGTGTAAGAGAGTATAGATAGGATATTGTAATTATCCTTGATATAATGAAATATTTTTTGGAGTTTGTCCCATTGTTTTTTCTTCAGTATACAAGGGAATTTTCTACGTTAAAATTTAGTATGCAGTTCTTTATCTATTTTGTTGATACAAATAGTACTGACTAGTGGATCCCATTGCAAAAATATTATTCGTGCTTTACTATATTGTTAGTTCTTTTTCACAAATTTGAGTGCACTTCCGCTTACATCTATAAAGTGTTCAAGACATTTAAGGTGTATCCAACTCTAATTTCTTAATATATATATATATATATTAAAAAAGAAAGAGAAGGCTATATTTTATTATATATTTCACTAATAAAAAATTTATTTCTTATATATAAAATATAATCTTATCATTAATTATGATAAATTTCACGCAAGGGAACTTTGCCACAAAAATATTCATGTCATATTAGGTTAAATTTTTTAATGATGATTTAGCTTTTCTCGATAACAAATGATAGTAAAATCAATCTAATATATAAACAAAGTTCAGGGCACTGTTGATGCAGCTAGCCATGTTATCTGATAATGTTAAAAGGTGTGCTTTATATAATAAAAGAATTCTATCAATGTGGGACTCAGTCTCAGTCACTTTCTAAATTGTTCCAAACTATAAGAACTTTTATTAAAATACCTAAGTTTATGTTCTAGTTAAGTGTATAATATCCAAAGTCCAAACTAAGATGTTAGATTGGAAGGTTAAGGAATAAGGATATTAGGAACCCTGATGTTACTATGAATTTTAAGAATATCTCTTTTCCAATTACCCGTGCAACCCCAGATGGCACTTGTTGGAATATATAATTCTTCAGACGGCCAATTTAAAAATAGCTTATAGCATTACTGAGAAACTTCTTTATCCAAACCTTGGATTATCTGCCAATCCAGAAAATTCTTTCAAACTGAGCTCACACCAAAAACAAAAAATAAAAAAATAGCCGTCTATTTCAAGCAACCAGATGTTAGGACTTAGAAGCAATGGATGAAATTAGATTTTCTGAACTTTACAGTGCAGTAATAATAAATATGTGTAAAATACATTTATTAAATCGACATGCTTGATATACAGAAGTAAATTAAAGTCAATGCAATTATATATACATTTCTCTCAGGGACCTTTTTTTACCAAGGATATAGTCCTAGATGAATTGTGGCTGTGACGGGTTTCAGTCAGCGATGCCAGAAAAATAAAGGAGTAGTAGGAAATGTATCGCAAGGCCTTGCTGGTTGATGTTGAGGGGAGGGAAAGGAGGATGTACAAGAACAAAACAATGAGAACGAAAATCAGAGTCATGACCACAAAGGTGGAGGCCAGCCAGGTGAGTTTGCTTATAACAGTGTAGACACCACCCAAGAAAGCAAGAGATAGTGAGACGAGAGCCACTCCCAGAAGCGGCATTGCCAATTTAAGAGCATAAGCCAACAAATGAATTTCTCCCAATCGTGCCCAAAAGAGTATGATAGTTGCAACAATGGAACTAAACAAAGATATTGTGATGCAGAAAATGAAAAACTGGAACATGGCATGATATAGGTTATGGGCTAAGCCATGATCATCTGCCTCACCGGGCACGGAGAAACATGCTGCCACTGACGCCGTCACTATAAGGGTTGAAACCAACATAAGTGTCTCCACTCTGTCTTTAAACGGTTCGGTGCTAGAGACAGAGACTCCCTTTTTACTCGGCTCCGTTTTCGGGGATTCTTCATTCGACTTCGAGTTACTCGGTCTAACAGGGAGTATTTTACTAGGACTTGGCTTTGCACCAGCAGATTTCAATGCAGTCCATGTAAGTCGCTGCAAATATTACATCTTTAGTTTATAAATAAAAAAATAAAGAGAGAAAAGACAATAAAAATAAGGAAAATGATGCTTGCAAAACATTTTTGTACGTCATTTTTTTACATGATTAACAATATATAAGTATCTGATTTATAGTATATATTATGTGGTTAATGGAACTCATAATCAATTACCAATAAGGGATAGCAAAACTATAAAAATGATGTGTAAATTTGTAACGTGAATAGTAAAACTGTAAAAATAAGGATGCAAGAGAATGATGAATGGGTCATTGACTCATTGTATTTAATCTAAAAAGAATAAAGACAATTTATCTAATTATTGAAGAAAAGCTGGTGTTGGGTTAAATTTAACTAAAGAAAGAGAATGGCCTAATAATATTATAACATTCTAGATATATAGTTTATTTTGTATTAGGGCATTTTTCTGTCATTATTCTTTTGTAGAACAAGTGACTGATTGCCACCCTCGTTGTATCCATTATATATTATCTATCTTCAACTAAAACTTAATTCATATGAAGTATATTTCAAAATTTGAGTGTATATAAAAGTAATTTTGTGTAAATGCTAGTCGCACTTTCATGACTAAATGAAAAATTATACAAAAAAAGAAAAACAAAAGACTTATGTTGTTTGAGTTCGTCAGGACATAGTACTACTTGCCTGTCGAAGGGATGGATTTTCTTTCTCAGATTGATAAATTGCATTAGCAATGTCAAGAGCTGTTTTCTTATCTTTGTCAACCAGATCAAGATCCACTCTGTCGTCCCATGTTAAGGCGTAGACAATTTTGGGATGACACCGAATGGTGGCCAGGTGCAAGGGGGTATTTCCATTCTCATCCTTTTGATTTATCATCCTCTCACCAACTTGAGGAGATTCAAGGAGGTAGCGCACCACATCATGCTTTCCACTTTTTGCTGCAATGTGAACAATATTGCGGCCAGATTTGTCAAGCATCTCTGTGGGATCCGGACAGTATTCTAACAACTTCTCAACTACTTCCTTGTGCCCTCCACGACATGCTAGATGAAGTGGAAAGAAGCCTTTTTTGTCCCTCTTAATGCTACAGGACTTACATTTCTTAAGTAATTCAACGACACCTTCACGGTAACCTACAGATGCTGCGTAATGAAGAGGAAGCCTTTCATGTTCGTCCCTTAAATGTATCCATTCTGGCTTCTGGCGCAGTATGTTACTGAGCATATCTGGCATATATACACAAAACATTATCAATTATGTCTCCAGTGTGTGTCCACTAGTAATTAAATTTTGCCTCTTAAATTCAGCAAAAATAAAAAATAAAAAAATTGCATCATAAAATATTTACTCATATTTCTCTATGGGATATAAATTTTGTGAGAGTTGCGAATCTGAATACCACCAAATCCCTTTGGAAAATATTTTCATATGCATTATACTTAAATCAGTTAGTTATATCAAGCAAAAGAAGATATGCTTTTAATTCATTCTCACTTTATCCTGTGGGAATTTGTCCCTTTTCTCATAAGATAATCAACAATTAAAAGGCGACGATGCAAAAGATATATCTTTCTATTAAGATTAATGAAGAAACTAAAAGAGCAAGTGAGCAACATGAATAATTTAGTTACCTTCATCCTGCTTCATGATTGCTGCTACAAGGGGTGATTTTCCCTTTGGCTTCGCATTCGCAGGGCACTTGTCCAAGATTCGATTAACAGTTTCAGTGTGCCTAGCCTCAACCGCCAGGTACAGAACTGATTGATTTTCCTTGTTTGGAATATTTAATGCAAATTCATAACAAGACCGTGACAATGATTTCCCTTTGTAGTCTGTAATCGTGTATGCATCAAGAACTTGGAAAATCATAGCCCCCATGCTTCTTGTGCTACTCATCATAGCCTCGTGTAACACAATGTTTCCTTGATTGTTCTTCTCTTCCATGAGATCTAATAGCCCCGTCATATTTGTTCTCTCATCGTATTCCTCAGGCGTTATATCCGATTCCAAACCCCTATATTTTATCCACTCCTTAGCTATCTCGTGCCTTTGGAAATTAGCATAAGCTGCCAACAACTTTTTAACAGTGGAGATATGTCCAGCCCTTGCAGCAACATGTAGGGCACTGTCACCGTTTGAGTTAAACGAGAACAGAAGGTTTGGGGCTTGTTGAGCTACCTGATCCACCACCTCATTGTTGCCATACCAAGCTGCTAAATGTAGCACAGTGTTTTCCAAGGGGCTCTTAAATTGCCTTAAAGAGGAGGAATTCAGCGAACTCCTTGCACCTCCCTTCACTACGTGATATACTTCTCCAAGCAATTCAAGATTCTCATCATACTCGCCATGTCTCGTAGGGTCCCCAATGACAATCGAGGGTTCTGGTTCAATTTCACTTTCCACACTAACAAAAGTATCGCTTGAGATCTCTTTTTCTTGCTTTATGTCAGCCAGCATAATTTTACTTTCAGGCCTAGACCCCTCATTTTTGCCCGATGACGCTTGAGTTGCTTCACCCATCTCTTTTCAAGAATAATCAGGGTTCAAATTTTATTTTTTGGTACAAAAAAGAGTCCATTCTTTACAATGTATATGGGAATCATCAACATCAATACAGTATTTAAACAATCTTTGATATTAAAAGCGTCATCACATGCTACTTCGGTCTCGAATAAGCGAAGCGGCTTATGAGTTTACTTGCGAACTATTTTCACTTAGTTTATTTATTAAATAAATTAGATTAAATTATTTTATATTTTAAATAATTTATAATAAAAAATATGTGAAAGAATTTTTGAAAAATAAGTGATGATTTCTTTTAAAATAATCTAAATCAGACATGCAACTTAAAAAAAGTCTATTTAATTAAATAAATTAAACCTAGATCTTTAAAATGTTTATTTAACCTCACAAAAAGACTAATTTATTTATTATTTATACATATAATTAATAATTTAAAATATTAATATAATTATTTATTATATATTATATATATATATAATAATTTTAGTAGAGGCTAGATATAATTAAAACCTAGTAAGCTTAAGCCCATTCACTAGCATGTGCCACAAACACTTGTAATTTAATGAGTAGTTTTTGAGAATTTATTAATTCAAAACTAATTTAACTTATACTAATATTAATAAATCGAAATCTTTAATATAAAAAAAAGTAAACGAAAACACTTTTCTCGTGGCTGTTACTTATATTAAAGAATAATAAATAATTTAATTTAAACAATAATATTGATGTATTTTTCTAATATAATGCGATATATGAAGTTTAAAATTATAAGCTTTTACAAAATATCTTAACTCATCACCACCTGTTATTGACTTTAGTTTTCAAGTACTTTAAATTCTAGGATATACTAGAAAATCCTTAATATGAGATGAAATTTAATAATAAAAAATATTCATTGCTGATAGAGATAAATTCTGTCATCAAATTCATAAAAATATTCCTTGTGATACGAGCCTAAATAATTTCAAATTATGCTGCTAACAATGTAATAAAGTCCCTTTTTACGACGAAATAGCTTTCGTCGTAATTCTATTGCTAAGTGTACCAAAACAAATTCTATTGCTAAAACATTAAGAAATGTTATATTATATAACAACACCAAGTTTTCTATTGTTAAATATCATTTTTCTAGTAGTGACATTAGTCAGGGTATTTTCGAAAAAAATGAATAACAAATAATTGAAATACTATCATGAATAATATCAGGCCTAATTATACTTACCTTTTCGGATGTTACGATTTATTACACCCAATATTTTTTTTATTTAAGAAATTATATTTACATCTTTTACTTTATATGTTGTTTTTACAACCGGACACTTTTTAATTTATTTAAGCAATTACACCAATCTTACCTACTGTATGAAAGGACCCTACACTATTTTCCCTTGCGTATAATAATGTGATGCAGGTAGATGTAATTTTTTAAATAAAATAATTTCAATGTAATAAGCATTAACTTTAACATAGTGTAGAGTAATTATCCCATAACATAGCCTTTAAATATTGAAAAACAGCATAACTAATATATAGAATTAGTAAATCACTTATAAATAAATCTATATAAGAAAGGATTTATAAATTTAGATTACTCTAATATTACTATTCTAATTTCGAGAAGTAAATTGCAAACTCAAATTAATATATCCAAATTTAAAAAATGCAGCTAATATAGAATACGATGAAAATTTAATATATCCAAATGAAAAAAATGCAACGAATATGGAATACAACGAAAATTTAAGGACAAACCAAAAGAAAAAAGATATTTGCACAATACATTTTACACATCATTTATAAAAAAAATAAATAAATCATACACATCATTTTTACACAAGTAATTAATATGCAAATAAGCGGTGATTAATATATATTATGTTATAATTGAGAATGGTAATTAATTATCACTATGTGATGTGGTGATTAGTATATTATATAATCATCAGTGTATATTATGTAAAGATTGATATAAAAGTGATGCGTGGATTTTAGTGCGTGAATAGCAAAACTAAAACCAAAATTGTCTGAACTTACTTGAGGTTGATATTGACTACGAGATCGCTCCCTCAAGGCCTCAACAACACTGCTTTCCCTTTACGAGTGGTCTTGGATGCTCCTAAAACTTCTATATATAGGATTGTTTGTTGATTCTTTACGTGTGCAATCTTAATTACTTATTTTGTAACAGATGAAAAAGGGTAGAGCCGCACTCTCTCTTGCGCGCGCCTTTTGTTCTATTCAAGCTTGTCCTGTGCAAAATGATCTCTACAATTTAAGGACAATTCTTTAGACTAGCTCCGAAATAAATTCGCCGTACAAGTTATTCTGCCTGTGTTGATTTCCACGTTGATGAAAGACAAGGTGAAGACTTTAACTATATATTTGGGATAATTATAAAAATTTAATTATTTTAATAATTAATTATTATATAAAAGTTTTTTATTATAATTGATTATAAATGAATTAGTTTTATGTTTAAATATATTAGTTAAAATGTAATTTTAAGTTAATTTATTTTATTTAGATAGTATAAAAAAGAATTATTTTTATACATTAAATTATCAAAATAAATATAGAATGATTAAAAAAATTATTTAATTGAAGACAAAATAATATTTATATTTCAAAATGTAAAGAATAATTTATAAGATAGAATTATAAACTTCAATCTTCAGCATTATGAAAAAAAATTATAATACATTAAATTTTGTGTAAAGTTGAAACTAATTTTGTCAAACATGTTATAAAACTGTTAAAATAACTTTTTTTCAAAAAACAAAAGTTGAAAAAAGCTAATCAAAATTCTACCAAACAAGCTCTAAATAGTTTGCAAAAAGGTTATGAAGCACAGACACTCCGTATCAGAGACATAGAGACACCTGTATGACACACATATCTTACATGTTGGAATGTGTTCAATTAAATTATTTTTTTTTCAATTTAGACACCCTTGGACACGTCTCAGACAAGCTTGGATACGTCTCAAACACGTTTGGACACGTTTAGGACATAACTTGGACACAACTCATTAATATTTAAAAGAAATTAGCTTCCATTATTAACGTTCAATTAATAAGTCCGTAATTCACTCAAACTCAATCACATAACTAACGTCTCAAGCCACTATTTTCACATACCAGTATTTTAAGTTTTATCTTTTCATACATTACTATTAGACTTTTAAGTTTTATCTTTTGGTACACCACTATTTTCATTTGCTCTTTCTACCTTTACTCTTACCAAATCGTCTACTTCGTCGTCACCTAAGCTTGCTTCACACTAATATTCTCTCTAGTTAATTTTTTTTATGCACATGTACTCATATATGGTTAGTTCTATTAGGATAAGTTGATTTAGGAGATTTTTTAGAATATATCAATAGAAATTATGCTCCATATTTTTTAAAAGATACTTACTAAGTAATAAATATTGGCACATATGGCATATATTAAGATATTGTAAATTTTTAAATTTATAGAAATGATATTAATGAATTATGAATTTTTTTACTTAAAAATTTTATATATATATATATATATATATATATATATATATATATATATATATATGCTTTGTCGTATCTTATAATTTTTGAATTTAGTATTTTTTGTGTCCAGTATCTCTGTATCCGTGTTGTGTCTTATGTCCATGTCTGTTTCTGTATTTCATAGCAAAAAAGTCATTTGATTAAACTTTTACCTCATCTTTGTAGGAAAAAATAAGTATAGAGCTAATAAGGTGCGATACTATTAATAATAATAATAATAATAATAATATAATATTATTATTATTATTATTATTATTATTATTATTATGTTAAAGGAGCAAGCATGTGAATAAAGGAGATAAATATAGGTAGTTTGAGGAAAAATCGAACCCATTTACTTCAGATGAAAAAGTAAAGAATTTTAATTAGTATTGATGAAAACATCAAGAGATTGAATTCTAATAAATTTATAGTTTATTATAGTACTAACGTGTGTTGATCCAAGTAGAAAGGACTTGAATTTCTTTAAATATATAATCATAAATTTGATCTATATATGAAAATAACACATTTATGAGAGGTCTTTACTTAAACACCTGACTGTATCTCAGGAAATTAATATCTCACTTATTAAGTGATAAAATATTTTGAGAAAAAAAAAACACTTGTTATGTGTATATATATTTTATCACAATATTAACCATTAATTTTTTCACCAATAATTAAAATTCATCACTTTTTGTTTTATAGTGGATCCCTTATTTTCAAGGAGTCAAATGACATCATTGCATCATAATTTTAAGAAAAATAATGGTTTTACATCATTTTTTATCTCATATTTATTTTAGATGGGTGTAATTAAATGAAAAATAATAATAAAAAAATAAATATGATAAATAATATTAAAAAAGTATGAAAAGAAATATATATATTATTTGTAGTAAAAAAATTAGAATTGTAATTTTAAAGATTGAGACCAGTCTGGTGGAGCTGCAATTTCGTTGACAGCTCTTCCAATTACTTTTGATTTATTATTTTTTAACTATAATCTTTAATTAATTTTTTTAAGTTAAATTTATTGAGATCTTTCATTTTAAGTAATTTATATATATTCTTAATTAATTACAATAATTTTATTTAACATGAAAAATGATTAAACTTTTATTATTAATTACTGGAAAAGGACAGAGGAATTATGACACGTAGAGGAGAAGAATAAGCCACCAGGAGGTGCTTTGTAGATAGTTCAACTTTCTTGATTAGTTGGAGAAATTTTTAATTATACATAATTATATCATGTTATTTTTATTATATTTATAAAAAATTAAAAAAATTATAAATTTTTTAATAAGTAAATTTAAAGAATTTTATTTTTTTTAATTTTTTATAAATATATATCAAAATAATATAATATAATTATGTGTAACTAAGAATATCATGATGAATAGATCCTCCTTTGGCTATAGAACCAGTACAAGCATTAACTATTCGCATACTATATATGCTCAAATAATTTTTAAATAGTTTAAATTTAAAGTATTAAAATGAAGGCTTCTTGTTTTGGTAATGATATTAAAGTTAAAATATAGGAAAATATTAGCCCCGGACTTCCAATGTTATAACTAAAAGTTGCACCATAAAGATATTCCTCCTATATCTGAGATAGTTGAAGGCAAATTACAGATTATTATCCCCGTTGAAAAACGAAGTACACATTATTACTTTGTGTATGTGTGCGCACTATCCTTCTCTTGACTTTTTAAATGAATGTGTTTCCGTTCAAGTTTATGAATACTATAACTTATTAAGAAGGAGATTATAATAAATTAAGTACCACATTGAACTTTTATGTTTGCTCAATGTAAGACATAACAAAATGTCAAATTTAATAAATATAAAGAAAGAAAAATTAAGACTCAAGTTTCTTATTTGCCTACTTCAAGAGTTTTTCATAAGCCGAATGCAAAAGTTTTGCATGTATATCTTCAAACGAATTGATAAGATACGTCACTAAAATTATTTTATTTTTAATCATTTACAATTTGCTAATGTTATCTAACAGATCGAGATATGTATAGCCAATGTATAAAGTGACGTCAGAGTTGGAGATATAACACCTGTTTCAAGGGGATAAAGGGAAAGAACACCTTATTTAAGGAGGAACGAATTTAAATATTATTTAAAAAATGAAAAATGAAATATTTAAAATATTTTATGGATCCGTGAGCCATATCCCCTCAATTAATGGATCATTTGCAGGGTCTTCGCATAATTAAATTGACCATATCTTATATCTGCATAAGTTATGCTCCATTTGCATAAACGAATTAGAATTAAAATATAAAATTTTAATTTTAATTTTAATTTTAATTTTTTAAAATTAAAATTAATTTAGAATTTTAAATTTTATATTTAAAATTATTAAAAAATTAAAATAAAAAATTATAATTTTAAATTTAATTATAATTTTATTATTTAAAAGTATAATATAAAATATTAAAAAATTATTTATAAAATTATGTAATAAAAATATTCATACAATAATATTTTTATAATATAATAATCATATTTTTATCATAAAAAATTTCATGATTTTTTTAAAAATAAATACTATTATAATAATTTTATATAAATATAAAAATAATTTTTATATAAATATAGAATATAAATAAATATGATTATTCATAATTAATTGAATAATTTTCTATATAAATATGATTATACAGAAATGGTTTGTGTAATAATGAGATTGGGGTGTAGTGGGTTTGGATGCTTTTAAATTTTTTTTTCTCAAATGTTTAATTGTAAAAAAAAATATAAAGAAAATTATTAGTGGGATCCGATTATAAATGTAAAAATTCTTTTATAATTTTTATTTTTTTTTCTCTCTTACAATTTAGTACTTGAGAGAAAAAAAAAATTAAGAGGATCTAAATCTGATATGTAGTACAAGAACTGAATCTGTGTGGTTCATAATGCCATGCAATTGAAGCTAAAAAGTTTGATTCCAACCAAGGATCTGTTGAGGCTCTAGACACTTAACTACTATAGCTCATTAACTTATTGACTAATATAGTGGTTAGTTATTTAGTTATCGTTTAGCTACCAGAATTAGTTAGTCAGTTATTTCTTTCCAGCCAATTACCAGCTGACATGTCAGCATCTTGTATTTGTATATAAACTTGTTTCACTTAATGAGATAAGATCCATTTTCACAAATCTCAAATACTCTGATAATCAAGGCGCTTTTGTTGGGAGTGTCAAAACGTTTTCGGAGCTTTGAGGTAAGGAGGTTGGATGAAAAGAGCTATGAATATGGATCAAGTGATATTGGGCTATGTCGGTTTGAAACCGGTTCAAAGTCAAATGATTCTTGATTGGATTATTCAGATTGGGACATTGGGTCAAATTTGAATTGGGCCAGTCCAAATCAATGATTTAAGAATTGGACTGAAACTTGAACAGGGAGGATTTGCAGTCCAAAAAAATAACTGGTAAGATTTTCAATATAGCCAAATTAAATAATAGAATATAGTATAATATAATTATATTATATTTAAGGAAAAAAATGAAAAAATAGAAGGGTCGTTGACAAGACAATAGTAGAGATTAAAGGAAGAAAGAAAGAAAAGACAAAGAGTTTGGTGACATGGCCACAGACGTGGTTCCTTAGTTAGCACATGTTATTGAATTTGTTTGTGTTGTTAAGCACCGGACAGCCATGATATTAAATAGAATAGGAGAAGAGGAACCCATTCACTGTTTCTATATATTGAAATTAAGATCATTACTAGCAGCAGCGAGGAGGTAGTAAAAATATAAAAACTAGTCGTACTCCATGCTGAAGCAAGATTGGGTCGAAGGGTCATGGATTGCGGAGGATGATGAAGTGTTAGCCGACGATTACATCAGGAATTAGGGAAGAAGGAGAAAGGCATTGTTCTCCAATAAATTTGTCCACCTTCGCTCCAGAAAGAGTTGCGTGGATGAACTATTTCTATCATAATTTTAAATTGTGGTTGCATTTGTAGTTGTGATTGTGCCATTTATTGTAATTGTGGATAATTGTAATAAAAAGTGACCAATGCGTAATTGCGATCAAGATATAATTGTGAAACGTAATTTAAAACCATAATCTCCACCTATGGTCAAACACGGTTTATGAACTCGGCTCAAGGGAGTCGCCGTTTTGATCCAATTGTTAGTTCAAAGACTAGAGTAGTTTTTAGATATTGATTGGACTGAAAAAAGGACATAGTCAGTTCATAGTGGAAGTAGCTGAACCAAGTACCAACTGATCTAACTTGAATTTTATATTGGTCCAAATATTTTAAAATAAATATTCTTTATATTTCTTGTTTTTTCTTTAAATTTAGCAAGGTAATTTTTTTTTCATTTTTCATTTTTGTTAACCTAGACAAAATTTGGTGATTATAACACGCTTAATCTTTTTTAGGTTTATTGTTTTCAAAATTGCATACAATTGTATTGTTTTTAAAAAAAATTACGTTATTTTCAAAGAACTTTTCCTTTAATATTTTTCTTTTTAAACAATTATTCAATGAGAAATGATATCTACAAATAATTTTATTTTACATTTTATTTGTTTAAAAAATAAAAAAAGTAAAAAAATATATTATAATGTGCATTTTTATTTTATTATTTAAAAAATATAAAAAAAGTGAAAGATCTCAAGTATATTAGTGATGGAAACTATCAACTAGAACCGTTAAAATGAGCAAAATTTGATGAAATCTGGATCGAATAGTCTGATAAAAAGAATAGATTAAACTAATAAATATTAACTTAAAATTAAAAATAATTCGAATGAACCGACTCGAATAGGTCGACCCATATCGGATTGAGCTAGTCCAACTCATTTACATTAAAAAAAATAGAATAAACTAACAAAATATCAATTTAAAATTTATATAAAATTTATATAATCTAATTTAATCTAACTCAAAAATAATTTGACACAACTTATTTTCACAACTCTGGTGCCAACCATAAACAAAACAGAAACGATAGCCTCACATTACTATGTACGTAAGTTTCACAAAAGAGAAACGGGTGGCCGAAAGAGTTTTAGTTATCTGAAGATAGATGAAATATTTTCGTCCATTCATTTCAGTTTTGTGAGCTTCCTGTACTGCACAACTAACAACAGCACTCTAATAAAAATCCACCAGTCCACAAAAGTTCATGGTTCTCGGAACCCATTGACAATTCATAATGTCGTCATGATTCATGTCATTTTGTTTATCCTCTTGGAACGATAGGTTAGCTATTTACCATACCAGCGTCTTTATCCGTGCTTAAATTATTATTTTTATATAAAATAATTTAACTTAATTTTATTATATAAATTTATTATTTTTCATACACACTTATTATTTTATTCAAAATAAAAACTTTAATTAGAGTTTAAATAAAAAGTTATGGTGTGTTTGTTTAAGTGTTTTTTTTTCTCAAAAACACTTTTTTATTAAAAAAATCAGTTCTAAAAAGTTTGAGAGTATTTTTGAGTAAGTTTTTTAAAATCATAAGAATAAAAAAACTAAATTTCTAATTAGCTTCTTAAAAATAAAGAATGTGCAAAGGAAAAAGAAAACTCATATAAAGAGGTAGAGAAATATTATCGGTTATATTTTTCAAAAAGTGATTTTGATAATTATATCTAAACGATAAAATAGGATTTTTAATAAAAATCTAAAAAAATAATCACTATTTTATGATATCTTAATATTACTTATATTCAAAGTTTATTCAAACGAATCATTAGTTTAATTTATCAATATCTAATAATATTGAAAATTCAAAAAGTATAATTACTAAATAAAAACTAATAAAGTATAAAATTAATGAAACAAAATTTTAAATATGTATTAACAATTATAATATATATTACTAAAATTCTCTTTCTTATGTATTGCAATGGTTGTTTTAAAATTTATAACTATAACCCACTATTTATTCAAGATTTAAATATTCAATAAGTGTCTAATTTAACTTCATTTATTTTTTAAGAAATTTGACTCCAAATAAAAAATATAAAAACATGATTTTACACATATTCAACAAATAAAAAAATATATGACCAAACTAAAAAAAATTATTCAATTTTAAATTTTTTTAATTCAATTAATTATTTAATTCAATAAATTAAAACTTATTGATGCGGATTAAAAGTTACAAACTCAAGTACTGAGGTTGTTTCAAGTAATAAATTTCGAGAATCGAGTCGATCCATGAGAATTGATGAAGAAAAATTCTTTGACGTAAAGTAAATATTTTGTCACAATAATAAAAGTGATAAAACTTAGTCACAAATAAAAAAAAAACTTACTTAGGTTAGGAGATCCAATCTTGGTAAATAAAATAAGAACAAAATTAATTCTTTTTATAACTTAATTAGAATCCACACATAATGGAGGTTCCAATCGAAAAATACAACGTTTAAAGTTCATTAAAAATTATATACATAATTATATTATGATTCATTTAATCATCTATTAACACCACCACTCATAAATGGGATCAAGCATTCATTGTGCCAAAATCTTGTTTACAACAAATCAAGATCTTCACTTTACAAGGAGGGTTTCTAAATTGATTGAAAACAAAATATAACACGTATAATGACCACTTGAAAATATATCATTTAAGCACAAGAAAGAAATGAATCTAATCTTATTTTATTACCAAGAGTTTTACCCTTTCACCAAAGTAAAATGAAACTTAGTTACTCATAGACAAGAAGAAATGAAGAGAGAATAAGAAGAAGAACATAACTTCAATTTAGAACAAAAGAAAATTACAACAAGATAAACAAACAACATAATACCATGATCTTGGCCTCTAAGACCAAGACTCTTAAATGATCAGTCAAGACTCCCTTTTATAGAGGATTAGGGATACAAAATGACAAGGGGACTGATTCATGAGTGAGTAGATGAATGGAAAATGCCAAATGACTTTTGATGAGTGAAAAATTATGGAGATTCTTTGTCTCTGAAATCATTCAGTTCTAAAGTCATTGAATATGTCAGAATATTGAAATATGATCTTCATGAAAGTTGTAGGCCTGAATCTTAGCTTTCAAATGTAACCAGAATCATCTCAAAAGGCCACCTACAGCCCAAGATATGGCCCAATTACTATACAATGTTCAGGCCCAGTTATAGCTCCTCTATTCTAACTTCCAAGCCCAATATGACCTCCAATGAGTCTGATTTGAGTCTTGTGTTCTTCATAAAAGTTGTAGATATGAGTCTTAACTTGCATATACCAAACTTTCATCCCATTCCAGATCTTACAGCCCGAGTTATGCTCTGATTACTGCACACTCTTCAGGTTCCAATTACAAAACTCGTATTCTAACTTTCAGGCTCAATTAGTTCTACTAGATGTTTGACTTTGACCTAGAGCTCTCATGAAAGTTGTAGAGCTCTTTCTTATCTTTTCAACAAGGTAAATCGTAATTATTAGACATTTAGAACTCAAGATATGGCCAAAATACAGAAATAGTGTAAGACATAAATCATGCTGAAAAAATCAATTAAGTCCAATTTGAATCCAAACTTACAGAACATAACCAAACTTAATCAATTAAGTACATGGAGAGTGTAAATGACTAAAAATGAGGGTTTCTTTTAATGTATAAAATATGTTATTATCAAATTCCCTTACACTTAGTTTTTTGCACTCTTGGACAAAACACATAAGACCAAAATTAGGAAACAAGGAAAAACAACACAAACTCAAAAGTTAAACACTCTAAAAGACTCAATTTCTAATAAGATTTAAGAATGAAGAGCAACCAATCGTTTAAGAGATTAAAATATTTAGGAGGTAACGTTTCTTCACATCTCAAACTAATAAATAAGGAAATTTCAATTGAAAAGTATGAGTCAAGAATGATAGATCTTCACAAGATTCACTCTCAATCCCTCAAGTGTTTAAAAGGTAAGTATTTCACTCAATTCAACCCATGAAAATTGTACTACCATAAGCTTGCTTATCTTCTGCTTCTTTACTACTCAAAACACATGCACACACAAATTATGAGGACTTTATTCAATGTTATAATGGGGTCAAGGTAAATGAGGAGGTAATATGGATATAACAAGTTAAATACTAAAGAGAATAAAAGAGCGTGAGAGCTGAGTCCAATTAACAAGCATGAAAGTTCATCCCAACTCCACCTAATACAAATTCCATTTATATATTTTTTTCTTTTTCTTTATTGCCTTGTTGGCCTTTATTTATACATTTTTTTATTTTTTATTTAATTTTATTATTATTATTTTTTTGAAGATGAACATAATATATATATTTTTTAATTTAACATTTTTTTTACCAATCATTTTACACACATACCCCCACACTTGCTCAAGAACTCATCCAATGACAAAGCTAATATTCTCTTATTGTCTAAGGCCGGGTAAGAACATGATTTTTCATTTAAGACACATAATGAGCTAGAAACAAGGAATGATAAAATAAACTCAAAGGGGTTAAGTAAGGGGAAATAGGTCATTTCCAATGCCTTACATTAGCAGGAATCAGAGAATTTCTAAGAAGTCATAAGAGTGCTTGATATCATATTAGGAATCAGAAAATTTTTAAAAAGTCATAAGAGTGCTTGATATCATATTAGGAATCAGAAAATTTTTAAGAAGTCATAAGAGTGCTTGATATCATATTGAGACAATATGCTGCTGAGTAAGGCTGCCTATTTATGTGCCAGTCATTCTTGGCTATTTGGTTAAAGTAGTTATTTCAACAAAAATGTCTCAATCATGTTTATGTATGTATGTGAAAATGTAGTCTCAAAAAGAATCTAAGCAAGTTCTAGAGTAACAATTCCATGAGTGAAATTCACACAAGAAAGAAGAGAATGGTATAAATGTTTAATCCATTCATTAATAGGCTCAAAATCTCACAATGCATAATTCTATCATTCTCAGTCCACCAATTCAACATCCATAACCAAGCATGTGATTTTTAAGAAAGAAGACAATTTACTCAATCATTCAAATTTCTCTGAATTTAAATTGCTACTTCCACACAAACTAATTACTACCCCAACTAAGATGCGTCTCAAGAGTAAAATTTACTCCTTACTCTGCCATCCTTAATTAGTTTTGTTATTAGTAAGTTGCTGACAAACATATAAATACAACAAATATATTAATACACACACTTCTTAATTTTTTTTTAGGTTTTTTTTTTACACAACTATCTTTCCCCCAACCAGATCACAACATTGTCATCAATGTCAAGACATAGATAGGTAAAGGATAGAAGATATTATCTGTTATTGCAATTACTGAAAAGAAAAACTTTACACAAATTTAAACAGAAATAAAGTACAATAAATGAAACCAAAGTTTGTAATTATTTAAATAGTTAGAGTGTCTGATTTGGCTTGCTTTTCATACTGCTTCCCTCACCGCTTCTTTCTGACCAATCTATCTGAACTGTTACTGGATTAGGTTCATAAACAAAAGTTTCTAATTTATCAATCAACTCATCAACAGTGGAAGCAGAGATAAGGAGTCATCTTGCCAAAGGTGTGATAAATTTCAGTTCCACAGCATGGTCAACAAAAGATAACAAATTATCAAATAAATTATTAACATTCAACAAACCTATGGATTTATGGTGGATGTTCAGTTGGGCCCAAGAGATAATTTGAAAAACTTCTTCCAAAGTACCAAAACCACCCGATAAGGCAATGAATGCATCAGAGTTTTCAAGCATTACCTTCATTCGTCCATGCATAGATGATACTTGAAGTTCCTGCCCAATTGTCTTTCCAGTGATGTTCTTTCGAGTTAAAGGTTTAGGAATGATACCTAAAACTTGATCACCTCTTAGATGTGCAGCAAGTAATACAGCCCTCATTAACTCAATGTTACATCCCCCATATAATACATGAATATTCCTCACAGTAAGTGTTCTATCAAGAGTGATTGTTGCATTTACAAACTCTAAACTCTTCCCATAACTTGTCCCACAAAATACGCAGATACTGGTAAATCTACGAACCAAAGAAGAAGCTCCCTCTATTTCTATACTTACACTCCCTTTGAATGATTATGAATTGTAGGAAAGTAAAGAAAATGGAGTGTTTAAATAGGGAAGAGAATGGAAAAAAGTAATGATAGCTCCTATATGAGTAGGTTGGCTAGTATCAAAAAAGTTTGAAATTAAGAAACATAATTTTTTTTTATTTTTTTTTGTTTTTTTTTTTACTTTAAGAAAACCATCAGGGTAAAGAAATCTAAAAACCCCTGAAGGATCCTGCCCAAAAGATCATCTGTTCAAAACCAAAATACAACAAAATCATACAAAGATAAAATTATAATAACAAATGATAACATATCTTTATGTACAGGTTTCATAGCGTATCTTTATACTACACGTCATGAGTGCAGTAGCCTTCACAATCTTACCGCCACTTGAAAGAAACATTGAATTCCCTTAAGAAATTTCAAACTTAAGGCACTCTTCCCGCTTGTGGGATATCTTAGCCTATGCATCGTCCCTCTAGTTAAAAAGTGAAAATCTGAATACGACGACCAGTGAACACAGCTAGTGGAGCTATGCTCAGGAACCCAATAAATCAATACCAGGAATTGAGCTCAGAGGCATTGTCACGTGAGAATGCAAACACGGTACGCTTCTATCTGTCCATCAGTAAGCAGAGCTTATGGTTAAAACCTGAGAATGCTTACACGGCTCTCTACAGAGCATGGCACACGAACCATATTTACGGACTGGCGTGCGAAGGTCCACCCGAGTCAATGACGGGTCTGCCATTGGCAGGAGCTCCTAATCTAATTAAAGACCAAGTACAACTGAAGTTTCGCCCTTTTTTAATTTCTTTTTTTTTTTTTTTTTTTTTTTTTCTTTTTTTCAATTTTTTTCCTTTTTTTTTTGAAAATATACAAGATAATATATACATGTTGTTATGATTGTGGCTCACATCTTCCTCTGATTTTACATCCAGTAATAGCTTAAACACTTTCTATGAGTCAAGGATAAGATTCCCATCCAATTTTCTTATAAATTGGCAAACATAGTCTTTTTGAGTCAGATTCCTAAGACTGTAACGCTCTTACTCGTCCCTCATTGTTGGGCACACATCTCCGAATAATTTGATCAGGATAATTGAGGCAAGATCTTTCATGTTGCAAGAAAATTGATTATATTAGCAAACTAATGCATGGAATTGACAGAAAATAAAAAATTCATTGAGAAAAGAATCATTGATAGGTGTGATATCAAAATATGAGCATGTTGTAAGTATGGACAAATGATCTGCAATAACATTTTTGACTTCTTTTGAATTCTTGAAGCAACAAAATACATTGTATCAACTTAGGTTTGCAAAAACTTGTTGAGAAAATTGACAAGTGCACCAAATTGTCAAAGTAATAAAGTTGACAATTAAGAAAGAAAAACACACTAAAACACATGAAATTAAGAGAGAAAAAATAAAGCACATGAATGCAAAACACATAAAGGATGTAAACACATGAAATTAAAATACTAGGGATCTGACTTCACTTGATTCAATAATCTACCATAGACAATAGAGTAGTTTTGGGACCTTCAGTCTAATTAATTTCTAATCATTCAATTGATGAGAAGAATCCAATAATTAATTAAAACTTAATTCATTGGTCTAAACTTTAACTCTTAAATGCATGACATTTACTCTATGGATTCTCATGAAAAATATCACAATTCTCCCGCACAACCTATAACCTCTATTCCTAAATGATTATAAATCATGACACTTATTATTTATGGTCTAGGTCATATGCAAACCTTTCGATTCTACATACACCTCACTAGATCAATTTATGAGTGGTCAATTCACAAAAACATTAAGAATCATAATAAGCACTCAAATTGAATAAAAAATTAATTAAAATTCTAATTTTAATACATGTCGACTGAATCAAGTTACGTCTTCACCCAAGAAACACACAAATTTAACTACACATAACAAAAGAGAAGAAGAAATAAGAAGAATAAGATAAAAATATATACAGAGCTCAATCTTCCATAAAAAAAATATTAACAAGTAGGCAGTAAACCTGTCATCGTAAAAAAAAATATTAACAAGCAGGGGGTAAACATGCCATTAAATATTAACAAGGATGTGATATAAACTAGTTACCAAATAAAAATTAATAAAGGTGTTGTATAAATCAACCATCAAATATATATTCACAAGGGTGTAGTATAAATCAGCTACCAAATAAATATTAACAAGGGTATTGTATAAACTAACTACTAAATAAATATTAATAAGGGTGTGTGTAACACCCCTTTTTGGGAGGGAAACGTCACACCATTAATTACAAAGCGAAAAATTTGTCTTATAAATTAAGACTGGTTCTTTGAATTATATATATATATATATATATATATATATATATATATATATATATATATATATATATATATATATATATATATATATATATATATATAATGTACCTTTTGCATGGATGTATGGTTTAATCTTTATGTTTTACGCTTACAACAAAATATATATAACATAAAGATTAAACCATACATCCATGCAAAAAAAGGTACATTATATGTATATATATGTATACATATATATATACATATATATATATATATATATATATATATATATATATATATTGTTTAAGTACAGACTGTAAGTCATTAATTACATCAAGGCTCATCAAAAAGAAGCCAAAGCTTTACATGTCCCAAAAATGATGTACATACCCCCAAAAAGAGAATATCAAGCCCCCAACAAACTACTGAGAAAGAGAAGGAACCACAGCTGGATCCTCCTCAGGGTCTTCCTCGTCAAAAGAAACCCTCATCGGTGCCACTGAGTTATAAGAGGAGGCTCGGGCAGTAGAAAGGAATGAATCCTCCTGTGGGGAGTAATAACGCTCACCCCACATGTCATGAATGGGCAGATAAAACTCTAAGTGTAAATGAACACTACAAGTAAAGATGGGTGGATCATAATGCCCCCAAGCTAATGACATTGTCATGTCTCCCAAATAAACACAGCGATCCGAAGCCAGGTTGATATGCCAGCAGTCCGGACCTCCAAAAAAAGTTAGTCGCACATATCCCAAAAAGCCTTGTGGACGTGTCGTCATGATCAGAACAGGAACTAGTCAAAGTCAGGCCAAAAACCAAGGAACTCGTGTACTTCTCCTTCCTCGCTGACGTCTTCGGAGAATCACATAAGTAAAATAGAATAGCAGAAAATACAGAAAAGAGGTAAGACATTCTACATTTAGTACCAATTATGGCGATAGAGAAACTAAACGGCGCATGACGCCCACATAATATTTCAGGAATACTAATCAGCATTAAAAATAGATAATGAACAACTTAGCAATTCTAGGCAGTTATATCAATAATAAGACAACAGTTCCAATCATGATATGAATTATATATCAAGTAATATGTGTACTCACTATGCACATGCATACGACACCAAAATCCTACTCTATGGAGCTAGACACAAACATTGGAGAGAATGATCAGGAGATATGTCTGTATCGCGGTTGCCGAGGCCTTCAAGTGCTAAAATTCTTAATTTATCAACGTGCACATCATGGCATTGTACAAGACATTCTACATAGATCTCCATATAGGACAGTGTCTCGGTCCGGATCATCGGTGTGTTTGCATCGGTCTGCCCCACGGACAGAAGAGCTACCAACTTTCTATTGCGAGGTACCCGCACCTCGACACCCCTAAGGTCAATAAGAGACCTACACTTGTCTATTCGCACCCGCACATAGGTATGATTCAACTCCTAGGTAACTTGGCCTTGACAATAGTCCAACGGACCTTTTCAATGCATGTTTCAATCATGCTTAATGCACATAGATTCGATGCATACTTATATGCATATATATAAATTCACAGTCATAGCATTTCATATCTAAAATCATATGTCATATCATTTATCAATAATGTTTGATCCCATTCATGGATCCACATCAACCCATAACAAATCTCAAGGGTGTTCACGTACTATCCAAAGTTATCATAAAAGTTAAACCTTAATTTCATTATGTTTCTCACAACCTCACTCATACTCTTGTTCTTTCTTTATGCAAGGCCCAGTCCAAGCTATAAGTTAAAGAATTGTTCTTTATTCTTTCCATATTATGAAATCCTAATTAAGCGTCTAATTGTTCAATGAGTTAAGTTCATTCTAGTACAAAAGCCTCATAATGAGTGCCCAAGGAGATCGGGAGCCTCCAAGAGGTTAGAAAAACTCACAAACTTTCATCACTCAGGTTGCACGGCCATGGGAAAATACACAGCCTGGACTGCACGGCCTTGCCAAAGTACACGGCCTAGGCCATGTACTCCTCTGGAGTTATGCAGAAAACGCCTTGACCAACCTGGATTACACGGTCGTGCGCCCTCACACGGCCTAGGCCGTGTAATCCTCTGGAAATGCAAAAAATCACCCAAAATTCATTCCATCCTTCAAACATTCCAAGATCCATCAACATACATCAAAATCATACCATTCAAACAATCAAAACACAACCAAAATCACTCAAACAAATGGGTACCCCACAAATGGGTTTCACCCCCATCAACACAACAATAAGTTCCTCACTACCAAAATGGGTTGAAGAGAATAATCTTCCTCTTACCTAAGAGAAGAACAAAGAAAGCAAACTCTTTTTTCCCTTGAAAATTCGTTCTTCACCACTTCAAAACCCTAGAGTGTTCAAATCCATAAAAATCAAAATCAAAGCTTGGAAATGGTATTCATAGTCACCAAAGTATCCATGGATCACGAAAATGAGATGGAAGAATGAAAAAGCTATGATATTTTACCTTAAAGCTTCAAGCTTTGAGCTTCAATGGTGGAAGAAGCTGAAAATGAAGGGAATGAGTGAGCTTCTTGAAGATGATTCCAACAAAAGGAAGTCTTTCAAGTAAAGAGGTGGATTTCAAACAAAAGGGAAGCTTGAAAATCAAACAAATATAGTGGGTGGAAGGATGTGGCTGCCGTGGAGTTAAAGAGAGGGAGGAGAAAATGTGAGGAGAAAAAGATGAAGAGAGAGAAGTTGATAGTAAGAAAATGATATCAAAAATTAGAATTGAAAGTAATAAAGTGTAAAACAAATTTTTGGCTCCAAAGAGGCCTTCATGGCCGTGTGGTATGTGGGAGAAGAGAGGGAGTGAGGCTTCCTTGAGAAGCTTGGTAGCTTTTTCAAAGGTAGATTTAATTAGACATAAAGTAGATTGTATTTAGATAAGATGATTAGGTGATAAAGTGATTAAAATAATAAGGTGATTAGAATTTTAACTACAAGTTATTATCCAATGGATAATTGTAGCAGTTTACAAAGTCAGTATCTATTGTCCAACGGTCAATAGCGCGTACCACAAAATTTTATTTAACAGTACGTACAGAGATTTTATTTATCAGATAAAATCTTGAAAAATGTAAATCTCATAAACTGTGCCCGCCCTCGGGTTTAATAAGACCCCCCCTCGATGTTTTCACAGTTCAAAGTTTACCAGCTTCAGGGAAAATATTTCATTTTCCAGGTTCCGCTCAGTACGCATGCAAAATGAGAAATATATTAAAATATTCAATGTTTCTAAAAAAATTCAATTTTTTTTTCAAAAATCACAAATATTAGAAAATGATAATTTATGATGAAACAAATAATTTTCAGGGTATTATAGTATGATATAAACCAATCACCAAATATGTTAATAAGCTGATAAATTAAAAAGTTAGTAACAAGTAAATTAAAATGTTAAAAGCAGGTAAATTAAAATGCTAGAAACAGGTAAATTAAAAAGTTAGAAAGTTAGTCAGAGAGTTAGATAGTTAGTAAGTTAGTAAGCAAGAAAATTAAAAGGTTAGTAGGTTAGTAAGTTAGAAAGTTGAAATAAAGTGCAGAAAGTAAAATACAGAAAATAAAGTGTAGAAAGTAAAGTACAGAAATTAAATTTAAAATATGAAAATCAAAGTATCGGCAGAGCTGATTTTTTGCTCCAGCGAGAGAGAAGAGAAGAAAAAAGATTATTTCATTAATGATTGCAGATTAATTATAAAGGGTTAAGGGAGAGTTTCCCCCACTAAGTTAGTACGTTAGTAAGTACTAAAAAAAATTTAAAAGAGTAGAAAAAAATATATATATACAAGATCCACAGGATATATATATATATATATATACACACTCACACAAAATATTTACACCATAAATTTGTTCTTCAAATCAAGTTCCCGGCAACGGCGCCAAAAATTTGATGCGGATTAAAAGTTACAAACTCAAGTGTATGTTGTTTCAAGTAATAAATTCTCAGGAGTTCGAGATCGATCCACAGGGAATTGATGAAGAAAAATTCTTTGACATAAAGTAAATATTTTGTCACAATAATAAAAATGATAAAACTTAGTCATAAATAAAAAAGATTTACTTGGGTTAGGAGATCCAATCTTGATAAATAAAATAATAACAAGATTAATTTTTTTTATAACTCAATTAGAATCCACACATAATGGAGGTTCCAATCAGAAAATACAACGTTCAAAATTCATTAAAAATTATATACGTAATTATATTATGATTCCTTTAATCATCTATTAACACTACCACTCATAAATGAGATTAAGTATGCATTGTGCCAAAATCTTGTCTACAACAAATCAAGATCTCAACTTTACAAGGAGGGTTTCTAAATTGATTGAAAATAAAATACAATATGTATAATGACTACTTAAAAATATATCATTTAAGCACAAGAAAGAAATGAATCTAACCTTATTTCATTACCAAGAGCTTCAACCTTTCACCTAAGTAAAATGAAACTTAGTTACTCATAGACAAGAAGAAATAAAGAGAGAAGAAGAAAAAGTCAATTTAGAACAAAAAAAAATTACAACAACATAAACAAACAACACAATAGCATGATCTTGGCCTCTAAGACCAACACCCTTAAATGATCAGCCAAGACTCCCTTTTATAGAGGATTAGAGATACAAAATGACAAGGGAGCTGATTCATGAGTGAGTGAATGAGTGAAAAATAAGTGAAAAATACTAAATGACTTTTGATGAGTGAAAAATTATGGAGATTCTTTATCTCTAAAATCATTCAGTTCGAAAGTCATTGAATACGTCAGAATATTGAAATATGGTCTTCATGAAAGTTGTAGGTCTGGATCTCAGCTTTCAAATGCAGTCAGAATCACCTCAAATGGCCACTTACAGCCCTAGATGTGGCCCAATTACTATACAGTATTCAGGCCCGATTACAACTCCTCTGTTCTGAATTTCAAGCCCTATATGACCTCCAAGAAGTCCGATTTGAGTCTTGTGTTCTTCATAAAAGTTGTAGATATGAGTCTTAACTTGCAGATACCAAAATTTCAGCTCAATCCAGATCTTACAGCCCGAGTTATGCTCTGATTACTGCACACTGTTCAGGTTCCAATCACAAAACCCGTATTCTGACTTCCAGGTCCAATTAGTTCTACTAGATGTCCGACTTTGACCTAGAACTCTCATGAAAGTTGTAGAGATCTCTCTTATCTTTCTAACAAGGTAAAATTCATAATTAGTAGACATTTAAAACTCAAAATATGGCTAAAATATAGAAACAGTGTAAGACATAAATTATACTGAAAAAATCAATTAAATCCAATTTGAATCCAAATTCACAGAACATAACCAAACTTAATCAATTAAGTACATGAAGAGTGTAAATCACTAAAAATAAGAGTTTATTAATATATAAAATATATGATTATCAGTTATACTTAATATATTTATTTAAATTAGTTATAACCATTTTTTTAAAAATAAAATAATAACATATTATCAACTCCAGTATCATTATCATTTAAGTAATAACATTACTTTCTCGTAAAAAAACAAAGTAATAACATTGTTTTTTTTATTAAATACATTTATTCTTTTCCATTTTAGAAAAACCTAATAGTAAATTATTATAAATTACATAAAAAACTTAACAATTCGTCATTTCTTATTTATTATAATTATAATTATCCAAAAGTCATCATTCATTTTGGATACTTATATTTCAAAGTCAAAATACCATTTTAAATATAAATATATTAAAAAATTAACATATTAAAAAAACAAAACAAAACAATAAACACATGTTCATGCTCAACATTCCCATCTCTTCAACTTTATTGACTCCATCTGTATATTCTCTGCATTTGGTGAGAAAGAGGACCATATGCCTTTTCACCATCTTCATAAGTAAAGGTCAGAGACTCTTATCTTCCTATTCCATTCGTTCTTCTGATTGCTAAAACTATCTCCCTATTACTTTTTTTTTTCTCTAAAAGATATTATCAATAATATCATTTTCAGATATAATAATATAATTTAAGGCTTAACAATTTACCATTTAACAAATCTTATATAAATTATGCAAGCTTTAATAGGAATACTATATCCCGTGATTGTTTAAGAATAAAAAGTATGTCTTTGAAAGTATATATAATATATATCCATAAATAAGAATGCATACTATCATAAAAGTAAATATTTATCACTTAAATCTTCACTTTATTTCTAAGGCTACACGAAACTTATTACTAATATAAAAATTATATCATCATTTATAATTACTTTAATATAATTTTAAATGAAAATCTCATAAACAACATTCATAGAAAATTATATTAAAATTTTATCTCTTAATTTCTCACATTCTTGTAAAGAGTATAATATATTGACTCCTAAAGCCAAAATTCTATTTTCTTTTATAATCATTATTGCATAACCTTAAAAGATCATAAAAAAATTATGATATTTATATGAAAAATTATATTTAAAATTAACCCCTTAATTTTTCACCTCATTATCAAGAAGATACGAAATGGAATCTTATTAAAACATGATATATCTATAATGGGATATTTAATAAAAATTTGTTGAATACAATGCCGATTTCTTGTTCAATTTTGTAAGAGAAAATAAAAAAACATTCCTATTCATAACTTTATAGTTATATGCCTTCGATCCAACTTAAACTTTTTGTATATGTCTAATGCATATGTTATAATTAGAAGAATTTTTAATACAATACATGGAGGAAATAAAAGAAAAATATCAATAAATTAAAATTAAGATTGAAATTCTTTTATTATATCTAAAAGATACAACTAATAATGTCAAATCGAGATATGACAATATAATCTGAGTATTAACATTTTATCATTTAATAAACACTACATAAATGATGTAAGCATTAACATGACTAATATTTTATTTTTAGAGATATATGTCAAACGGGTTAACCTGCTTCACTTCATCCCGTCACATGTAAGCTAAAAAAAAAGGACGAGGCAGGTTGACCCATTTCAAAATATAGGTGGAGAAGTCCAACCTATCTTGTTTTATGGAGGTTTGTCATGTCAACTTGACTAATAATAATAATAATAATGAGTTAGCATGTTAGACCAATCAACTCAACAAAAATTAAGTAAAAATAAAAATATGACAGGCTAAGCGAGTCAAACTTGCCTAAAATTAAAAAAAAATAATGAATTAACATGTGGGTTGATCTGCTTAATCTGTCACAAAAAAATTTAAAAAAGAAAATAGAGAAAAAATAAAGTGATCTAATGGATCTTTCCCCCTCCTCATTATAACTCGTGGGTTATATAAGTCGGATAAAAATCACCCACATTAAAAAAGTGCTGCAAAATGCAACGCAACTCGCCTTTTTTGATGGGTTAAATTGATTGACCTATTAAGTTGGCCATTTTTGTTCTTTTAATAGAAATAGAATACATTTAACTTGGATATACAACAATAAAAATACCATCATCACTAAGTGTATTGAAGTTATAGTATTATAAAAAAATAACAAACATGTACTTAACAAAGAGAATATAAATATTGAAATGCATATTATTTTAATTTTGAAATATTAATATTTTAATGTAAAATATTATATTTGTTGTGTAAATAATAATGTATTTAT